>JAQFVV010000003.1:270000-823086 GCA_028023455.1 Epiperipatus broadwayi
CTAATTTGTTTATTTGATTGTTTATTTTTCAAACATATTTTAAAAAGATAAAAAATTCCGCAATAAAATTATTTTGTTGTTGATATAAAATTCTACAAAGAAAAGCGATTTCTTTCACTTTTTAAAATTAGTTATTAAAAATAAAAACAAAACTTTAAAATCAATTACATAAATAATAATATTAATAAAAATCTTAATTCAAAATATTTCTTTTTTATTATCGTAATGAATGAAAAAGAAAAAAAAATAACGAAATTTAAAATCTTTTAACACAATTTATCAAATGGACATCTTTTCCACTGATTTTTCATCCTCTTTTTTCCAAGTTTGTCGTATTTTTTTGAGTTGATAAAATAAATTAATTACTAACATTAACAATCTTACTAAAGCAAACACAATATTTAAACCAATCAAACTTACTTTTACAATGGGCCAGTTCACACCAAGCAGCGGCAGATATCATATTTTTGGTACTTAATCGTCCCGTAACGTATCAAAGATAAGCAGATTATTTTTTACTTTCCACTCTCCGACGGTAAAGAAAGAAAAAACTTTTTTAATATTTTTTCATCCACGGAATATGTCCAGCAAATTTTAATACACTGGTCTTACCAAATAGTCGCGACACACAACGATCCGGTGGTAAATTGTACTATTTTTATGCCCACTGAAGTAAAGCACATTAGTATAAGTCTGCATTGGTTTCCATGGAGACCAACAGAGTCATGATAGCAAACAATGAATGATGTCCGTTTGCGAAATTATATCAGATACACATACAATCTCCTTTTTACATGCACACACGAGGGGGGGGGGTGAGTAGTAGAAAGAAAAAATATTTTGGAAATAAAATAGAAATCAATATCTTCATTATTATTTTAAACTTTAATAATGTAAATTGGATTTTTTCTTAAAATAATGAATTTGATAAGTATTTTGTGAAAATACAAAATACTATTAACATTTGCTACATATGTGTGTACATGGATTTATGCGGATATATTTATATAAACGTGTATGCACACGAATATACAACTTACAAACGTATATATTACTACGCTACAGTTTCTTTATTCACTTTTCTATTATACGTAACTGGCGATTGATAAAATGGATACAATACTGTACGCACTAAAAACGAAGGAGGGATTCACAGTTTCACTTAAATACAATTAAAAATTATAGATTTTATAGTCATTTTTTCTAAATTAGAATATCCTTTAAAATAATGTAAAATATATTCTCATTCTTTTTTTAAAAAAGAAAAAAATATTAGAAATTCATTACTGTATAATATAATAAAAAAATTCAGCATAAAAAATATTCTATTATTTTACATTTCGTAGTTTAACGTGTATTTAACGCGAAAGGATCTTTTATAATTTTCGATTATACATATATAATTAAGGGTAACGGTAATTTAATGACTTTGTTTATTTAAATTAAGTAAAGATAAATTACTTTTTATTTGTTTTCTCTAAAGGACTCGGAGATGTGATTTAAATCAAACTAAAAAAAAAAAAAAAGTGAGAAAAACATTTATTATGAATTATGAGAAAAGATATTTTGAGTTTTGTTAATAGACAGAAAAAGAAGTTATCTCATTTCACGGTATAGGTGCTAATCAAAGAAATAAATGACAAATTTAAAACGCATGAAGAAAATAGCGAATACAAACTGTTGTATATAGATACGCACAGGGAGCCAAACACAGGATGTCATTTTTCACATTATTACTCAAGAGACCGAAAATAAAAAGAGATTAGTCTTTATTAAATATAAATCGTTAATAAACAACGTTGATTTTACTTTTTTTTTCTTCAAAACAATATTAGTGTTATGAGTCAGCCACTGGACGGACCTGCACTTTCTTTTTTTACTACTGCCATTTGCTCTGACTTTCCAGAGTTCATAGTTAGCGTTTTTTTAAAAACTATTTATCAAATTATTTTTTGTATCACCTTTTATCTCGCTTTCACAGTCGCTTTCAATAAGTTTTTATAAAATCTCTAAGTCAGAGGTACTAAAAAAATATTCCATCAGAATATTTACCCTATAGTCTTTCGCGGATGAATTAAAATTGAATATAAAGCTGTAGGAATATTGTTTAAAATATTTAAGGGCAATGATATTTCTTATTTTTTACTGCACCTCAGTTAAAAATTGTTTTTGTAAAATATATGCACGCTAAAATCAGTCTACAATAGTTGAATACACCAATGTGATTGATGTCATCCTCTGTGAGATTCTATTCAGTTGGTGGTGGGTCATCAATATATGATCTGTGGTTATGAGATTTTTATTAAGTTTAGTTTTAAACGTTTACTAACTATGTCTGTTTTTTTTATTTTAATTTCTTTTATACTTGCAGAATTGTAATATGATTAACAAAGGACAAAAACTAAAAATAATCCAAGGAACAGTGAAGATTGGCTTTTTTTTTTTTGTAGTTTAAGAACAAATAGTCACTTTTAGTGTTAAATGTCAGTACAGTTTGTTCAAACTGACCTCTTATTATTTTATATTTTAATCTTAAAAGCTTGAACATGTAAAGGAAAGTGCTGAAAGCCTATAATTTTACTAACTTGGCTTGTAGTTATTAGACATAAAACCAATAAAACATCACATGATCTCGATTTATATCATGCTATTCAGCAGCAAATTCTTTGTTTTTCTCACCACATTTTGGTTACCTAGTGTAGTAGTGCTTATTAATTCTCTATGCAGTGCTGTTCTGGTTAATTTATCCAGACTAGTTTTTAGCTTATAGCTTTTATTAGTGATGAGGTCTTGGATCTAAGACCAATGCACCAGGTTCTTTGGGATCTAATGCACTTTTTTCTAGCAGCCATTCTTTATTTCTTGGTTTTACTATCAAATTACTAGCCCAAATTAAAAAAAAACCATGTTAATGTTTTAATCCAAGCCAATTTGCTTGTGCATAATTGTATAAATTTGAAACCAATGTAGTAATTATATATTATGATAAATTACTATCAGATATGTATTATTGCCTTACATTACAAAATGTGGTGGGGGAAAAAGAATTTATTGCTAAACACTATAATGTTTGCATGTGATATCTTATTGGTTTTATATTGATCCTGACCAAGAAATAAAAATGACTATAGTTATTAAAAAAATACAAAATTCATAATAATATGGATACTGAACTGGTTTCAAATTTGTATAAATTATACAAGCATATTGGATTTTATTAATAACATTAATGTTTTTTTTAATTTGGACTAATAGCTTGATAACAAACAAAAAAGTAAAAGAGGATTTGTAGAGAAAAGGTGCATTAGATTGAAAAGATACTAGATGCACTATTCTCAGATTTAAAAACTTGTCACTGATGGAAGACATTTTCTAGAAATTAGACTAAGGATATAGGAAAGGGCAACACCAGATAGTGATTTAATAAGCATTACCATCTGGCATCTATTGATTACTAAGGCTTATGGAAAAAAGGTATTTATTTTCTCCAATTACTCTTTTTGATATATTGTTTTTCTAATTTTACTTTTCTAATTTATATTTTTTATTATCCTTCAAATCCACATCTCTAAAGATTCAAATTTTTCCTACTTTTTTTTTTTTTGATTATCCATTTTATAAACTACTTTTTTTTGTTCTAAGAATCAGAATACCATATTAATCTTACCAAATGACTATTTAATTATTTCACTTATCACTCATGTTTGATTTATCACTACTTATATCACCAGTTAATCAAACTCTTAAATATTTAACCACAATTCAAAATAATACTGACTAAATCTATCTTACTGCAATGCAGAATCAAAAAATAATGATGTATTAAAATTTTTAACATCATCTCTGAAGACACAAAATATTATTTTGAGCTAAAAATATCTAAGCACCAAATAGATTTAAATCGGGATATATATGAAAATAAAAAAAAGAATAAAATAAGAATTTATTTATTTTTTTTAATACTGTTTATTATGGAGTGGAAACTACTGCCTATTTACAAAAACTTATCAATTATCTCTGTTTAGTTCTCTGCCTCTAGACTGCTTTAATAAGTGCAGTAACCAAGACAAAGATATAGTTGATCATTATCACTGATGAACATGCTTCCAACACCATTTAATGCGCATTTTAAATTTAGAGATATTATAAATAAGAAGATCTTATATTTAGAGTGTAATTAAATACACATAAAAAATCTAAAATCTGTTTCCAAAAATTTTTATATTTGTGAGTATTTTGGACTTTAAGAGTAGATCTATTGACCCTTCATTTTAAATCCAAGTTCATCTAAAATAGAATATTACTTTTTTCTGTATTTAGAAAATTGAAATATTATTTTTAATAATAGTTTTTATTTTTAAACTTATATTTCAAAGAAATAATTAAAAAAATTGAGAAAAATATAATGAAAAATAAAGGTTAATTAGTTGAAAATGCAACTCAAACAGCTTCTAGATGAGAAGGAGATTGAAAAGTGCATAGTAAAAAATAAAAAATAAACACATACTAATGCAGCAAATAATATATATATATATATATATTGATGTATGTAAAAGCAATACTAATCCAATTTTAGTTTTTATATTAACTTATATTTGTTCTATTAAAGATATATCTTTATCGCTATTAATGTGGTTAATGTGTTCCTCAAAATAATTCATAAACTAAATTTTAAATAAAAAAGCAAATGATTATAATGATATTCTATGGTAAAAAAAATAATTATTACAATAAATTTAAAATATACCATAAACTTTGAATATTTTGTTTAAAAAAAACTTAAAATTGATAACTTATTTGAAAATATTATTACAAACATAGTATTTTGTGTGAAAATATTATGTATAAATATTTATAAACATAATCCTTTTGTGTTTCTTTACCATAAAATATGATAACCATGTTACTTGAAATGATTTCAATATCTCATTCTAATCACAGAGACATGAAATAAAATTTAATTTATATATATTTACTAATTTAAAATACACTTTTCTAATTTTTTAATGCAACTTATCCCATGATCATTTTTTGCAAATAATGCAAGCAATAAAACTTTTATTATTATTTTTTACTATGATTTAAAATCAATGTTTTTAGTGTGGTTCACACAGTACTTGAAATGATGTTGTAATTTTATTAAAATTACAGATACATTAAATAAATAAAAGAAACCCACATAAAATATATTTTAGCTAGTAAACAAAAATAATTCTAGTTTCTCTTTTCTAGGGTTATGAGTTGTTTGAGTAATGAGTAGTTACTAGATTGTAATATAATTTATTAATCCTCATTACAATAATGGTTTCTGGCTTTTGTTTTTATCAATGAAGATTTGAAATTCAAAATTGGAGTACATGCAGTTCTGTATGTGACAGCTATCTTTAACTAATTTTTTTTATGACCAAGCCATTTTAACTAATGTAATATATATATATTAAAATTTATTTTTGATACAGTTTATTAAATGCTCAAAGCTTTTTAAAATATACAATGAATAAAATGTTATTTTATGGTGATATTACTTTAAATGATTTTGCAATTCTATTAACATTATAAAAATATTAAACAAAAATTAGATATATAAACCATATTTTAGCTAATGTAGTATACATTTAGTACTGTATTTTGGGGCAGGGTATTAAGAGATTAAAAAAAAAATTAAATAGTAAATTATTATTATTATTATTATTATTATTATTATTATTATTATTATTATTATTGATATTATTATTATTATTATTATTATTATTATTATTATTATTATTATTATTATTATTATTATTATTATTATTATTATTATTATTATTATTATTATTATTATTATTATTATTATTATTATTATTATTATTATTATTATTATTATTATTATTATTATTATTATTATTATTATTATTATTATTATTATTATTATTATTATGTTTCAAAGCAAAACTTTATTGAGTCTAAAAAGTTACAGAGTCATATATTGATTTTTTACAAATGAAAAACAAATTACAACTTTCAGTATATAAGTCTTTATCTTTTCTGCATACTTTTTTTTCTTCTTGTTTTTAAATTTGGTCTTCTATTTAGTTCAGTTTATGCTTGCATTTTTTTTTTAAAGTTGGAAAAAATGCTGATGTTGAAAATGTCATCATCTATCTTATTGGTCTTTATATTTCATAGACTGGATCTCTGTTTCAAGTGTGACCATGTGGCTGCAAATATATCTGGTTGAGCTAGGATGCTGTCTCTTTTTCTTAACAGTTCTAGTTTTATTGAATATGTTGCTGGGTGGCGTCGAGGGTTATTGGCAAGTGCAAAAGTGCATCTGGTGCACCAGTAGGCATAAAGGCTGTATGTTGCTGCACGAATAGCAGGGTTGTTGCCTTTTTTAAATGTATTTATTATTTCATCAATTGAAATGATAGCCTTTCTGTATGTGGTAAACATTGTGCGACGTATTGTTTCTAGGGCACTGCAGGAATGAAGAAAATGATCTTGTGTCTCTTCTTCTCTATGACATAGCCCGCACATGGGGTCTATATTGGTATAGAATCTACGAAATCTAAGGAAATGGGTTGTGGGTAGAGCATTGAGATTAAGCTTAAGTAGAAAATCGAATAATTTTGGTTCTAACGACCATTTTCTGAATTGTTGCAGTAGTTGCCTGTTGTCTATTCCAAGAACTGATGGATGTAGATTGGGTGTCTGGTTTGGATGTAGTATATTGTAAATGTCCCAGTATGTATACTTGTTGTCATTATTGAGTGATATTTTGTTGTATATTGGCTTGAGTTCTTCAATCAGTGTGGATAGATATCCATATGAAGGGGGTGGTCTGTCTGTGGGTATTATACTGATTACACACTCCAGGTCTGGAAATCTTTTTATGGTTGCTGTTATTAGATTTACTGATTTCTGTGTGTAAAAAACATTGATTGTATGGAGTCCAAGTCCATTGCTATGTGGTGGTCTGCTCAGATTTTTTAAAGAGATTGCCACTGTCTTTCTCTTCCATATTAGTTTGTTACAGATTGATGAGATTTTAGATATGAATGTTTTTGCAAATTTGATTATAGGTGTATAGTATGTAATTTTTGTAGTTATAAGTTGATTAAATAGTGCTACCTTTGCATATATTGACAGGTATGACTTTTCAAGTGAGGCTGTGATTTTTTCAGCATCTATTTTTAATTTATTTTGAATTTTTTGCCTCATTCCATTGGTTCCAAGGTAGAATGGGAAACCAAGGAAAGCAGATGGTTTACCATTAAACATCTCTGTACAGTGCTTGCCTGTGTATATTGACCATGCAGCAGTTTTATTTGTGTTAATTTTTAAATTAAAATTTGAGGTATAATTCTTGATTATCTCTTGTAATATGGGGAGGTTCTTTTTAGAGGGGAGGAAAACGGTTACATCGTCCATATAGGCTATGCATGATATATTTAAAGCAGTGTTTGGAATTTGAATGCCTTTTATTTTTTTCTGTATCTCTATTAATAGAGGATTTATATATATTGTAAAGAGCAAGGCACTTAGGGGGGATCCTTGTGGGATGGATTGACTCGGTCTGAAGGCTGGTGATTTTTTTCCATTCAATGTGATGTGAATTTCACGGCTGAGTAGCAGATTTGCTATTATATATAGTAGGGATGGAGGTGTTGTTGTTTTTTTCAGCACGTCTAATAATTTGGCTATAGGCACTGAGTCAAAAGCTGCCTCAATGTCTAGTTGAACTATAATTGGTGCATATTTCTTTCTTTTTTTTTACTACTTCAATAATTGTTTTGTACATTAAGGCACCCTGGCCAATGGATGATCCTTTTTTGGCATATTGTGCTGATGATAACACAGGGAGTATGTGTTGTTCTATTTTTTCCTTTATCACTCTTTCAAGAATTTTTATTCCTAAAGGTCCCATTGAAATTGGTCGTAGATTAGATAAAGATGATATTGCTGTTGGTTTTTTGTTAAATGGAACCATTGCAATTGGGTATAGACTTTGTATGTTGTAAATTTTTTGGGATATGTAATTGGCTAGATCGCACAGGTATTTTGCTGTGAAGTGACTAAGATGTTTGAACACAAATTTGGGAATTCCTTGTGGTCCTGGGTGACATGTGTTTGTTATTGTTGCAAGTTGAAATACAATGTCAGTTGTTGTTATTGGTGTATCTGTTTCAGGGTCTCCAAATATGTCTTCATTTGGTATGTACACTCTCTGTTTTTGCAGTTTTTTTTTAAAGTGTTGATATATTGGGTTTATCATGTTATGTCCAGCTGTTATAGAGCCATCTATTTCAAGTGCCATAGGCACTCTGACTGTGGATGGGTATCCCAATGCCCACCGTATGTATGCTCTGGTCCAAGTATGTTGTTGTGTAAGGCATATTTTTTTCTTTTTTATTGCTACATATTGCTTTAGTGTATTGCATGTATTGTTGTACATTTCTGTAAGTTTTTTAATTTGTGTTTGATTATCTGTAGTTGGTCTGGAAATGGTTATTCTTTTATGTAGTTCATCTGCCAATGCTAATAATCTGGTGGGGGGTGTTGAGTTGCAGGTAATATGATTGATGTTGAAAGAAAGTATATTGGTGAATGCTATATACTTTTGTACTGGATCGAGTGACATGTTTTGAAGTTTTTGGAGCATTATATATGTTTCTGAATATAAGAATTCAGTTGTTTGTGCTGGAAGAAGTATTCGCATAGTCTTTTGGAGGGCAGATTGTTGTATTTTGGATTTTTGTTAGGTCGAGGGTGATGAACTGAGCAGCATGATCTGAGATTATAGATGGACAGAGTTCAAGATTAAAATAATGATGTAACATTGGTGAGTAGAAACACAAATCAATAAGTGACTTATATCTATTGTTATTAAAAGATATTGAGTTTGATGGGAGAAAACCCTCAGCACTCATAAGTGGGATTGTTATTTGATGGATCCATTTGGTGACAAAAGTTTGGTAGGTCATGTTGAAATCTCCCAGGAGTATTATGGGATTTGGTGTTGCTGTAAGCATTGAATTTATTGTTGCTATTATTCTGGAGATGATGACAGGGCCTGGTGGTATATATACAAATACTAGGTTAAGTGTGATATTTTTATGATGGAGTGTTAATATGATAAGATTAGAGTCAATATATATAATTTTAAAAGAATCGAAAGGGCAGTTGTGGGAAATAATTATGCCTGTGCCACCTGATGGTGATGATGATTGCCTTGAGCAGGCACAAAAACCTTGGCTGACTAAATATTTTGATGGATCAATTTGAGAGCTGCTGTATATTTTTGTTTCCAAAAGCCCCAGTATGTGTGGTTGTGTTGTATGTAACCATTTTTTGAGATCAAAAAGTTTTTTGGTGGCATTTAAGCCTCTAATGTTGAGAGATCCAATTTTTATCTTCATGTTTTAAATAATTTTTTAACAGGGTATTGATTTTTATTTTATTTTTAATACTAAATGTTTGTTTATATTGCAGTAGATGGATGCTGATACATATTTAAGACATTGTTGGGTTTATTATCAGTTTTTCTTTCATTTAATATTGCTTCAGACTCTATACAGGCAATTTGTGATGAAACCGAACAGGTGTCCATTTGTTGTTGGCTTACATCCATTTCTATTTCATCATTTTCTAAATTGTATATGTCTGATGAGTTGTGCTTTTGGTCTGTTTTTTTTGCCTTTTTGGATTCATGGTTTTTTGGTGGTCGACCTGGCTTTCTTTTTCCCTCTGGTGTATTCTCTTGAATAGGTGGAAGAGGGGCTTCTATTGCATCCATTATGTTTGATGCAGTTTTGTTTATAATTGTAGTTTTTTTTATTATTGGTATCTTTATATTATCTGGATTTATATTTTCATTATATAACTGTGTGTGTTTACTTTCTGTTTGTTGATTTTTACTTGGTACACATTTTGTTTTATTGAGATGCTGATCCTGTGATGTAATTGCTGTATTTTGTGTTGTGGTTTCTTGAGAATTATTTTCGTTTGAATCTTGGATTTCTGTGTTAGTTTTTGTGTTATTATTTTTTTGGTTGGTCTTTGGGATAGGCAATTCTGATCCATTATTATTTTTGTTTGTGGGTGTTTGAACCTGTTTTTTTCCGGTTTCTATTATTGGGTTGCCAATGGATGTAGTGTTATTATAAATTTTATTTTCATCACTGGGTTGTTCTGGGGAGAGGATTTTAGTTTGTTCACAGTGATTGCTTTTTGTGTTATCGCACTGAGTTGCTAGGTGTCCTCTCTGTCCACAGCCAAAACAAAGTGGCTTTAGACCTCTTATGTGAAGAGAGAGTGTCGCTTCTTGATCTGTAATCTGTGTTGGAATCGTTGAGGCGTCTACGTTTTTATGTAGTTTTATTTTAAATTCAAAACGATTACTACATATCGGTATAGGTGTGTCTTTTAAATATATAGGCTGTAGGGCAATTACTTTTCCAAACGGGTTTATCATTTTTTGAAAATCTTGTACGTTGTATTTAAGATAAGTATTTTTAAGCACTCCAGTAATTATATTTTTCCGGTTTTCATCTATAATTACGAGTGCGTAATTATCAAGTGCTAAAATAGTGGATTGAAAACGTTCTTTTTGCTGCTGAGTATAAAAATCAATGGTTATATATCGAGAATTTGGATGGTCGGCGATACAAGAGATTGTTTCCCATAGTGCATTTTGCGTGATTGCTTCATATAATAAAGCTTTTGGGAAACGATATAATGAGCATTGATTATCGGTTACTGCGAGTACTAACGAAGTTGGTGAAAAAAACCTGCGAAATGTTTCAAATAACGTACGAGGCACCGTATTACTGAAACGGTCCGTCACATTTTCAAGCGTTTCTTTTGTCCAGATTGCGGCTGGGGGTTGATTTTCCTCTCGAGTGTTTAGATCAAGATTTTTTATATCATTTGTGTTTGTTCTACGGAAGCGCGGTATTTGAGTTGGTGCTGTAGTATTGCTATTACTTTTAAGTACTTTTGCATACGAAATAGGCGATGTTGAAACTAACGATGTTGTTAATTTCGTATTGGTGCTTAATTCGCTCACGCTTGACTGGGCAGTAGCCATGATTTATTCTGACTCAAGTCAGTATTTTTTTATTTTTAAAAAAAAGATATTAAAACACACCGATATTTTTCAAAAAACACTATTAATCTATTATATAATTCGATTTTTCCTGTATTATGTTTGTTTTGCGAATAACAAGTTGGAACAAAAGTAAAAAATAAATACTTACATCGGAGAACTTAAGGATTGCTTCTTACCTCAGCAGAGATTTGCTGCGGTCTCTATTATTATTATTATTATTATTATTATTATTATTATTATTATTATTATTATTATTATTATTATTATTATTATTATTATTATTATTATTATTATTATTATTATTATTATTATTATTATTATTATTATTATTATTATTATTATTATTATTATTATTATTATTATTATTATTATTATTATTATTATTATTATTATTATTATTATTATTATTATTATTATTATTACGTTTCAATAAAGGCTTTATTGATCTCAATGGTTTACATAAGTTTACATCTAGAAAAATTTGAAATTTAACATACAATGAATAATATTAGGGTAAACACATATAAATGAATTTAGTGGTTACACTTTGTGGTTAATGGACTATAACAATATAAAAATTAAAAAAGCAAAAATAATCAGAGTTCTAAAGTTTGAGGAGCTTATTTAGTTTTGTCCGCATGTCACTTTGAATGTTAGTTGTATGATAGTTTTTCTTTGCAGCATTCACAGCATTGATGGTTGTTTTAACAATGACCATGTTGCTGCATATAAGTGGGGGTTGGTTATTATTTTATCTCTATTTCGAATGTGTAGCAGTTTGTTGCTAAATGTAGCTGGGTGTCGTCTGGTGTTATTGCCAATTAAGAAAGTACATCGGGTGCACCAATACGCATATAGAACAAATGTGGCTGCCCTAATGCTAGGTATTGATCTTCCCTGAAAAGCAGCTATTATGTGATTAATGATTGTACCCGGTTTTCTGTAGGTGTTACACATCATCTGTCGTGTTTGGTTAAGTGCTACACATTGATAAATAAAGTGGTCCAGTGTCTCTTCTGCTCGATGGCAGAGTCCACAGAAGGGGTCAATAGATATATACATTCTTTTATGATAAAGAAAGTGGGTTGTTGGCAAGGCAATGAGATTGATTTTCATGATAAAATCAAAGTATTTGGGCTCTAGAGCCCATTTTTTATATTCCTTGAGTAGTCTCTTGTTGTTAATTCCTAGCATAGGTTGTATAACATTAGTATCTGCTTCTCTGTTTATTAAACCATAAATATCCCAGTATGAATACTTATGCAAATACTGTTCTGGAATCTTGTCTATGGTTTTGCATTGATATATAATGTTGGTGAAAAAGGAACCTTTTGGAGGTGGTCTATCTGTAGGAGTAATATCTAGCAAGTGGTTAATTTTGGGGTATTTGGCAAGTATTGTGATTATTGAGTTCCTTAACTTCTGTATATGAAAAACATTGATGTTGTGCAAGCCAAGTCCATTTTTTATTAGAGGTTGGCTAAGTTTTTTTGTGGAAATTGCTACTGTTTTTCTGGCCCAAAGTAGTTTATTATATATGGTTTTAATTTTTGAAATGAACCCCTTTGAGAATGAAATAACCGGTACATAGTAAGTTATTTTGGTTGTGATAAGCTGGTTAATTAACTGTACTTTGGAATATAGTGAAAGATATGCCTTGGACAAGGAGTTTATAATTTTTGTGGCTTCTTCTTTCAGTTTATTTTGGATATGACATCTCATTCCTGTAATTCCCATATGAAATGGGAACCCAAGGAAAGAGTTTGGTTTTGATTTGTAAATTGATGTACATGGTTTACCAGTGTATAGAGACCAGGCTGTGGTTTTTGCTGGATTAAATGATAATTCATATTTTTGTGAATATTCTTGTAATATCTTTTGGAGTTGCGGTATTTGTTTTTTTGATGTTAGGAATATGGTAACATCATCCATATAGGCGATGCATGTAGTGCGCTGTGTTGTGTCTGGTATCTCGATCCCAGTAAATGCATTTTGTATGCTTTTAATAAGGGGATTGATGTAAAATATAAACAATAGTGAACTAAGAGGGGATCCTTGGGATATAGATTTGGTGGGTGTGAAAGATGGTGAGTTTCTTCCATTTAAAGTTATATGGATCTCTCTGTTCAGAAGCAGGTTAGCAATTATATATAGATGTGTTCTAGGAATTTCTGTGTCTTTTAGCATTTTTAGAAGTGTGTATATATTGACTGAGTCAAATGCAGCTTCTATGTCAAGCTGCACAACAACGGGTCCGTATTTTTTCCGCTGTTTTACTGTTGCTAGAATTGCTTTGAAGAATAAAGCTGCTTCTGTTGTTGAAGAGTTTTTCTTTGCATATTGTGCTTCGGAGATAAGTGGCATTATATACGGTTCAATTTCATCTTTAATAATTTTCTCCATAATTTTGATCGGCAAAGGTCCCATAGATATTGGTCTGAGGTCTGTAATAGGTGGAATAATTGCTTTCTTTTTATTATAGGGTACTATGGCTATTGGATAGACACCCTCCATGGGTTGAATTTGTTGTGCTAGATGGTTTGCTAACTGACACAAATATTCTGTTGTGAATTTACTTAGATGCTTTAATACAAACAATGGAACTCCAGGACTACCTGGATGGCAAGCGTTTCGAATAGTATTTAGTTTTGTTGTGAATAGATCTTTTGTGAATGGGGTTTTTGTCTCTGGTGGGCCAAACAGATTATGTGGTATTTTATATGGTTGTCTTTCTTGTAATTTCTCTTTAAAATATTCAAAAATTGGCATAATCATATTGTGTCCTGCATATGTTCCACTATTTGTATATAGTGCCATTGGCACTTTTACATCTGGTTGGTTCCCCAGCGCCCATCTTATATAATCTCTTGTCCAAGTGTGTGGCCTGGTTAGGCATACCTTGCTTTTCTTTATCTTCAGATAGCTTTTGAGTTCTTCACATGCTTTATTGTATGCATGTGTAAGCTTGAATATATACTGCTGGGTGCAGTGTGATGGGTTAATCATGATTATTCTCTGGTGTAACTGATCTGCCAGAGACAAAAGTCTTGATGGTGGAGGTTGTTTTTTTGTTATATGGTTGATGTTAAAGGACAACATTCCCATAAATGCTAGATATTTCTGGACCGGGTTCAAAGTCATATCTTTGATTTTGTTTAGCATTATGTAGGTCTCAGAGAACAGAAATTCAGGGGTTGTTTCTGGGAGTAAAACTCTTATTGTTCTTGTAAGTGGAAAGGGTGATATTTGAATTTGGGCACAGTCAATTGTGACTATTTGAGCTGAGTGATCGGAAAAAGTTGAGGGAGTTAGTTTTATTTCAATAAGGTGGTGAAGCATTGGAGAATAAAAGCACAGATCAATAAGTGAAGAGAAGCGATTATTGTGGAAAGAGATGGCATCATCTGGCAAAAAACCTTGGCCACTCATTAGTGGTATGTTTATTCTGTGAAGCCAACGTTGGGTAAATTCCTGATATTTTAAATTAAAATCTCCAATTAAGATGGTTGGGTTTGAAGTTGTAGCTAACCTTGAATTAATGTTTGCAATTATGGTATCTATTTTTTTATCCTGTAAAGGCATATATACAAAAACCAGATTTATTGTTATGCTTTTTTGGTTGAAGGTTGCAATTAATAAGTTCATGTCAATGTGAATTATTTTGAACGTTGTGAATGGGCAATTTCTAGCAATTATGAGTCCAGTTCCAGCTGAGGGAGAGGAAGAGTCTCTGGAGCATGCACAGAAACCTTCCATATTTAAATGTTTGGCTGGGTCAGTTTGTGATCCAGCATAAATTTTTGTCTCAAGTATACCAAGCAAGTGTGGTTGTATATCCTTGATCCAATGTTTTAACTTATTAATTTTTGAGGTTGAGTTCAAACCCCTGACATTGATTGCCGCAATTTTTATTTTCATTATATGTTTTTTGGTTGAGATTTAAATATTAGGGTTGATCTGGTGTTTCTTCCCATTCATTCTCATATTCCATTTCCAGATCTTCATCTGTTTCCACTGTAGTTGTATTGTTGTGATCAGAAAGGCTAAGGTTGGCTTCTGTTTTGATTTTTTTGGGCCCTCTATTTTTCTTTGGTGGGTGGCCTGGTCTTCTTCTTTGTTCTGTGTCAGCTTTGGTGATTTGAGGCATATTTGGGGTGATAGCTTTCATAATTTCCATTGTTGTATTATTTTTAATATTGGGTGTTTGGTGTGTTATATATATTTTTTCTTGATCACTATTACTGTGTGAGTTTATTTGTTCTTTTATTATCTCTTTTTCATCAGTATTTTTGGTAGGCTGACTTAGATTGTGCGCTATTTTTTCCATTGGAGCCTCTTGAGGTTGTTGACTTTCTGTTTTTTTATCAGTGGGGGTTTGAATTCTATTGGTTGATTTTGTTGATAAATCCAGAATTTCAGGTGCTGGCAACGTGTGTGCAGTTTTTTTATTATTCAATTGCTGTTGATCTGTGGTTTTTTTATTAATTTTTTTCTTGTTTATTAGTTGTTTTCGTTATCTGTTTTGTACTGTTTGATTCCGGTTGGTGAGCTTCTGTTGGTTGATCTTCAGAGCTCGGTTGGTTTTTTTGGTTGATTTTGGTGTTGCAATCGATTGCTAAGTGTCCGGTTTCACCGCACGCAAAACATCTCGGCCTTAATCCTTTTATGTGAATAGTCAGTATTGCATTCTGGTCAATTATTTGTGTTGGAATATCCTCCGGGTTTACATTGTCATTCAGCTTTATTTTGAAATGAAAGTTGTTGCTGAAAACCGGTATGGGGGTGTCGGATAAGTAGATTTGTTTTATATAAATAGCTTTGCCAAATGACTGTATTAATTTTTGAAAATCCTGAATGGTATATCCGAAGTAAGTGTTTTTAATTATTCCGTTACAATAGTTTTGCAAGCTTTGATCGACTATTATTAGCGCGTAGCTTCCCAAAGTTTTTACTTTAGTTTGAAATCTTGCACGCTGATGTTCATCGAAAAACTGAATTGCAACGTATCGTGAGTTTGGATGCTCTCCAATACTAGAGACTGTATCCCACAATGCTGTTGCTGTCAGCTCCTCATAAAGAAGCTCTCTGGGGAATTTATAGAGTGTTAAATTCCTATCAGTGACAGCTAACACTAATGATCTCGGTGAAAAAAATTTTTGGAAAGTTGCGAATAATTTTTTTGGGATGGTGCTGTTGAAATTAACGTTTATTTCTTGCAGTTCATCTTGATTCCATATCGTTGGGGAGGGCTCTTCATTATTGTTTTCCATGAGGTTTAAATTATTTATGTCGGCTTGATTTACCTTCCTAAATCTTGCTGTCTGTGTTAATGCTGGACTTTTTTCGATGCTGTGAAGCTGCTGGTTTATTTTTGTTACGTTTGCGTATGTTTTTGCGATAGTGGCAGTTTTCATTTTATCGCCGTTTGTTTGAGCGCAATTTACGTCGTTTGCTTCTTGACGTGACGCCATGCTTGTTTATGACGTTAGAATTTATTTTTTGTTATGAACGACCGTATTACTTACTTTTTGCTAGAAAAACAACTGTTCAGTAATTAGCCATCGCTGTCTTTATCTATCACAGATATATATCACAGTTTTTAAGTGTGAAAACGATTAGAATATGGGGAAAAAAAGATTATTAATAAGACCTTCGTTCTAGATGACTTAGGCATACATGCGCATGCGCATTCCTTGTTTTATTATTATTATTATTATTATTATTATTATTATTATTATTATTATTATTATTATTATTATTATTATTATTATTATTATTATTATTATTATTATTATTATTATTATTATTTAGCATGAATCATTCTATTTTATTTTACAAGAAAGTTATATTATTTAAAATGATGTTGACATCATACAATAATTATGAAATGTCCATTATTTATAAAAGTGAAGAACATTTGTTAAAGATTTCTTTGTGAATAAGTTCCTTTTTTTAAAAAAATAGTTATCTTTCTTATGGTAAATTTTTATGTAAAAACCAAATGTATATAATGGCATGACTGTATATATATATTATTTATTTATTTTTATGGGCAAGATTAAATAATTTTTATAAAAAAATTCTGGTTTAATAAGATATATTGCTAAAATTTGTGAATTGAGTAGCAGTGCCTTTCATACATTTAATCTAAAATAGTATAAAAATATACAAGGTTTAAGCTTAAAAAAAAAATAATAAATTTTAATGTGTGGAAGTTTGAAAAAATTGTAGATACAATAAATAAATATTCATTTATTAAATAAAAGGCATATATCATTGTAAAAGCTACAATTTGGAAAACAACTTTTTGAATATGGAAATTATAAATAATTAAAGATTTAAAATATGAAAAGTCAGAGATATTTTGAAAAATATCCAGAATAGATTTTGTAGATTAATGTCTGATTCAGAAAACATTTTTTCAATAAATAGAAAGTCTATAGAAACATTTTAAAGACAAGATTTTAGATTTTTTATAATCTATAAATCGTAAACTTCAGTGTGAGGACTTTAGAAAAAAATAGGATCATCTAATATTTGCTGCAGAGAATAAAATGAGTCAGGTAAAACGATACTAGTAATGATCTATTTGTGATTCTAAAAATAAATCTCATCTACAACAACAGAAAAAACATACAATTAAGTTTACAAAAGTAAGAAAGTAAAAAAACCAACATGGAAAAGTAGTTTTTATATATTCCCACTGCAAAGACAATAATATTTAAGTGCATAGCTTTTTAAAGATAACTGACTAAGCACTACTAGACATGGATATGTATTGAATCATTGTTTACAGGCCATATAATGTCTAAAACAATGAATAACTTGCCAAGATCTCTATAAAGCTTTAAATTGTAGCCTGTTATCTGCTGAATCAAGGGATGTATTATATCCAAAGTTAAGATGTTTTGATATCATTGTGTTTATCTATTAAACAAAACAGAAAAATACCAGCAATTTAATGAAACTGATATAATGGATAATACATACAAAAATTTAGAAAAGACTGTGCAAGGAAAATATACCCTATTGACATTAATGGAGGATTTTTTACCATAAGAAAATAAGTGACTTATAAAAGTGTTTGGAGAACTTTCAACAAGTATAAAAATCTTTGATATATATATATATATATATATATATATATATATATATATATATATATATATATATATATATATATATATATATATATATATATGGTATCTAATAATATAAATGGGCAGACTATCTCAGCAAAAAAAGGACCTAGTAAGAAATTTAATTATTTTAATTTGAAAAAGTAAACATCTGTATTTGAAATATGTACAATTTTTAAAATTTTTAGGGAATTATTATTTTATAATTACAGTATAATGTAATTTTTTAAATTTCTTTTTCTTTTGATGTTTACATTCAAATTGTGAAATGAATGACTCTAAATCATTGGTCAGATATTGTGAAGTTTATAATTTAGTTAATATTAATTTTGTATATATTGGGGCTAATAATAAAGTAAACTAGAGCTAAAAATAGAAGATGAATATATATTTGATGAATACATAGAATCAAATCACTTAATATACATATAAATATATATACTCATAGTGCAGATAGATAAATTCCTTGGTCTTATTCAATTAATAATTATGTTGTTAATTTGTTAGACCAGCCTAATCTTATTTTAATTTTATTCTAATATATGTTAAAGTCTTTCATCAATGATTAATTATTTATGTTGTGACCACCATTCTCCATGGCTTTGCTTTATACTCACTAGAATCCAGAAGTACTAAAGAAGAGTTTATAAACATGAAAAATATTGAGACAACTCATAAAATAGTCCCTCAATCTGGAGATCAGTACTATGCCTACTCAGTGTCAGTTACAAAGAAAAATTGTTTTTAGCAATTTTATACCTTATACCTTTTACCAATCATTTAGGTAAGATGATGCATCTAGTATTATAAAATTGATCTTATGATGAAATAATTCTAAAAATTTTGCAAAGTGCATGCTTACATTATTGTCATTAGCTTGAACGTTAGTAACCATATTATTCTTTAGGATTTCCAAATATCATTTGGCCAAGTCAGCATTCTGTTATATTATGAGAGTATTGTCAGATAGAATTTATTTACATTTATTGATTCTGGCATTCATATCCTAAAATTATTACTCATGTCACATTTTTTACATCAACATGTGGCCTACTCATAGTCAAATTATTTCTCATTCATTTCATTGCATCCTCTAACATTTTGCGGTAATAACTCAGTCATTTATTTTTATATGGGTGTTGTACACCTCCTGATAAAACTGTTGATATAATGAAAAATCAATTAATATTAAGTCTTTATGGCTCTTTCTAAAAAAAAAAGACTTAATTATGAGGATTGATAATATATAATTCCTAAAATCAAAGAAATAGTGATTGAATAGAAAAAATAAATGTATAAAAGTACTATATATAGATGTAATAAAATATAAAAATGAAAAGTAGCAGTAATTAAACAGGATAACCAAAACATTAAGATTATAGCAGATTAAGCTAACATAGCCTAACTAAAGTAAATTAAAGTAAAACAGGCATTATATAATCTATTTGACTGAAAGAGCAATGGTCATTCAATTATGTAAAGAGAGCTACAATATTTGCATGTTGGAGAATGACTTATTAATTGATTTTAAAAAGCAAACAAAACTGAAAATGAGTTGCAATAATTTATATAATAACTAATACCAAACATTCAAACTGAAGAAATGAAAACTAAGCAAGTAACAAAAGGTGTAGCAACCTGAGAACCTAGGAAAGTTGCACATAATAATACTCAAATAAGACAAGCTGAAGATAAACTAGAATCTTCAATGACAAAGAACAATAAAAAAATCAACTGATGACAGTACATTAAATAATTCCCAATAATTATACAAATCTTAGAAAAAATGGACAATCACATATATAACATGATTAAACAAATGTAAAACTATGCAGGTAGTATGCTTAAAAACAAGAAGAATATTCAAAAAGATTTCAAGGCTGTGTGAATTTAAACCTGAAGATTGTAGAAGCTAAACTTGATGAGGATATATTTTCAATGAATGAAAACTGATTCAAACATTGTATAGAAACCCAAATTGATATAAATAGGTAAAGAAGCATCTCAACTTGAGCATACAAAGACTCAAGAAAAGCCAATAGAAGAAAGTCACATTTGGCTAATATTATTGCAAAATGTTTGAGTGACAAAACTATCACTTGGTGAAAGTGGAATTAAATATTACCGTAGCAGCAGCGAAAGCCCAAATTTAAAAGAATGATCAAATTATTTCTAGTCAACTACAAGTGACTTTTAATAATAAACAATTATAAATGGCAAAACCTTATCAGAGCATAATATTCACAATGAGTGTACTCTTTACTTAATATTATGCCTCAGAAATGTAATACAGCTCAATAGGAATGAAGTTACAATTTAGCTGATGTCTAAATTAATACCAATATTAATGATTAAAGCAGAGAGAAGCTGCAAACACTAAAACTCCTACAAGCATGTGAGGGCAAAATATAAATTTAATTCAGAGAGAAAAAGAATAAGAACTATAAAACATTTAAGAGTAAAAATTAAGAATCCTAAAGAGTAAAAAATATGGAGTGATTATAGTTTAAATTAAAGGTGATCTACAATAGATAGCACAAACCTAACTTGTGAATATATTTACATGGATATTGGCCATAAATTTGAACAATGTACAATAAAACAAAAGAAAATGATGGAGTGAAAAATTTTATTGTTGGTTGTGCTTGAAAAAGTGAACAGAGGATGTTTATTAAAAAAAACAAATGCTCTGTGATATTAATGAATATTTGTGGAATTTTTCAATTAAGGATATATACTGTTATGTGCAAATTAGTTCTGTTGCCTCTTAAAAATATAGATAATTTGTAAATTGGTAGGGAAATTATTATTTATAGATATAAAATATTTTTTATGTTCACATATAAGTTGTGCAGTAAATAAATTTGGAGCATTGATTAGATTTGGTCAAGTCTTTTTACTATAGTATAGTTACATATCGATTTGCTTGTTTTATTTGCATTAATAAATGTTGTTAATTTGTTAGTTTATTCTCATTTTATTTTCATTCTTGCATATGCCCGTGTTTCTTATCCATAATTAATTAGTTTAGAGTAATTAATATGTGCAATAATCATTTTCCATATTTTTGTTTTATATTTTTGGGAGCAAAACAGAAAAATAATTTTAAAAATGCCAAAAGGTTAGGATCAAGTCTACAGGATAGCTATTATTAACATGGGAACATGGTTTCAGCTTTAGGATGTTATAAGCATCAGGTATAAATAAAAGCCCTTTTTAGTAGTGTAATTTATATTTGTAATTTTATTTTCTTGACTTTTAATTTGGATTTGTTTTGAAAAATCATTCGTAAATAATTCTATTCATGTCAATCATTTTATTTACTTGTAGATTAATTTATTATTATAAATGTTTCCCTAATTATGTACAGCAGAGCTTCTCAAACTATGGTCTACAACCCCCTTCATCTTCTCAAGGAAAGTTGCAAAAATAAATTTCAAAATTTTAAATTAGAAGTAGATAATTAGATTTATTTTTATGTACAGATATACTTTTCAAATTTTAATATCAAAATTTACACATTATTTTATGTAGCTTAATTTAATAACTACATGATTTATTTTACAATTCTTGAACCACAGTACTATAAACACTAGGGAATACTGTTACTTGCATACTTTCCTAGTTTCATCTTTGTAATGATTATGTTAGTACTAATGCATTTGAAAATTATTCATTAAAAAATTAATACTAAAATAGGTAATTGTAATAAAAATACAAGGTATTTGTAGAAGTCAGTTAATCAAAGGTAATGAAGACACCAAATAATCTTGAGTCACAAATTTCATTGTTTTATATATCACTAGAACTATGAGGATAGTCCATATTGTTTCCAATATTAAGAGGTAAGAGGCAGAAAAAAATTATGTGAAATATTCATAAATGTGAACCTTTTTATTTGAAATATATATTTATGCCTTCATATAATAATCCACATAAGTCTATGTGTTTAATGTGCGAAATAGTTGTTAAATAAATGTATGAGGCATGAGAACTTAATCACCACTTAGATACTGTGCATAGTGAATTTTAGAGTAAAACAATTAACATTTTTGATAAAAAGATCCAAGAATTACATCTAACAACTAACTTTTTTTTCAAAGCTTACTAAATTAGATGATAAATTAATAAGCTTCTTTCAAAATTGTTTTATTAGTTGTTAAAACAACAAGAAAAAATATCTTATATAATTGGTGAAGATCTCATTTTACCAACAGCAATGGAAATTTGCTAAAGTATCCATGTTACAAAATATCAAAATCCTTGAAAATAATTCCTATGTCTAATGACATTATTAAAAGAATAATAAATAGCATTGTTAACAACATTATATTATTATTATTATTATTATTATTATTATTATTATTATTATTATTATTATTATTATTATTATTATTATTATTATTATTATTATTATTATTATTATTATTATTATTATTATTATTATTATTATTATTATTATTATTATTATTATTATTATTATTATTATTATTATTATTATTATTATTATTATTATTATTATTATTATTATTATTGTTGTTGTTGTTGTTATTATTGTTGTTGTTATTATTATTATTATTATAAATCAAGCAATGTATTTTATTTGCCATACAACTTGATGAGTCAACAGATAATCAAATAATGCTAATTTAATGGTCTTTATTATTTACAACTTCATGAAGATCTGATGTTTTGTAAAAATCATTCTGAAGCAATTAAAAAAGAAATATATTTGAAAAGGTGAATAACTTTTTTTAAAAAACAAAAGATTGAATGGCAAATGTGCATTGGAGCTTGTGCAATAAAGCTACAACAACACATGATAGAATTTAAGAATTTATAGAATTAAAAAAAGATTTGTTCAAATGCAAGACATGTTTATTGCATTATACACAAAGAAAACCAAGTACTTTGTCCTATAACAGAATTTCTTAGTGATTTGTTATCAGAAATTTCTGTAATAGCAAATTACAGAAAAGGAACACCTCTAACACAAAGCTATTTTAAATTTTATTCCAAGAGATGAACTCCAACTATATCTTTTTTATATCACTCTGAAGTAAGATGGCTATCATATATAATAAATTTCTAAAAAAGTATTAATATTAAACGATAAATTATGAATATTTTTTTTCAGTAAAAATCTCACATTAACATCCTATTTTTCAGATCAAAATTGGATATGTTTGCTTTCTTATCAGACAATTTTTTTTCAAAAAAGTAAACTTAAACACAAAATTGCAAAATATTTCTAAATAAACTTTATGAATGTTTAAAAAGATCTTGGAATGATTAAAAATATGTTCGCTTATCTCTTTACAAATTTCTTGAAGTAAATAATACTTCATTATCAGAAGACAGTAAAAGAATAATAATTATCCACTTCACAAATTAGACATTTTAAAAAAAAAAAATATTTTGCTAACTTAAATGAAAATAAAGACTATGATTGAATAAAAATTCCATTTGTTTCACTCCTACAATTTAGAAATTTCTCATGATTATTTCAAGAAACAACAATTGACTTAAGAGTAATTTCAACTCTTGAATCAGAATTTATGAATTGCTTAGAATTTTGAATCCAGTGACAAAAAGAATATTCTTCATTGGTAAATACAATCTTAAAATATTCTGGTTCCATTTGCTTTCACATATCTTTTTAAAACAGCCTTTGTCACTGATATTATTAATTTAAAATAAGCATAAATTTTGCATGTAAATAGTTAACATTGGAAAAACAATTTAAAATTGATATCCCAAAGATTTTAACCAATATTGATTTTTGGGATAGCAATATTTAACGCATTTATCACATTAAATTATTAAAATCTTTTTGTTGGGTTTTTGTTCTAATTATTATTAATTAGTTTTGTGTTTCATTTTTCATCATTTTTGTTTAAATATTTTGTATTATAATGTAAATAAAAAAATTATTTAAATAAACTAAATATAAATACGATAAAATTATATAATAAGAGCGAATATCTCTATTAATTATTTTACTTTTGGGGTCTTGATGTTTCTAGAGATTCATGGGAAGCCTTTGTATTAATGAGTTTGATAAACAGTGATCTACAGCAGCACTTCTTAAACTTTTTTCATTCATACCCTTTTTTATCATCGAGATTTTTTCATGACCCCAGATATTAAATATAAAATAGATATAGAGATAAATATTCCCATAAATAATTTATTTTTTTGGTAAACAATATACATATGAAAATAAATAGTTTTAGGATTTATTTAAAGTATACAAAAATTAATAAAGAAAATCCCATTTTAATGAGACGGATTTGCTTGTTTTTTGCTGCATAATAAATTAAACCTTGGTGAAATATTTAATACTGCTAGACGTAAAACATCTTTAACGTTAACATTAAAGCTGAGAAAGTCATTTCACATAAGTATACAGGTGCTGAGTTTCAGAAGAACATTTAATGCCATTTCAGAAATTGTGGGAAATTCAGTCCTAACTCAGATTTAGAATTCAGTCAAGGATTTTTCTGGAAAGTCAAGTTTTAAGTTTGAGTCACTCGATAACTCAGCAAATTCCTCTTGGGCTTTATATGGAAAGTGATTAATCTCATTAATGGTAATCAGAAATGGTCTTTGAATCCAATATAACTTTTTGAAATCTAAATTTTATATAAAGTATTTGAAAACTATGTTTTTAGGGTTTTTAAGTGATCTATAATACTTTTTGCAATTAAAGTTTTACAATTACTTTTTCCAATTATAAAATTGTTGATAGTCAAAGACATTTCCAATGAATCATTTTCCACCATATTCTTCCAAATATTAAGCTTTTTAATAAAACCTTCAATTGTATCATTCAAAGTAAAAATGTTGCTATTTTTTTCTTGAAGAGACAAGTTAAGATTTAGTTTCTCAAAAATATCAGACAAATAGCACAGATTTGATAGCCATAAGTCATTTTGAAAAAGAGCAGCAAGATCATATTTTTGTTCATTAAAAATAGAATAATTTCTTCTTTTAATAACAATAATCTTCTTAAACTTTGCCCTCTTAACATCCACCTTACTTATGCATGAAATAATATTTTTTTGTATTCATAGTCTATGTCTTTACAAAGATTTGAAAATAAACAGCTGTTAAAGGCATTTAATAAAGTTTATAATTTTGACAGCATCCTGAAGCACATCGTTCAATTACATTGCTAATTTATTTGCTGCAAGAGCCTCTCAATGTATCAGACACTGTGTAAAAGTTAAATGAATATTATTAGAAGCTTTAACAAATGATTTAAATCTAATATTTTTACTACTCATTGCTTTTGCATCATCTGTGCATACTCTAAAGCAATTTTTTCCATTCTATACCTTCCATATTAAAATATTTGTCTACTGTATTATATATGTCTTCCCCTCTTATATGTTCTTCAATTCTTCCTCAATGTTTTCTTTACAAATGTATCTGAAATATACAAATAGTTGAGCTATTTTTGAAATATCAGTTGTTTCATCCAACTGAATTGTAGATATTGGGCTTTATTTAAGTCTAGTAATAAGTTTTTCACATTGGTCATTGAAATTTTAGAAATTCTAATAGTGATAGTGTCATTTGACAAAGGAATTTTCTGAATTTTATCATCATATTTACTTCCATGAAGTATTTTGTCAATTTTAATAGCAGCAGGTAATATAAGATCTCCAATGGTGTATGGCTTTTTATTTTTAGCAATCAGATATAAAACTTCATATGATGTGAGTAAATATTTTTCATTGACAGTTATAAATTTCTCAAAATATTGTTTTCTTTATTTGAAGTTTTTAACAGTCATTCAAAATATTCTTTTGGTTTATTGACATATGAAGGATGCTTGGATTATAAATGTTTTTTTTAATTTTGATGGTTTCATATTCTCTACAGAAAAACATTATTGCAAATTAAACAAAGAAGTTGTTCATTAGCAATACAGTTGTTGAAAGTAAGGCCAAATTGGAGAAATGTGTCATCATATTTTCTTTTTCACATCTTAGACATCTCTTTCTGATTATGAGATCCTACTTGAAGAGACTTTGTAGCATTGCCATCTGCATCATTATCTTTGGTACTCTAGTTCGACCATTTATCCATGGATAAAAAGTATTTTTGTCCAAAAATATAAATAAAATAACAGTACTTATTAGTTAGCAGAAACACCATGTGGCAGCCAATTTTTTGTTTAATTATACGAAGCATATTTACTCCCATATGTTCTATTTTTTAATATCCTCCTATGTATTATTTTTTAATATTTAAAAAATATCAATTATAAATTACCTGTTAAGTTTAAAAAATAGGAATATGTTTTATTTTTTAATAAATAAATGACAATAACTTTCAAATAAAAAATAATTTTTTATAATAACTAATAGGATGATAAATTTTGAATAAAGAAGTGAGAAAAAAAAGTATACAAGCATTTTTATATATAAAAAATAAAATCTTTCATAATATTTATTCAAATAAATATGAACCTTAGTCAAGTAAAACAGTAAAATACAATATTCTATTGTTCTTGTGATGTGGACACTTGTTGAAATGAAACTGAAACAAATAACTTGACCAGAAATGCATTATAGAATCACAGTCAGTGTCAACCTTAATCTCACCACTACAGCATATATTTTGATTCTGAAATAACTTATATGCTGAAATTGCAGTGCAACATCATTATTGCATTTAGTGTTATTTTTCAATATATAAATATAATTTACAGCTCAATTTGGTCATCATTATGATTTTATAATTGCGCTGTACAGAAAATATAATATATTAAATTAAAATAATGAAGGGATTGCGACTAATATTTTTTTAAATTCATGTATCTGAAGTAAATTTTCATGACCCCAACTTTTTACTTTGCAATCCCAAATGGGATCATGACCCACAGTTTAAGAAATGCTGCTCTATAAGATAATAGTCTAAATTAAAAAAAAGACTATGATTTTTAATCCAGCCTATTCACTTGCATAGTTATATAGATCAAACACAATACCAGTTTCTATATATTTTAAAGATCTAATTTTTAATCTAGTTGTAGACTTCTACTATTTGGCTAAGAAGTATGTGGCGTTATTGTTGATAAAACAAAACTTAATGATATACAATCAAAAGACTTTGTCTCTCACATAAACACATTTTAGGGTTAAAGAAATGCATGTGAAAATAATTATTTTCTCTACTAATGAGATTTTTCAATATTATATATTTTATATTTGAGCCCCAGATGACAGATACAGAAAAATCTTCGTTATAGTACAAATACAACATTTTTGTTTTTAAAATACTTCTCATTGTAAACCTTATAAATTCAGTTCATATGCATTAAATTAATATTTACCCTTGACTCATTTAAATCAAAAAAAGATCGTAGAAACAAATAAACTTTCATAGTTTCAAAAAAGCACTTGTAATCAAAAGACAAAGTATTGTTGGAAAGAACTATTTACCAATTTTATTTAAATATAAATTAGTCAAATTAATGTGAATAAATATTATTTACTAACTGGAAAATATTTTTTTTAAATTATAAGGCGAATGCTATTCTTGTTGATATAATTTCAACTTATAATTATACTGGGACAAAAATAAGCTTATAATCTTTTCAAACACAGAAAACCTATTAATTTATATGACAAAGTACTTTCCAAAAAGACATCAAGTCATTCTAAATCAATAGTTTTCATTTTTTTTCCACTTGTATTTTCATAAATTATATGCAATCTTTACATTAAACCAATAAACATAACATGATAAGCATTTCTTATGCTTGCTCATAACTGCTTTGCGTGTTTTTAACTGTCACATTAGTACAATATTTGTAATAAATATGATTGCTATTATTTCAAATGTATATATTCTAGTTGTAAATGAATAGTCTAAAAAAGGATTAAAAATGTTTAGGATAATTAATTTAAAACTTAAAAACATGTGAAAGAAAAAGTACATAAAATTATTTAAAAGAATTCACTAACTGGACTGATTGAGATGTCTGCTTAAATATATACCCCAGTATTAATGCAACAACACACTTACATGTTTATGAATTAGAAGAAAATGAAAGATGAGACAATGAGGGCAAGCTATAGAGTACATGTACTGTAGTGAAATATTTCAACATATTGTTAAAGGATGAAACTCTTGACATCTACCAAAATAACAAAACAAAAATGGAATTTTTCTGGAGATTAAATAATAAAGAAATTCTGCTTTATTATTCATGATGCTCAATTAATTTCATCATTTAAATTAATAATGTTAATTCGCATCTTATATAAAGAATTAGTAAAAGAAATGGACAAATACAAAATTTATCTTTGACATATGTTATGATTAAATCAGTCTTTGTTTGTGTGGGTGGGTGCATTATGCTTGAAAGTAAATAAAAGTGTTTATATCCTCAACGTCAAAGTACATTTATCTTTTGTGAAAGAACATTAAGATAATGAATTTGAATAATTTATGTTATATATTTCTTTATTAAATTAAATAAAAATATGTAATATAGAAAAACAATTAAATATTTCAAATTTGAGAAGAAATTGTTTGATGTTTGAGAATAATAAAGTAATTAATTATATTAATATTGAGATACTAGAGAGCTTTGAAAACTAAAGCCAATAATTTGAATTAATAGTAACTTTTAACTTGTACATTGTTTCACCCTGTTTACTGACATATATTTTTTAACCATTTTTTTGGTACTCCTAAATGTTTTGGTTTATATATCTGTATATATATTGTAATGGTATAAAAGGTATGAAAGAAACGGGGAAGAATGACTTTAGTATGCATCACAAATTGAGGCACCAAATTGAAATAGTGTAAAAGGGTAAAGATATTTAGTAACAAATACACACCACATGTGAAAGTTAAATTGAAAGGGAACATAGAATGATATGTTAAAGCTTCACATTTTCTAATGCCTAAATTATGAGAATATAAAAAGAGAAACCACTACTTCAAACTGAAATAGTTTGTAAATGGGAATAAGAGAGAATGACTAAATTAGTGCTTTATCTTGTATAAAAGTTACCTAATTCAAATTCATTCTAAATTCTATACATCTAGATCATTGTTACTGAAAAATTGCATTTTAATTATATAATAAACAAGTAAAAAATAAGAAGCTTTGCTCGTTATGTCTCCAACTTTCATGGCAGTTGATAGGGTAATAAGCTAGGTTTTAAAATGATATCTTATAACTAAATAAATCAAACTAATAACATAAGCAAAAAAATGTATTCAACTATATTATCTCTCTTAATACTTTAATAGCCTGTTTGCAGGATATATCATTAAAAATAACTAATGAGACTTGATTACTTGCCAAAATATAATGTAGAAACAAGGGGAATATTGTGTCGAATGTAATTTATAATTGCAAACAATAAAATATAAATAATTTATTCAGTATTTAATGTTAAACAATGTAGCCATTTTTGATTAAGATTTTCATATTCTTAGGGTAAAAATAATTAAATTAACAAAATCAAATATTGACAAGAGATTAAAAACAAATTCACAAAATCATTTTAAGCTTGTGCAGTTAAAAATGTGAGGGTAGGTACCTATACAGGTCTTAACCACAAGCTTATGCATTGAAAGAAAAGGAGGGGAACCCTTTTTTACTTCAACCTACTTTCTATATAAATAGGTGAAGCTGAAGTGGTTAGATCTGAGAGCGTGAAGCCATTCAATACTTCACTGATTAAGTCCACAATTCGTATTATACATTAATACTCATGAAATCTATTGATTTACAATGAGTCAATGGAAAGATCTTATAGTTAAAAATCTATTACAATAATTTAAAGTTGCAATTATAAATTTATTTAATGCACATTGATTACATAAGTAATATTTACTAAGGCAATAAACTTAAAGCTTGTGCAGTTAAAAATGTGAATGGTCTTTACCACAAGCTTTTGCATTGGTAGAAAAGAAGGGAACCCTTCTTTACTTCAACCTACTTTCTATATAAATAGGTGAAGCTGAAGTGGTTAGATCTGAGAGCGTGAAGCCATTTCAATACTTCACTGATCAAGTCCACAATTCCTATTATACATTAACACTCATGACAAGCTTTAGGTTTATTGCCTTAGTAAATATTACTTACATAATCAATGTGCATTAAATAAATTTATAATTACAACTTTAAATTATTGTAATAGATTTCTAACTATAAGATCTTTCCATTGACTCATTGTAAATCGATAGATTTCATGAGTATTAATGTATAATAGGAATGGTGGACTTAATCAATGAAGTATTGAATGGCTTCAGCTCTCAGATCTAACTGCTTCAGCTTCACCTATTTATATAGAAGACCTGTAGTGTTCCCTATTTTCACATTTTTAACTGCACAAGCTTTAGGTTTATTGCCTTAGTAAATATTGCTTACGTAATCAATGGGCATTAAATAAATTTATAATTAAAATCACTTTAAGTAAAACAAGTGGTATATCTTTTATTTATGTTCTCTATGTTTTTTTATTTCAGTATTGGCAATAGCAATAAAATATTAAAGCATAATATTCATTTTTATTTGATAGTTTTTTCAGATGATTTCTATGACATTCATATTTATACAATTTGTTCACAATATATTTATGAAATTACATTTGTGTCCAAATGAAGACCATTTACATCCTTAAAAATAAATAAATAAATAAATAAATAAATAAATAATAATAATAATAATAATAATAATAATAATAATAATAATAATAATAATAATAATAATAATAATAATAATAATAATAATAATAATAATAATAATAATAATAATAATAATAATAATAATAATAATAATAATAATATATAAAAATGGATTTATTGTTTTACACAGGATTACAGGAATTTTAACATGCTGTGAATTAGTTACATGGTTTTACATAACTTGGATTGCTGTGATTACATTGGAAATCCATAGATATAGATTAACATATATAAAAGTTGATTTATTGGTTTCCATGAGATTACAAAAAATTGTCATGCTGTGGATTAGTTACAAGGGTTTTTACTTGGCATGGATTGCCGTGGTTTGATCTGGACTACTGTATCTACAGATGCAATCCAAGTTTAGTTCTATATGTGGTTGAGTTACCTTGGTAACATAGATGAGGACTAGAAATTTCTGTGCATTTGAATATATGAGTGTTGCAGAGAGGTGGGATGGTACAGCTATGTTAGAATTGGTTGCAATAGTTAAGTTGAACTTTGTGGTAAGTTGGTCAGACTCTGGGTCTGTGTGCTAGAGGTGAGAGCTGAGTAAGACTTTTCATGAAGTTTAAAAATGAGATCCATTTGTACAGTATCCTGATATCCAGAAGAGGCTGGTGGTACAGCTATGTTCAAACTGGTTGCAACTGTTGAGTTAGAGTTTGCAGTTGGTTGGTCTCTGACTCTGGGTCTGGCTGTGTTAGAGTTGGTGGCCAAATGAGGCTTTTCATATGATTTAAGTGTGAGATTCATGGCTAATGTCCAGGCAAATTCTAGGCACAGCAATCCAAGCTATGTAAACTCTTGTAACCTTTTAAGACAAATAAAGCTTACGTTTGAAACATAATAATAATAATAATAATAATAATAATAATAATAATAATAATAATAATAATAATAATAATAATAATAATAATAATAATAATAATAATAATAATAATAATAATAATAATAATAATAATAATAATAATAATAATAATAATAATAATAATAATAATAATAATAATAATAATAATAATAATAATAATAATAATAATAATAATAATAATAATAATAATAATAATAATAATAATAATAATAATAATAATAATAATAATAATAATAATAATAATAATAATAATAATAATAATAATAATAATAATAATCTAAGACCTATTTCTATGGGAACATTAGCCATTCAAATTTTAGAAAAAGTCATCAAAGATCAAATTGAACAACACTTACTTCCACTTATATCACCTCTACAATTTGCAAAAAAAGAATCATCTACAGGACAAGCAGCATTACTCTTTAAAACTATTATGACTACAATACAAAAGCAAAAAAAAAATGCACCAATAGCAGTACAATTAGATATTCAAGCAGCATTTGATTCAGTGTCAATCAAGATACTTCTTACTAAATTAGCCAACACCACAATACCACCTACACTACTCTACGTAATTGCTAATCTTCTCCTTAATAGACAAATTCATATCATACTCAATGGAAGGAAATCAACATCATTCACTCCATCACAATCTATTTCACAAGGATCACCACTAAGTTCTCTCTTCTTCACATTCTACATAGATACACTAATAAGAAAAATACAACAAAATATAGCTGGAATACAAATTCCACACACACAACAAAAGATTCCATGTTTAGCATACATGGATGATATCCTAATTTTTTTAAAATCATGCAAAGAATTTCCAACACTACAAAAAATATTAAATCAATACTCATCTGAATTCAAACTAAAATTCAATCCTAATAAAACAGCAGCTTGGTTCATATATACAACCAAAACATATACTAAATACTTTCAAGGCAAACCCACTCCTTTTCTGGGATTTCCATTTTACTTGGGAACAAATGGTATGAGGCAAAACATACAAAACAAATTACTTGAATCCATAAACAAAATTTCAAATTCTTTATCAAAAGCATACCTATCCATATACTCAAAGGTTCAATTATTCAACATGTTAATTACCACAAAAATAACATATTTTTCTCCAATAATAAATTTCTCTAAACATTTCAAATCAAAAATATCATCATTATGCATGAAACTACTATGGGGATGCAAAGCCATTGCAATATCTGCTAAATCTCTTAGCAAATCTACAGAAAACAATGGTTTAGGACTGCACACTATTTACACATTCCATATACAGAAATCAATCAACATATTAGCATCAACAATAAGACAATTCCCTAAACTAAAATGTTTGCTCACAATTACACCAATGGATACTCCACCTCCAAATTCACAGTATTTATCTTCACTAATACAAAGTATCACAACAATATCTACTCAAATTAACATAGAAGCAACATATAAATATTCATACTGGCAAATTTACAAACTATTATACCCAGAAAATCCTGGAGACACACAAGCAACAATGCTTGGAATTAGCAATTATCAATTATTGAAAAAAATCAAAAAATGGTCATTAGAACGAAAATATTTTGATTTTATATTAAAAATAAACCTTTATGCACTACCGACATCATATTTCCTTTGATACAGACATCTATATAAAAACATTGATCCTTTTTGCAATCTTTGCCACACAGCAGAAGAGACACAACAGCATATATTCTATTCATGCACAAGTTTATCCAATATACACAAATTGTTAATAGAAACTTACCAAAGGAAAAATACATCATTAATAAAGATATTACAATCTTTTAAAAAAAACTCTACCCCAACAATACGAGCAATAACTTTTTTACTATATGCATACTGGTGCACAAGATGCTCATTTACATTTGGTAACAATACAAGAAAACATCCAGCAACATTTACAAAAAAACTTCAACAAATAAAAGAGCAGGATTACAAAATTAGCGCTCTAGACATTGCAGCAGCAACATGGTCACTCATAAAACAGCCATCAAACCTATAACAGAATAACCATCAAACAGATTATTTAAAATGGAAAATACAATTGATTTTAAAATTTAGAAGTTGTTCCAAAGTCCTATGATTGCCTATGTAACAGAATATAATCATTTGTTGTAAAGAATCTATGTAACATTTGTTTAATAAAATTCTTTGAAACATAATAATAATAATAATAATAATAATAATAATAATAATAATAATAATAATAATAATAATAATAATAATAATAATAATAATAATAATAATAATAATAATAATAATAATAATAATAATAATAATAATAATAATAATAATAATAATAATAATAATAATAATAATAATAATAATAATAATAATAATAATAATAATAATAATAATAATAATAATAATAATAATAATAATAATAATAATAATAATAATAATAATAATAATAATAATAATATTGTTCTTGTCATTATTATTTGCTAATATCAAATGTTTCAAAATCAGAGATGTATTCTTTAAAGTAGCATCAGACTAATATTGCAAAAAATATCAGTATTTTCTTTATACTATGCTAAATATAAATATATATTTTCTAAGCTACATTTCTTTTTTTGAAGTGCCAAATGTGGACTTTTTAAATTATTCCCTTTTATGCTACAAGTGATTATCAATTATGGTCAAAACAATTGATATTTTCCTCTATATCTCATTTATGTTTTTTAAAAGTCTAATTAAAAGATAACTGCTTTTGCTGGTCAATTTCCTATTGGCCTAGTGAATTAAAGTTCTAAACTTTTGATTGGTCAATTACAGAATCAGCAGTAAAAATATTCATCTTTTAATATTATATTCATTTTAGTTTCATTTGTAAAAAGCAAATTAATAATTTGCCATTATAAGAGTGAATGAAAGTTTTATCAAAAATAAATTTCTATTTATAATTATAAAAATATTCTATACTGGAGAATCTAAAAAGAAAGTTTCTAACCTATTAAAAAATGCTGCATATGTCATTGATTTCTTTCTCAATTTATGTTTGTATAAAATAAAGAATTTTTACTAAAAACTTAACTATTCTTTTAAAATAATTATATTTTTAGCATATTTTATCAAAATAATTTATATGTAAAAAAATACTAGAAAAATACTCTAAAACATTCATTTTCATTTTGAAAATCAAAACAAACTACTTGGAGCTGTCAAAATTGTTGAGAAGCACTCCCTTTTGTTCAAAATGAAAAACAACCAATCAGTGCCTTGGAAAGTCTGCCTTTTTTCATTGTTATAGCTTTAACTTTAAATATTATTGATTTTTTACTTGTAAAATAATTCTAGAGAGGGCAGCATTTTACAGTACATTTTAAGCTTCAAAATGACCATAAATTCACTACAATAACATAAAAATTGACAGTTTATTTTATATAATAAATCAAATACAGTCTTGCTACATTGTAAATAAAATAAATTATCAATTATTTTTTTAATGATTCTGCCTCACTATCTAGTATCAACACTAATTATGTTCAAAGAAAATTATGTTCAATGTTGTTTAAATCCTTAATATAGTTTAGTTCAAATTGCTAAACTTTGTTCAGTATGATAACACAATAGCAAAATCAATAGGCTAATTGCATTTGAAGGCATTACTGTTCAGGATGTTTTTGTTACAGCTATAAATTTTCCCTGGCTTTGATTTTGTTCTTTGATTTTGTTCTACCTTAAAAATGAGGTTTGATGGGAGAGCCATAATTATTGTTTTATTAGATCAAATTAATATCTAAATATAAATTTTCTTGAAAATTAAAGTTTGATCAATGGTTAACACAAACAAAGATGCCTGGAATATACAAAGTCAAATATATTAAAATAACTAAGTAATTCTTATGATTATTGATGAAGTAATCTCCCAAGTTATCATCTAAAAATTCTTTGGAATCTCATACTTGTTATAAGTTTTTTAGTTTCATAGCATGATTTAGTATTTTTTTATTATTTCCCTGACTGAGCATGTTAAAGTAATCACTTTATTATTTATCTAAAGATAAATAAAGAATTTGATTGCTTATAAATCAACTTCTAGATTAGATTTGTTTATCTAGTTTGCTTTAAAAAACTTTAACCTATCCAAATATAAAGGCCAATCTTCAATACAATCTGGATCATGTTTCTTTAGTGTACCTAGTACACATATTTGTATATGACTAATATTCGGCTGGTAATGAAAGTTGCTAGATATGTACAATATAGTGTTAACAGAAATATTTGGTTACAAAGAAGTAACCAAATTTACTTCTGAATAACTATAGCAATACTTATACTGAATTTACTGTAATGTAGATTATTATATTTGTAATCATACTGATAATAATGCTTACAAAAAAAAAAATAAAACAATTTTATAAACAAAAAAAATATAAGTTTTTCACCCTCTTTTTAAAAAAATTATTTTTTTTGGTTATATTTCCCACTCTTCACAAGAACTGATTATTTCTTGTAAGATTTAATTATATTGTTTAAGAAAAACATTGATTGTTATAATTTTTAGGTGATAAAATGATAAATTGAAAAAAATGGAGCAACCTTTAAATTCAACCTCTGTGATTGGATAGAAAAGAACAATTTGTTCAAAATTAAATAACAATAGGAATTGTAATAAAATAAATTATTCTGTGGATTAAATGAAAAAAAAAAGTATTACTGAAAGAACATACCAGTTTACTTAGATATGTTAAACTTTATAAAACAAAAAAATACAATAAATTTGGAATCAGTTGTATGAGATAGTGTGGATAGTTGATGGGTGCTTGAAACTCTGGGTTCAAATCTCCTATATTAATATTTTAATAAATAAGAATATTAAATGATCAAATTTTTTTTATTAACTTTAATAAACTGAATATAATAAATAAAATTGATAAATACTTATTGCTTCTGCAATTAACAATACACACATATAGATATATTAAACCTATCACTAATGATTTAATCAATTTACTCTCTGAACTTTTCCTTTTACAGTTTATTAACCTCTTCTATTTTATATACGTATTTGAATCATATATATATATATATATATATATATATATATATTGAAATAGAAGTAACTATCTCCCAATGAGTTTAAGCAACATCAAAAACACAAAAGAGACAATGATAAAGTTGTACCATTTTCTTTTGTGCTTTTGATGTAACATAACTCCATAAGAGATAGTTGTTTCTGCTTCAATTACAGACATTAAAAAAGTGGTGATTATTTATTATATATATAATACTGTTTGGAAAAAACTGTAAGTAGTTAGCAATTACTAATATGTGGGTTAATTTATATACACAGTTGGAACATAACTGATAAAATTCAGAGTAGAATTAAACTTGAAAGGAGTGTTTTGCTAGAAATAAATATTCAAAATATGCTGATTTTTTGGAAAGGAAAATTTTTAATAAATGTGTTTAACCAGTTCTTATGTTTGGATCTGAGACTTGGATACATAAAAGACAAACAATGCTAAAGATTTTAGACTACACAGTGAAGTATGGAAAAATGTATTTTGGGAATTACAAAGAGATGAAAACAAAATATATGAGTAAGAGAATAAACAAATATTTTTAACACTATTGAAAGAATTGAAAGGTGGAATTGAGTTAAGCAGGATATATTGCTAAAAAAATAATAATAGATGGCAATTGAAGTTTTGAGATGGATCCTAAGATAGTATAAAAAACCTAGAAAGAAACCATATGTGAGATGATTGAATGAAATGAGAAAGTTTATTGGAGTGACATGAAAAGAAAAAACTATGGGTAAACAAAACTGCATTAAACTTAGAGAAACTTCATCCTGAAGCAGACTGCCAAAAATTAAATATGATGTTGGCAATGGGGTAAATTTAAACTGGATTTATACCTTACATAATTTACTACAACAATAATAATTATACAAATAGTTATCAAGCTATAGTCAGCTTAGAACATTTTCATCATTTGCAATAGCATATACATTCTACTTTATACAACAGGCCCACCAACTCAATCATACAAAATGTATATATTTTACATTAGACATGTATGTTTTATATGAGATGTTACTAATAATAATTGAAATGCTGCAGCTGGTTATAATTTGATGTTTATTTCTATAAGTATAATTGAAGTTTCATTTTAGTATGCGCACAATACAAATGTGCATGGTACTAAATTTGAAATAAAATATAACACAATCAATGTTTATCCATTTAGCTAATCAAATCAATTACATTATTAGACATTGTTAGATTAGTCAATTAAATCTTATTTTCAGCATGTTCAGTTAAAAAGTATAAGCATTATAATGTGATAAATTAATATTTAAAAACATTATAATTTATAGTTGATTTTATCTTTTCTTTAAGCAAATTTTGCTGTAATATTTAATAATATTAGATTGCATTATAATTATTTCATGCATTAAAATCTGTGTTTTGATATTTATATTTCTATGGAATGAACTTTATTTATTCTATTGGAGAAATAATTAATTGTTTCAGCTTCCAAGTGTAAGCATGAAACAATTAATTAGCTAGTTATTTTGCTCTGTGATGATTTGGTTGATTGGATTATGAAATATTGTATGAGTTGTTAATATATATATATATATATATATATATATATATATATATATATATATATATATATATATATATATATATATATATATATATATATTATAACCCCCTACTTAACACCGATCCTACACATTATATGAACAAATGCCCAGGGCGCCAATTCTATTAATGAATAAAATAAATTAACAACTTTATTTTGCTTTGAATTAGTATTGAGACTCTTCTACTTGTGCCTGACTTATAGCTTAGCTCAGTGGAAGCTTATAGAAAATTAAGAACATATAGAATATAAATAAATGAAGGAATAAACATTATTGATCATTAAAATAAGATATATGCTTTATTTGTTAATCAACCAAATGATAGAAATTAATAAAATTTCATTTATTCCAGGTAATAAACTATAATTTTAATTTGATCTCTTCCATCATCTAAATACACTCATAGATTAACTACAACATAACTTTAACAGAAAAACATGATATTGAATAACTCCACTATCTGGTACGTCTTAATCTAAACAGCTAAATTAATATTAATTTGGAACTATGAAATCAGATCTCAGGGAATCTTTAATTCAATTTGATTAAAGAAATTCTATTATACAATAATTTATAACTATTGTAATAAAAAAAATAATGGAATGAATTGAATGATGTTTCACTGGACTAGCAATTAGATAATGAAGGAAATAGGGTACCTTTTAATCTCACATCATTGTCTAAATAATAAACTGAGTATACAACCTTTTTTGTAAGTTTACCAAATGGTAAAGTATTTCACATAATGTTTGGATCAAGAGAACAATATTATCAGATTTAAGTATGTTCATTATCAAATTTATAAAGTAGTGCATTTATGTTGTAATAGATATGTGGAATGTGGAAACTAGAATATGAATGCATATAAGAATAACTTGAGACAAAGTTTTAAATAAATAAATAAAGCATTTATTTACATTTTGCAATCAAAATAAACATAGTTGGTTCACATTGGGACTGTTTGTCCTAATTCCTAAATTTACAAATACATTTGCCAATCTGGATCTGATATCTCTTTTATTACACACTTTATCATTTATTGATTAGACATTTACAAGACATGAATTAACAAATAAAATAATGCCCTCATATTCTAACTTCAAATATATTTAGGCTGTTAATTAACTCTAACATCTTTTATTAGTAAACAACACCGAATAAATAAATTATGGGCACAAATATACAAGTTGGAGAGATCACACTATCAATTATTGGGATAAAACAAATTAATAACTTTGGCTGTCAAGAGAGCAACCTTAAATATCTCAATCAAATAATCCCTTTAAATATCTATACTTTTCACACATTCAAAATAAAAGTAATCATTCTGATGATTTGATGGTTTAAAGCTTGTGATAAATTAACATGATATAATTCAAAATATTTAATTCCTGATGTATAAATTTAATAGTATTATACTCTCATGGCTGCAAGATTATTTGCATTATGTGTGTGTCACATCTTATGCTATAATTAAGATAAAATATTTACGTCTTGTCGGTTTACTTATGAGTTACTAAATAAGTGTCATAATACAGATAATGCCATAGACCAACCAACAAATATAACTTTATTTCTGCTTTAATATTCCATAAGGAATTTAATTTTACCATTTATTTAACTACTAACTACTTTACATATAGCTATCATTCTATGATAACACAAAAATAAACATTCAAGAAAAATTTAAGCACATGAGGAATAAACAAGCTTCTTGGCTAATAAATCTAATGACAAATAATGAATTCTCACCTAACCTTAAGGCATACTATTAGTCTGGGACTCAGTCTCACCACCAGAATAAAGGGGAAATATACTACTCAACTTCAAAAAATATCATTTTTATAAAGCATACGTATGCAATATAGAATATACTTCACTCATGGCAAATACTTAGATATATTAAGGGAGAGAGTTCTCAATCCCAATCAACATAGAACATATCACGAATAACTTTCTTTCTCACAGCTACTTAATACTTTTCATTCTATACATTGGGAAATAAATACACATACAGATAGGTCACTAATTCTTTCAATTCTTTTAGCATCTGACATTATCCAAAATTAACAGAGAGAGAAACAGTCATAAAACTAAATATTTACTAATTCTATGAAATAACTTCATAAGACAGGCATCCATATGTATGAATAAGAGCATGAAAATAACTTCAAATTATATAATATGTAAATGTTACAGTAAAGTAAATAATGGTAAACTGAAAATAAAACTTTTTGTTTGTGACAAATTATTAGTTAATTAAAAATTTTAAATGACAGTAGTTATTGTCAATGAATTTCACCATTTTTGATAGCAATATTTATCTTTCATACATTTATTACTCTCTAAGCCAAATGCTCCCTTTGAGACATTAAATAAATAATATATATATACAACCTACATAAGAAATTCTATTTAAATAACAATCATTTACCGGCATATTGCAACTTGCAATACACTATCCAAGACATTCTTGAAGTCAAGGAAATAGCATAAATTAAATAAGCAAATACACAAATAATAAATAAACCTATCTATCTGTATATGATATACCAACAACAAAACAAAACATAAAAAAATAATCACTCTTCTTTAACTTTAAAAAAAAAAATTATTTGCAAAGTTTTTTTTTTAACATAAAGTTTCCTGAATGATGCAACAACAAGGACGATGATTTCAGATGAGTATGTGTTAATAAATATAAAGATAAATTCCTATAGGATAAACATTCGCAATTCAGATTTAATTCAGCAATCTCAAATGTTCTTAGCAATAGCTAATTGAGCTGACTAATACAACATGTGGATAATAAATTTCTTTATAATGATGGAGATATAGATAGATAGTTTCATCTATGTATTTGTTTGGTATTTACTATTTAATTAATTCTGGAAATTTTCAATTTAGCAGTAAGTTTAGCAGGTTTCCAAAAAAATGTTAGCTTTCCATAATTTCATAAGTTAGCACCCATATAATTATTTTAGTTCATTGCTAATTGATTGTTCACATAAAATCTGCAATTCCTTAAGCAATAATATTTTTCTTTTATAATTAGTCTACTTACTAAGGAGAACAAGAAATATATATTTAATGTTCTTCTACTTGACTTAAATCAGATAGCATTAAATAAATATTAGTAAATAGTTAATTATTTGCAAGCCACATGTTCACTTCTTTAATAAAATATTTTGCAAACATGAATGATAAGCATAGTTATTATCATGTAGTAGTTCAAATATAGCACAATAAATTATACACACATCCTCTCATTTTAACTTAACTTTTATATAATCAGAAGAGAATTTAAATTTAGAGTCTATGGTAGGTTTTGTTAAGCAGTCCTGCATAAATTTCCTTAAAAGATTATATAAAGTTCACACAATTTCATTTTTTCCTTAATAATAAAAGATATAGGCAAATAAAGTAGATTTAAGTTATAAGCATATAAATACATTTTAAATGATGTGTTAATTTAAAGTTTAACTGAGTGGAGAAATGAAGAAAATATACCTTATGAATAAAATAGCCTGACATCCTTTTTTAAAGCTATCTGGTAGCTAGAATTCCCATACTGACTTCTATAAAATAATAATGTTTAAAAAATTACACTTTTGAGTTTGCCTGACTTGATTTCTGGAAGAGATTTTTAAAAAATGCCCAAAGAAGAAGTGGCAGAAGCAGAATGAATAATAATGAATGAATGAATGTATAACTTCTATTACTGACTATCACTTTAAATATATCTCCTTTCCATCAATCAAGAGATGACCTTATCCTCCAACTGTTAGTTCCACCATTTGCACTCAGTTAATTAAGGAACAAATATTCAAGAAATTCAAGAAATCTTTTCTTGAAAAAAAAATCATTTTGATTTTCTAAATTAAATCAAACCAAATAAAACAAATAAAAATAATAATTTTTTACACTATTGAAATAAATGAATATTAATTAACTAGTAAATAATGTAGTTGATAACACAATGTAGTTTGTCAAATAATTCACTAATTTAGATATCCATTAACCACTCAAAATTAACTTGCACCTGTTATCAGAGATATTTGCTGTAATTTTAAATGTTTTATTTTAAAATGTAAAAATCTATACTGTAATTAAATATGACAATGAAATTGGAAAATGATACAGATATACATGCATACACATATGCTGCTATATGAATACTAAATTATCCTGACTAAAATATGACTTATATGATTATGGGTTAAACATATTTCACTGATTATATTACTTATACATGGATGGGTGTGCCAATGAATAAACAGATCAGAAAAACATCTAAACAAATACCAAACACTATTCTACAAATAAATAAATAAATAAATTTACATCAACTTAACCTGCATATCCTAATTTCTGTAATAATCCACCCCTCTTTCTTGCATTAAATACTTCATCAAATATTATAATAATACTAAATGCTTATAAAACTCCCAACTAACATTCATAAGCAACTCTCACATAAGATTTTAGACCATTAACATAAATTTTTAAAATTTTAGTGCTATTTCACTTTTTTTTAGTTAGTATGATTTAATTAAAGTTTGTTTCTTGTGCCATTCAGAAGGTCACAATATAAATATGGGTGTATGTGTGTGTGTTTGTGGGTATGTATCTATGACAAATAGTTTTAAACTGTTCTACATTTTATCGAATAACTAAAACACACAGGCTTATTACATACCGGTGTTTATATATGTAATATATAGGGTATATGAGTACAGACTTTCACACAACCTACCACTCTCTACACTATCTCATAACACTGATACACTTGAACACATATATATATATATTGAAAAGATAAATAATCACCAATATATGTATTTCATGCTAAAACAGAAATCATCAGTTGGTCCAGGTTAGGGTATATGAGCACAGACTTATATAAACACAGGTATATAATAAGCCTGTGTGTTCCAGTTATTACATAGTAGAGATATCTGCCCATCCCTTGTATATGTATTAAATGGATTATGTCCTGTACATGAAGGGTCAGATTGACCTTAGGTCAACATGGGTGTGACAAGAATCTCAGCCTCAAGGTGACCTTTGAGTATTTCATCATCAGATTTTTAATTGGATGGATGGGTGAAGAGTTGGGAGTATTGGAGTAGATTGAAACCTTTCCATTAAAGTATGAGGATTGGCTATCTTAATATATATCTGAGCACTTATAGCATATATGTGTAAAGATGGTAATCTGGACCAACTGATGATTGCTGGTTTAGCATGAAATATATATCACATGATCACTATCTCATACTAGCACATAATTTTTGAATTCAAAACAAAGCAAAACTCTCCATATAGTAGTGCCATCTTGTGCTAACAAGAGCAATCAATGGATGCCAAAAGGCTTGTGCATAAAATCCCTATCTAGTGCCTACTCATCCAATATCCACAGACTAGTTTCTGGCTTGTGGCCTTCATCAATGAGGAGCCTTGGATCTGAGAGCACTGCACCTAGATCTTAGGATCTAATGCAACCCTCCAGCACCCACCTTTTAACTCTATTTAACTACAAAACTATGAGAATGAAATTGAAAACACAATTATTTTCAATCCAAGCTCAATAGCTTATATAGTCATATGGGTCTGAACTCAATTCAGCACCCATACATTTTGGTGTCTTTGGCTCTTTAACAACCATAGCCATCACTGTCCTATTAGACAGGATTGGTGTTAAATTACTAAACACCACATGATCACTATCTCATACTAGCACATAATTGTTATTAAACAATTCAAAACAAAGCAAAACTCTCCATATAGTAGTGCCATCTTGTGCTAACAAGATAGTGGTGGCTATGGTTGTTAAAGAGCCAAAGACACCAAAATGTAGGGGTGCTGAATTGAGTTCAGACCCATATGACTATATAAGCTATTGAGCTTGTATTGAAAATATTAATTGTGTTTTCAATTTCATTCTCATAGTTTTGTAGTTAAATAGAGTTAAAAGGTGGGTGCTGGAGGATTGCATTAGATCTTAAGATCTAGGTGCAGTGCTCTCAGATACAAGGCTCCTCACTGATGAATGCCACAAGCCAGAAACTAGTCTTAGGATATTGGATGAGTAGGGATTTTATGCACAAGCTTTCTGGCATCCATTGATTGCTCTTGTGCTATGGCACTACTATATGGAGAGTTTTGCTTTGTTTTGAATTGTTTAATGAAATACATATATTGGGGATTATTTATCTTTTCAACATATATGGGTTCAAATGTATCAGTGTTATAAGATAGTGTGAAGAGTGGTAGGTTGTGTGAAAGTCTGTATTTTATAGAATAGTAAAAGAGAAAGCAATCATTTCTTTCTAAGCTTAATGACTGTTAGGAAAAGATAGTTTGAATGCTTTTTTATTTTTATTTTTATTATCTAGATAATAATAGTTAGATACTTAATTGCTAATTAATAATAGATGGTTAAGTGGGTTAATTACATGTCAGGTATTTAAAAAAAATTCTATATGCTTAATACTGCAAAAACATTGTTTTACCCAGAATGAATTTGAGCATAAGCTATCACCACATCTTAAAGTCTTTTTAGTAATTTTAGAGTGTACCAATAGCACATCCATCTTAATGCCTATAATCTGGTATTAAATCCAGGTTAAGTAAACTTTAATTTTTTTTCCAACATGTTCAGAATTGTTTCCCCCAAATATCTCTTCCCATAGTCAATTCAAATAATTGTCCACAACTGATGAGTTAATAGATGACTAAGGGTAAAACAATCATTATCATCACACAGTTATTGGAAAGTCATATAACCACTACTTTTTCAGTGACTGCTTTTCACTGAGAAGTTATAAAAACTTTTTCCTGAAGTAGGATTTTGAACCTGTTTTACCATATATTTTATAAATGATCTAATAGTCTTTGTGTAGATAAAATAAATTGGAATTCTGATGAGATCTTCAGTATGTATGTGGTATTTTTTTAAATTTTTACAGAATGATGAATATGCTGCATATTTAATAAATGTTTAAAAATCATAAAAAAGATCATAAAATTATACTAAAATGAATATACTAAATAACTTATCAAGATTAAAAGTTTACAATATGAAAGACAAAATAAGACAAAGAATCACTATCAAAACTAATCATATATATATGAGTGTAAAAAACGTAATATTTTTTTTTTGGTCGAGAGGTCAGCACAGTTGCCTTACAAACAGTTGTCCCAGATTAGCGGGTTCGCTTCCTGGCCGATGCTATGACACATGAAAAAAAAACTTTACTCTTTATAAGAGCACAACATTTCTTTTAGTTTACTCAACTATAATTCAAGGGTTTCTTATAATCAAAGCTGTTCAGTGCATAGATTTAAAAATAGCAGCTAAGATTATATCTTTTAAAAAATTTATTTAGTTTTTTTTTTATATAGAAATCATGAATGTCATTTCTTGATGACTATTTTCTTATAAGATTGTCTATATAAAATAGACATATAATTTTCTAGTACAATGTATAATACTATTTTAAAGCTAATAAAAAATTAATTAAAGGATAATTCTAGTCATATTAATTTTTCTATTGATTTATTTAATTGTCTTGTTATCTGAAACAGATTAAATACCATTTTCCAAAACCCTTGAATTTTAAAAACTTCTAATATTTGATTATTTTAAGTAATATTACAGTTGAATTGTTAAACAATCAGGTCAAAACATGTTTGTCCACATACTATTTAAATATCAGTAATACATACTAATTTATAACTATGATTAAAATGTAAAGCAATATATATATATTCTAACCTCCTCCACCGCTCGTCCTCCATAAATTTATATATAGTGTTTAAATTCTTCCGGGTTCTAGCTCAGTTAACAATTAATAAATGAAATATCCAGCATTAATTAAAAAAAATGATTACTAGCTCTAATCTTTAAAATACAAATACGGTTATATTTTTAAAATGGATTAACAAATATTTACTATTTTCATGAGACATGGAGTGACGACACGGGGAACGAGATAGACTACATTAAGATATTATCTACATGATACTATCTCAATGGCATAATAACACTATACTCCCTTTTACTATACTAAATAACTAACTTATAGTATTCTTACGACTTTCTAAGCTCTTTTCACTACGATTAAAATAATAATCATGTCTTAATATTATTTATAATAAGAATCTAGCTCAATTAAATAAAAGAAAATAAATAAAAGAAAATAAAATAGAATCTCAGGTTCATAAATTGTATTCTAACTGATTTAAAATTACGATAGTAAACCATGAAAAGGGCATTTTATGTCATAATTCACTACGCAGTAACTAACAATAATAAATAATAATAATAACAATAATAATATAATATAATCTTGTTTCTTCCTAAATGAAATAAATAAATACGTACGTGGTAGTATTTTAATAATCTGACTACAGAATACGTGTGGCAACATTAGCATATATTTTAATGTAATATTGTGGCAACCGACTTATGACCAATAAATACTATAAAATTATGATCTTTTAATTTTAACATACCAATAAATTCTCAAAATTATTTTAACACTTTTATGTTTACCCTTTTGTGCAAAAACTATATGTCTGTTTCAATTATAAGTGTATCGTGATATCATGCATCCATGTGGAGAAATAACAACGAAGACACAAAACTTTAAAATAAATTTACAACAAAGTTTATTAATAACATAAACAAATAACAATATTTTACATTATGTACATTGGATATCCTTACTCTCCTATCACAATTTAGTTTACTAGTTTATAAAAAAAATGAAAATCAAACTTCTATTTATTTTCCTAGTTAACTCTTATCTTTTAAATGCTTAAGAAAATACAGTATTATTATTATTGGATTTCTTATTATAGTCAGCTTGTTACAACATGTATTTCTTATCGGATTATCATTAACACTTTGTATCCCTACTATTATTAAAATTATATTTTTAATTTTTAAAATTACATTCATAGTAAACATTCTACAAAAATAATAAAATTCTAGTTTATATTGGTTGTATGGAATCCCACAAATTCAAAAACATTCTTCTACATTTGGTATTAAGTTTTATTGTTCATTATCCAATGTTTGTTAATCATAATATACTCATTCAAGCCTTACTTCGGATGATAATTACAACTATTAACATACCATGCACAAATATATGTTTATTACACACTATTGAATTATTTTCTTAATAAATATGCAATATTTATTTTCCAAAATATTATTTAAAACATTAAAATTTCATTATCACTTTTAAAATAAAAACTTTGTTTAGATTTCTCTTTGTTAAAATCTTATATTCATTTCCGAATTAATTTTAAACTGTATCATATGATTCTTTCTCTCTTTATGATATTTTGTACTTTTACTTTTAAAATTACACAATTCTATACATTCCAGTAAATAACTATTCTCACATAAATGATAACATATCTACAATTCTATTTTATTCATTATTTCTTTGAAAATATCTTTCTGACGATGCAGGTTCACGAAAATAAGGATAGCGGAGATAGATGCATAGGATCAAAATATAACTAGAATATTACTCATCATAAACTTTGACAATAATGGCACAGTGAATTAAAAGACACTATAGAGGAGTGACCTTTACCTGTCTACCAACCTCTATTATAGGAGTGATGCTAAAGCTATTTCTTCAGCTTTATTATAACATCAAAAAGTTTAAAGATATGTAAAAACACTGTCCAAACTATATGTGTTCAGTCATAGGACATAGTTAACTATACTGAAATCACACAAACTAAATCTGATCCAAATACTTTATTTTTCCTATTTCTTAACAAAAACATCATCTTGGTTTCCTCTCCACTAGTACTACCAAGTCACTATCCGATCTTATTTCTCAAGATTTTTCTATATGGTACATCGACAAATTCCTATCTGCATTTCTAACAATAATAAAATTCATTTATTTCAAAACTATTCCTCTGTTCTATAAGAAAATCTTTTACTACTTTCCTCGTATATTTTATCATATATAAACTATTTTAAAATATCTGAATACTTTACAACATGAAAGTTCAAAAGAATCACACAATTGTTCTATCGAATTATATTATTAATTATACTTTAAATAACTTATTGCATGCATATTCAGAATTACTCCTATCTCATATTATGTTTTAAAATGTTGTATAAAATGTGTACTTATAATTTAAACTTTCACACATCATTCTTAATCAATAGATGATCTAAAAAAATACATTATGCATTACAAATAAATATCAAGATTACCAAACGATCTTTATCTTCTTGATCGTGTTCCGTAGGCTTCACCATCCCATTGATTCTTGTAGATATAAACTTCCATACATACTTTATTTTTAAAACAATATTTCTATCATTCTATTAAGCTATTATATTTAATTTTTTAATATTACTAAATTTATGTTTATATGTTTTCCCTAATCTCACATAGCATTTTATATTTAAAATAAATTAGCAAAAAATATTTAAACTATATTTACGGTACTTCTTCATCAAACTTTCTTGAACCGTTCATATTAAAGCTAAAAAAAAAATATTATTTTATTTCTTCTTTAGTCACTTAATGTTCTATTTAAAGTAAACAATTACTGCTCTGTTTAATAAATATTCATAGACGACAATCCTTGGTTTTCATAATATTGAATATAATTATAAATTCTTGATATCAATTCATCCTGTAAAGAAAAACGTCTCCATATTCTCTTCTAATATTGTTTGCTAATATTTTCCCGCGCGACTTTTCCGATGCATCTTCTATGTACTTTATTCAAATATTCAGTAAATTTTCTGTTTTCATGGATCCAATTTCATTAAGTAATTTAATTTTATATTTCTCAAAATCAAGCATTTTCTCCATTGAATACTTTATAATATTTTTTCTGATTAGATAAAGTTTTCGGCTCCTTTTCTATAAAACATAATAATAGCATTTTCCTATTATTCTATTACTTTTTTCTTTATTTAAAATTCTGGTACTATATTTTTATAACTTCTCTTTTAAAAGATAAATATTCTTTCTTCCTTATACTTTTACATAATTTTTCTTTATAATAAAAACGCATATTAAATTTTTTCCGTAGAGAAGAATAACAAAATAGCTTCAAAGTAGCCTTATAAAATTGGTGCGTCATAATTTTTTCATGATGGCAAGTAACTTCTCTTTTAAGTTTTCGCATAGCGTCCCAATTATATTTCTCTGAGTGACAAAAATAAGTTTCTGGTTGAGCATAAATAAAGCTGTATTAAGACAATTTCCAAATATTTTTTCCTTAGCCATATTTTTAGGTATTTTTCCTTGTACTTCCATTTTACTGTACGGTTTTGGTTAAACTTGAATAAAATTCCCTGGTAAGATAACTTTTAAAATTAGCAATCCATATAGAGGCAGTCAAAATATATTATATGTTACAAAAGAACTTTTAAAATAAATACAAAATTTTAAATTTATATCACTTTTCCAGCTACGGTGTTATCAGCTAAAAAATATGTTACTTTCTCTTTCACTTTCACATTACTTCTCCCCCTCCCGCTTCGTCTAATTCTTATATTTTGTCTGCTAATTTACCTCCGTTGATTGGTTAATGACTTTTTAGCACGAACAGATTTACACAATTTAGTTTTATAACAGACTAGACATTTAAAATAAAGAATTGATGACGTCATGTCTTAAATATTATTTAGACTAGTACTTTTTAATTCAATTATAGTTTTATCAAAATCATTTAAACTTTTAAAACAATTATTAAAACAATATTTAATACTTCAACTTTTACTTTAATGATCGATGGCAATTATATTTAGTTTCCTAATTCACAAACTTTATTATTATTTTAACAAGCGTGTGTGTGAAGGTGTATAATATACAGTCACGTGTTTACTAACTTTATCAAATAATTTTTTATTTACGTCTCGGTCTAAATTACCAAAACTGATATATTTTATAAAAAAAATTTGGAAAATAATTAAAAAATGTAGAACTAAATATAATTCTCACCATCATAAAGTTTATCTTAAAATATATTAGATTAAATTTGAATATTAAATACAATTATAACACTACATATGGCATTTATTTACTTTATTAGTTTTAAAATATTATACTCAAATTATTAATATACTTTTAACTATTTATAGCTGTATTATTTTATATGGCCAGCTTTTACAACCATAAGCAAGGATGTAATTAAGCTATATTTAACTGTTTTCTTTTAAAATAATCTATTACATTTTTATATACCAGGTATTTTCAGCTTTAAATTGTACTATAAAATCTAATTATCCTATTATTATTTATATATCATACAAATATAACTTAAAATTTAAAATTTTTTAGTAATTGACCATTCTACCTTGTTATGACCTATAGATAAGGGCACAATATATATATGTCATATTATTATTACTATTTGCGGGATATTCCGTGTAGTGAAAAAGCTAAATGCTGATGTTTCAGTACAATATCAAGTACCTTCCTCAGAGCGTCCTCTTTCTCAAATCAAAGAGGACGCTCTGAGGAAGGTACTTGATATTGTACTGAAACATCAGCATTTAGCTTTTTCACTACACGGAATATCCCGCAAATAGTAATAATAATATGACATAAAGAGGATGCTCTGAGGAAGGTACTTGATATTGTACTGAAACGTCAGCATTTAGCTTTTTCACTACACGGAATATCCCGCAAATAGTAATAATAATATGACATCTTTTATCCATGAAAACATTAGAATTAACATATATATATATATATATAGTGACAATAAAACATTTATCTTATATTGTCTACAGAATAACAAAAGTAAATCTTATATGCAGATATTTTTAATCTGATCCTATAGCCAACAACCCAACTTGTGAAACAATATTCACAGATGCAGTTTTTATTATTATATTTTTTCCACAAATACAAATACAAATTATTTTTTGTAATGAAATAAATGCAAATAATAAAGTTACATTTATTATTTTTATTAATTCTTCTTTTTAAACAACAATCATTAATAAATTCTGTTTAATAAATTACACAAGAAATTACATTGAATTCAGCCAATGAGGCTGGTTATATTTAATTTTTCTTTAATTAACAATTTTGTAAAGGCTATAAGTAGAGGAATTTTTAAAATATTTTTCTTTAACACCACCATTATTTTGAGAGTTATTGTTTAAATTTGTGAAGTTTTCTATTAGGAAAATGATGAACAATCAAAATTTTCAAAATAAAAGTATTCAACCTACAGTAAAAAGCAAAAAAAAAAAAAAAAATCGAATAAACTTGATATGAGTAAATAAATAAAAAAACGGCCGTTTGGAAAATCATCAGATAAATGATAGGATCAATCACTGCCATATTCTGAACTTCAGAGAAAATGGAAGCAAAGCTAAACTAGAAGAGACAATGTTATGAAGAAAATTTACTAGTCAAGAAGTCTCAGAAACTAATAAAATAGGTTAAAAACATGATTTTCCACTTAGTATAATTTTCATTACACCATTCTCATACAAGATATGGATTGTTTTCTATCTGCTTTTAACACCTCATGGAGACATGTAATCATAAACTTTCCCAAAGATCATGTGAAAAAGTTGTAAGATTCCAAAGTTGCACATTTTGTGCTGAACCAGCACTTATCAGTAGGTCCAGATCACAATCACTTACACCTATCATTATCATTGTTCAGCATATATAGATAGCCAATTACTAAAGTTTAATTGATGTGTCAGACTCACTGCCCTCATAACATTGATGCAAACCACTTGATAAAAGTATGTTAATATTTTTATTAGTCATTTATTAGACTAGATATTATTCACTTAATAAATAATATTTCTGTTATATAATTTTCATTACACTACTTGACAGCTTTTAACACTTTGTGGATGAGTGTAATCATAAACATATGGCTACATATGGAAAAGAAGTAAAATCCCCAAGATGCACACTTCATGCTGAATCATCACTTCATAGATGTATGTCAATTATTTTTATTTATCATCTTAGGAAATAGATAGGCATATTTATTTTCAACAATATTTTACTTAATAGAATAATGATGAAAATTATGAGCAATCCCTATTTGCAATACCTAGCTAGGTCATGTAGGACACAAGTTACTACTGGTAAATAAATATAGACTATACAATATTACATTTAAAGAGTCTAACACACCATTCAACAATACTTTAATTACAAAATAGAATTATCAATTGACATATAACTTACTTTGCTTTAACAAAGCCTTTTCACCATTCTATTGCCTTTTTGGGTCTCATTCCAAAAGCATGCAAGTAAACAAAAATTTCTTTGCTAAGTTTAATCATAATTTTTAATTACATTATAATATTAATGCAGTTATGGATAATCAAGTATATTTCTATACAATAAACCCAGACTTCAATAAATTTAAAATATAATTCTACATACTGATAAACTTATAAAAATAAGATATTTATCTGACATTAAGTTTCCTGGTATAGACATATGTATATATTGAATATGTAACTATAAGGAATGGCTATTTTTTGGTCCTAATCCCAATTTAATAAATATGACTTCTAGGGGGAAAGACTCATTTTGAAACTTATCTCTAATTTATTAAAAACAAAATAGGATGGAATCTTCCCATAGGGATATACTTAAATTATTTGACAATGAACAAATAACTGCATATATATATATATATATATATATATATATATATATATATATATATATATATATATATATATATAATATATAAGTAAAAATCAGTCATATATCACATGACCTATATAGCTTGTATTACCAATATGTAATATATAAAGAGCCTGCTACTAGCTCTAAACAAGCTCGAAACCGCTCTGGGGACGGGGACCATCATAGATAAAAGCTTCATGTATTTTCTCTTGTAGCATTTATCATAAAAAAATAAAATAATTAAGCTTGTTTAGAGCTAGTAGCAGGCTCTTTATATATTACATATATAAATAGTATAAATTCACCACCACAAAATCTAATTCGCAGCAATCAAATGCAGGGTTGGCTATGGACAAATGAGACTGATGGATACAATTAAATCATTAACTTAAGCTATTAATAATTATTTGTTCTAATTGTTTAACACTTGAACGATTTATATATTGCATTTAAAATGTTACATTTAAAACTAATATTATATCTTCCATTATTATTATTATTTATAATTTTTTTTAAAAAAAACCTGAAATTCACAAAAAATATTTATATCAATTAAATTAAGTGTTCATATATATATAACTTATTAAAGACAATGTTATTAAAACATCGCGCAAGAATATAAAATAGAAGTAATAGTTTAGCTTTGGACTTTGTTTTAATGTTAAGCTTTTAAGCTGAATAGGCTTCTAATTGTTGTTAGATTCTTATTTCTTTTTTTATGTATTGACTGGTTAGTTATATAAGGTTGTTTCACTTCTTTATGCCATATCTACTCAGAATAATATTGTTATTAGGAGGTGCTATCTCCTTATTCTTCTTCAGCTTCTTTCTTTGCTTCTGTTCTTCCAAATTTTTTGTTATTTGTATGAGATCTCCCGTCATATCAGCTTTAAATGTTATACTTTGTGTATCCAAGTTGTCTTGTATTATTTGATTAGAAAGTTTTAATATAACTTCAATTTCTGTCTTCTGATAATCTATTTGATGTAGCATCATTTGCTCTAATTGTATACTTTTGATTTCTTGAGATTTATTCATTTTACTTTCCAATTCTCATACTTTGGTTGTCAATGTGTGTTATATTTGTGTGAATCTTTTGCCTGACTCATATTTATTTATTTTTTAATTTTGTTCTGAATCTGTTTTTTTTTTTTAAATTTATATAAACAAAGTTTTCTTTCATACTTTGCTTTATTTGCTCATCTATCCATCTTTTTTATGTGATTTTCTTCCCTTTGTCCTAATTTTTCTACAGTTTGGTCAAAATGGTTTTTCATCATTAATTCCATCTGTTTTTTTATTATTATTTTTTTAGCCATTTTTGCATATATAAATTCTTTTTTTTGATTACATTCTATTTCTAAATGCATCTGTTTTAGATTATGTTCCATCTTTAAATCCCTCTGTTTTTGATGATCTTCCATCCATTTTTGCATCTCCAAATTCTTGTTTTTGATTATTTCATCTGCATCATATCAAATTGCAATGATGTTGCAGTACACCCAGAAATTTTTATCTCTTCATTAATGCACTTATGCTCTATTTGTTTAGATATATCATTATCCAGATAAACATTATCCAAATCAGAAGTTTCTAAACTATCTTCTTCACAGCTTATTTCTGAATTGACTGTTACAATCATTTTCTGCTGCTTCTCATTGTTTTCCTTTTCATTTTGCATTTTATTTATTTTTCAAAATTTTATGTAATATTTACAATGTAATTATAATTGGATTCACCATTAACTGCACTATATCATGACCTAAAACCTTTTGGAATTTGACATGCAATTGAAGACCCTCTTCTCAGCACAACTTGTTTTATTTTTTATTGTTTTTATAATATATTTTTTATTGTTTTTATAATATAATTACAATTTACAGAGCAAAAAAACAATTGTTTGATCATCCATGCTATTCCTTCAACTCAGGCAAATTGGAGCTTGTAACAACTGAAAAATGATGCCTTCACACTGGGAAAGCAAAAATTTATGAATAGAAACATCACTATGTAATAGTCAGACTAAGCATGCTTCAATGATTTAAATTTTTTTAAAACTGACAAAATATCATCTGGTTAATATAAGTTAAAAGCAATTTTTTACAATGTTAATATAACATACATATATAATACACAGTGAATCTTTTTTATCTTTTGACTTCATCTGCATTAACATTCAACTATTTATTTCTCTCTTTTTTAAAAACTTTTGCTTACTATTTTAAACAATTCATAAAATAGTATATAGCATATTAGTATTAAATGCAATTTAAAATAGGATAAAATATAAATAGTCCCTTTTAAATATAAAATTTACAAAGTGAGATAACTGTAGTATGTTTCTTCCTGGTAGCAAATATTAAACAATTTATATGTGTCCATAATATACTTTAGCAATCTCCAGCTTTGCAATTTGAAATAAGCATTGTTTCTTCATTTTTAAGCAGATTTATTAAAAGTAGAATGTCAAGTTTTTTAGGTGTTCAGGTTAGATTAGAAGATGGTATTTTTGCTCCTTTTACTCACTAAGCATACTGGAGGTCTGATATTCTAATAAAGTGAGAATACAGAATGAATGCGATAAGAAATTTTTTTAATATGTTTTACTTTTTCCTGTTGTTAATGGCCCGTCACCATTTTTATTTATTTTTTTGATAGACTACTTTGCATAATACTTTAATTGCCTGAATTTCATTTTTTTTAGCTTTACATTTTTTTAAAAATATCTTAACCATATGAGAAAGCACATAGCTGAGACTGAAATGAATAATACATTATTGTGATTTGGATAAACTCACGAGGGCTCGTTCAGCACAAAATGTCATCTTGGAAACTTTACATCATTTTCACATGTCCTTGGTCATATGTTTATGTTTACATCCTTCTAAAAGCATATAGAAACTAGTCCCTACCTTATGTGAGAGGAGTGTGGTAAAAATTATACTATAGAAATATTTATTAAGTGGATAATCCATAGCCTAATGAAAATTAATAAAAATAATTAATGCAGCTTTCCACTGATGTTTCTTGTTTTTTTTTGTTTGTTTAAATTACAAATTAAAGCAAAAAATATTATTAAATAGTTTTAGTGTAATGCAATTGAGTTGACTAATTGTATTTCAAATAAATAAGCATTTTCATTAACATATTAAAAACTGTCTGATTTAAATAGAGTATTATTTTACAAATTGTCTTTTCTTTCTTTTAAGTAAAACGATTGTTTACATTTATTTTAACTGAATCTATAACGAGTTATCCGATTATTTAATTAAACATTAACCAGAGTAGCTAAATGCCTTGGGCAAAGAATCAAAGCAATAATAAACAGAGAGATATAATAGATGAAATTATTAAATATATAAAAATATTAAACATATAAGGAAAGCATATGCATTCAAAAAAAATAAAAGACAATCTTTTTCCAAAAAAATTATATACCTATTAAAAAATTAATAATAGTAATAATAAAAAGTCAGATGTCACATGACTTATATATAGCTTGTACTTACAAATATGTAAAATTAAGAGCATGCTAATGAGCTCTAAACAAGCTTTTTATTTATTTATGATAAATGCTACTACAAGAGAAGGCATTCAAATCATTTTTATCTTGGATTGTCCCCATCCGAAGACCGGTTTCGACCTATGGGTCTCTTCAGTGAGGAGTTGGGACATTAGATTCAAAAAACCAACTCAAGCAAAGCATTTATCTAAAAGTTAATTGTTAGAAAAAGACCTGAAACTTTTAGACATCTACATGTCTTTAAAGTCAGCTTTCCAACTGAAAGAATCATATGGGCCTGAACTTCATTCAGACACTCCATATATTAGTAGGCTTAGCCATTTAATTTATCCAAATCCCCAACTGCAAAATAATAGTAGTAATAATAAAAAGTCAGATGTCACATGATTTATATATAGCTTGTACTTACAAATATGTAAAATTAAGAGCATGCTAATGAGCTCTAAACAAGATTTTTTATTTATTTATGATAAATGCTACTACAAGAGAAGGCATTCAAATCATTTTTATCTTGGATTGTATATTTTTCTTATTCCTAATATGGAATTTAAGCTCTGATATATATATCTATATGTAAAAGATAATGGTTACTATGATCACTAATGATGAAATGCTATTGCTTGCCCTTAATTTCTGTTCACATAAGCTCCTAAGCTTGTTTTACAGCAAATATATAATTCACATATATTTATATAATTGATAAATTATTACTAAACAAAACAAACAAGGTTAATAGCAATAAACAAAACCAAAAGTACACATATTATGAAAATCTCAATTTTAATTTATCTTTCAACATTTATATATATATATACCCATGTATAGTTTACGTTAATATCGTTTTTTAATATTATTTTTAGGATTATCCTTATGTTTAGTTAATTGTTTTGTTATAATAATTCCAACATATTTGAATGGATTTAACATACCATTTTCTGATAAGGGTTCACAAACTGTTACCATATATATAAATTTAGACAAAAATGAATTTTTTTTCTATACCTAATAGAAAGATAAACATATTTGCTTACTATGTAAATTTACGTAAAGGAATATTTTTTACAGATATCTGACTTATTATCAATTTGGTTGATTAATTATTGGAAGGCAAATAAGTATCTTAGAGTATAAAATAAGGGAAATGACAAAACAATTCTCACTAATAGGAGTAAACTAGTCTAAGAAATAAGATCTCTCTCATTTGTCTTTTGGAAATTGAAGGAAAAAAATTACAATTTTTGGCCATATATGTACAATAAGTGATACCCAGCAATAAAAACGCTAACATTAGATATCACACAATGCAAAATTAAAAGTAAAAGATCTCATAAAATCTTGTAAGATGATTTTAAAAATTAGTTTAAGGCTAATCTGATTTTTTTTTATACAAAACTGGAAAGAATAATGGATCTCATGGACCCTGATAAGGATGAAAATTGTTCCTCTGGGAAGAAATGATAAAAAGCTCTTGCTATTACACTGGGATATTTAAGACTGTTTTACTGTTACCCATATGCACACAAATTACTTGGCTGTGTTATAATTACTTTTAAAAATAAAGTATATTAATCCACTACAAAATTATTGAACTCTCTGGGTTTTTTTTTATTTCAACATTTTAGATCTGTATTATAATTCTAACACACCTGAAAAACAAAAGTTGATTATAAAATTCATGTATCGTAAAGAGGATTGTCTATGTTTCTGATGTGGTAGAAGGGTGTGAAATAGTGAAATTGAAAAAAGAGAGACATTGATAAAAGTGAAGAATTTTGACAATATATAATTACAGTGCAATTATCATTCACCTTTCACAAAGTGTTAAAAATATATAGAAATCTATTACCACATCATATAAGATTGATATATTGAAATGAATTGATTTGTTGACATAAATATGGAGATTCAGATTTTTGACATCTGTAGAACACTTGAATAGGAGAGGTTTTCATGAGATGCATATATGATGAAACAGAAGTCTGGAATTTTTGTATCAGTTGATTGTCATGATATGTTGGAGTTGAGATGAGAGAGACACTAATAAAATCCAAAAAGTTAAAATTTATATATATATAATCATTACAAATCAGTCCACATGGACAATCCCAATATCAATAACAATCAGTAATTTTAACTGTTGTCAAGGTTACCTCCTTTTAACCATAAAGGGGAATATATATATATTGTACCAATATTGATATTGGCACATGATAATTTATCTAAAAAAAAATTATTAAAATAATTAATCTTTCGTAAAAGAAAACGTATTTAAAAGTTTAATAGTTTTCTATCATTAGTTTTTGAAATAAAAGTTAGAAAATAATTGATTAAAAGGGGGGAGGGGGAGTTTTAGTTAGAAAAGTTAAGCCAAGGGTTTTATAAAAGGAAGTAGAGTTTATTATTATTAGTTGGAATATAATTCAAAGTTTAAAAAATACAAATCTCTTTTCACTCGAATTAAAGAAAAAAGTAATCTTAAAACTAGTTATATATGTGCGTATATATGTGCGATTGTAAATAAAAATAAATGTATGCGTATTAAATAAATATTAAAAAATAAATGGAGATTATCATTAAAAAACATAGCAATGGCTATTAATTAAAAATATAAAACAACATGTATGCATGGCTATTACCAACTAAATGATCTTCCAAAACACGTTGTCAAAGGATTATCACAGGAATTTCGACAACAGATATTGCCGGAGGATATTACAAGGACAACATGTCACAGGTATAAATAGACCTTTTTTTATCAGACAATTAATTGAGTCAGTTAAGTCAAGGGAGAAAAAGCAGTTGAGTTAATTGTATCCAAAAACAAAATGCAGTGCTGAGCAGCTTTTGGGAACACACATTTCTCCACAGTCGGAAGTCCGATGAAAACAGCAAGATCTGCCCATGAAATAATGTCAGCGTAACAACTTGGAAATCTCCATCAATATCTAATTGTCTCCAATAGTAATAATCATGAATAATAAGGAAACTCATCAAGGAAAGTCCCAGCCAGCTGGAAATATTCTCACCTAAAGCAGTAACCAAAGAAAACGAAGTTCTAGGTCTACATTCAAAATCCTAGATAATAATATTTCATATTCTTATTTCTATAATAGCCATTGTATCACATTAATTTGTAAAGCCTCCAGAGACAAGTAATTTGAACTCTATAAGCATGCATAAAATGAACTATTGATGTGTGTGTGTTTGTGAATGCTATATGATTTTATAAACATCAAACATTATTTATGCTTTCTCCTAAAATATATTATAGTGTGTAAATTTAAAATGTGTGTTATATTAGTTAAAAAATTATAAAGATGTTTAAATTTAGTAAATTAATGTTAGTTAATAAATTGTCTTAAAACTTAAACTCTATTTGTCAGTCAATTCTTTTTATCAACTCTTTTACCAATCTCTCTTACAATTCTTTTCACCACTAATTATGTATAATCTGTTAGTGATTACAAGTAACTGAGCTAGTCTATGGGTAAAACTTAGGCATTGAGTTAGTGGCCATTGTTCAAAGTGCGTTATTTATTCATTATTGGATAATTAACTGGCATCCATATTTACACGAAACAAAAAAAGTGCTTTGAACTCTGGTGTTGAACTCAACAGTTGAGAAGAAGTTATGTCCTGGAAATGTAATGCTAGTTATATATTTTATAGCTATAGTTTGGGCATACATACTCTCTGAGTATGTTCTTCTCAGCCTAAAAGACCAGTGTTTCGATCGACACATATATGAACCCGGTACAATATACATATTGTAATGGTAACTGCCCTTTTAGCAATTGGTAATAATTCAGTTGTCAATAAAATAATAAAAAATACAATTAAATTTTAATCTAGGGAAATTTAAAGACAACTAATGGGTGACTATGTATATGGTGGAATGACTGTATACATTTTATTTTTAATTGATAAGTTGGTATTTGTCACAAGCTATTAAAATGAACATGCATAAAAACAAATTTCTATACATATTCAATTATATTTCCCAATTGTAACCCCACCACCTAATAATTTATTATATCAACAAAATAAACAATTAGTTTGGTTTAAATGAAAAATTACAAACAATAAAACTATTAACAATAACTTTAATTAAAAATAATAATAATAATGTTAATAGAAAATGTATTTACATATTTACAATTAAGAAAATTATATGGCAGTTATATGTGAGAGAGAAACAATCTTGTAACTTACAATCTCTTTGATGAGAGCTATAGAGAGTTCATTTGACTTACTTTAATCTCTTTGTGAGTTCACATATGCATTTTGTGTGCGTAAATGTGAGAACATGGCCAATAATCATTAAATTTTAATGTCTACTGGCAATATATTTTAGCTTCATTTGGTTTATTCTGAGGCAGTTTTCTTATTAGAGTTTTTATTACAATTTTCTTCTGAGCATTTAAAAAAGGCAGATTTACAGATTAATTTATTGAAATACATTTCTATGGAATAATCACTTTAAAAGACCAGTTTCATTTTATAACAAGTAACTGTCAAATACTTTTTCAGTATTCAATAAAGATGAATAGATTGGTAGAATCAAGGTTAAACTTTAAAGTATTTCTTTGTATACAGCTCTATATTCAGCTACAATACTGGATAGGTCAGGGAAAGCACTATGGAGGGTTTTCTACTCCATAAAATGTATGATATAAACTTAAATATTCTTACAAAATTTTATTGACTTCTATCTAGTACAAGATATATCAACAAAGTATGTTACAGTCTTCCCATGGATTTTTGGGATGAAGATAATTTTAAAATGCTTCTGTTGGTTTCTACAGCAATACTTTTTGTTTTTATTTCCCCCCAGACATTTGTGACTGATTTCTATAGTAATGTTTCTTTTATTTAGAATTGTAATATTATTTTTAAATAATGAAACAATAACACATTTTATCTTTACATTTATTAACATTTTGAAAACACATATAAAATGTATTCTATGTATATCACCTTTAGTATTTTGTTATACATAATAATGAAAAATATTTACATTAAAGCAATGCCTGCAAACTCAGACATGTAGGTTACAATATATATATATATATATATATATTGTACCGAGACAAAGTCAGTACATGTATATACCCACACACACAAGCAGTGTAAATACTCTATTTTTTATTTACTTTCAATTTATGATAAAAATAAATGTAGTTTTCTTTCAATGCTTTATAAAATACACTATAAAATAAAATGTTAATATTTCTGATTAAATAATTTAAGGCTTTCATATAATCTATTATAATAATATTCTCTAAAAAATAAAATATAAAAATATCACTAATATGCCATTTTAAATCTCAATAAATGATTTCTACTTGTATATGCCGCGGGGGTAATTAAAAAAGGGTTTATTTTAAATTATAACTATAGCGAAAGTTAAAAGCTTATAGAGGTGATTTTGAGATTAAATGCTCGACTTTTAAACTAATGTAAGTTAAATTGTTATCTTAAAACACGCACGCATGTATGTATAAAAGGTGAATAAGTATGAATTTTTTCTAACTGAGATTGCAATGTGAGATTGCATAAACCTAAGATTGCCTCAAGCATATGGATTGAATGAACATTACGTAGGACACGGACCCCAACGACAACTCAGAGAATATTGAACTCTGGGTGGAGATTGGATCCTCAGATAATAACCAACCCATATAAATATGAGTCTTAGTCTTTGTCTTTACACCTCGGTTACAGTTTTTTACATTCTTTGTTTTGTTTTGCTTATGCTTATAGTTTTTTTTAAATTCCTCCGGAAGCTACAACTAGAACTTTCTTTTTTTTGCTATCCGGTTTATCCAATATGACCACTGTGAAATTAACCTTTAGAGCGTCGATCGTCATGATGGGCTAAGAAACCCCTCAGTGATTGATCGACGCTCCGCCGCCAGAACATCTCCACAGCTATGAATGATCAACAACAGTGCCGTCCAAACATCGTACTCCAATCAGTCCAAGGACGTTGTTCCGTTTAACATACAAGAATCGTCCAAACATACTACGCTGAACTTATATAAAATGAATAACCATTTATTATGGAAACAGTATCCAACAGGTTCGAACCCTCACCAAATTAGAAGCAGCAGAAGACTACGCAAAATCCTAGGTAAACACTTTATTTCTTTTATGCTCCCATTCATTCTTTACGTAGACTTTAAAAGGCAATCTCATAATTAATTAAATTCGCCTTTCGTAAATCAAATATAAAATGATCCGTAATCCCTCATATTTGAATCTTAATATTTTAATCTCAACTTTCGTAAATAAAAAAATATCAGATGCTATATAGTTCCTCATATTTAAATCTTAGGACTTTTCCTGTTATGAACTTTGATCATAATTATTATTTTCTTTCGCAACTAAATTATAACACACACCTAATTTCAAATGTAAAAGAAGGAAATATATTATATCATCCATGTTTATTATGCATAATATGTTCTTTTCTGTGCGAGTGCGAGAATGCGTGTATGTGCGTGCAAATAAAGCTATTAATTAATGTTTCATTTTTTTATATTCAATAAATTCTTTTTTTATTTAAACAAGTCGAGCATTCCTCAAATCATTCTCTATAATTAAAATATGTTTTTTTAAGTATTATAATCAGCATTTATTCATGCGATTAATTATTTTACTTTTAAATTTGTCTTTCTTATTTTTTTTTGTTTTGTTTATTTCTTTAAATTTCATCGTGCCGTAAGTCACGATGTTTATTTACTATGTAGTTAAGATAGGTTTAAGAGTTGGGAGGGCCTATTATTAATAAGTATAAGTAAATGTCAATAAAGCTAGTATGAATAATTCTATTGGACTGTATGATAACGGGGGGATGATATTATAAGCTTCTAATTTTTTATATAAGGATGCATAAATCAAACATTCGTATTAGTTGCCAAATAACCAATGGCCCGGTCCAATATTTGGACCGATCTGTAAATCAACCAAGCTTCTTCTCCATTGGTTATTATTGTGTCTTTTGCCAGAATGATATTCTTGAAACAATTTCATCGCGACCCTGAGTGACCCTTATTGGTCCATGCTGGGAGTTTGAGCTTATGGGCGGGGATTAGACTTCGAAATCGTTTTGATATGACGTAAGGTGATGCGAGAAATTAAATTGTAAATTAAATCATCGTATCTGGCGCCCCCTTGTGTTGATAATGAACAACTATCGATATAGGAAAATAAATAAAGCTTTACGCTATATCATGTTTGTTTCGGAGCTCTCAATCCCTATATGAACGGTTGAATAAGGGACCGGTCACAATATATATATATATATTCAAATTTATATAAATATTTTAGTGTAATGTTAGTGAAATAAGTCATTAATTTGACTGTCTTAGACAAAGTTGTTTAATACTTTATTAATTTGATTACAATGCAATTAACAACTTTTCACATTATCAAACTGGAATATATATCCTAATAGCTTAAATATGCAAAGTTTTTTTATGTATATTTATTATTAAAAAAACACATGTTTATAATTGTTATTACAGAACCAGTAAAAAGAAAAAAAAACTTATTTTATTTTGTACACATATGCCATAATACAAAAATAATTTATTTTACTAATTCTTATAAATATTGTAATTTAAGATAATAAAAAAAGATTTTATAATAGTATTTCTATTATTTAATATGTTTTTGATTTGTTACTGATTTGATTCACAGTGTGATTTGTAATATAACATATACAATTACTGTTCAGATGAAAAATGTATTATGCAGATTTGCTGTTTCTTTTGTAGTGGAATTCCAATAATCAGCTTTGTATTTGCTGTCACATGCTGCTTTGAGATTAGCAGTATTGAAAATAGTAAATATTACTTTAACTTGTTTACTATCATTTACAAAACAATAAAACTGTTTTAAAAACAAACTATTCCAGAAAACTCTCACAGAATTTAAACAATGAATGAAAATATATTTCTCCATAAGATTTTTGATTGCTGGGTTATGACAGTTTACCTAATACTTTAGATTTCAAAAAATATTCTAAATCTAACTGATAAAATTTTTCAAATTTTATTAAGACTGGATTTAAACTTACAATATAGGCATATTAGATAGATATGTTAATACTTCACCGTAATGTCTTAACATCATATATATATATATATCACCTGACTCTGATTTTTCTTAAATAAAATAGAACAAATATCACATTCTTAAAAGTATGTCAATAATAACATCTGTTAAAGTCATTTACTCAATAAACTAGCATTAACATGTTATTATAATTATTATATAAAATGATGTTAACTGTTTATACTTCTTCTATATGGACTGTAAAGCAGGATGTTATATAGAATGCACATATATAGATATATAGAGTAATTCAGAAACAAAATAATTAATAAACTGGGTGATAATAGAAATAATAAAAGCTGAGTTATTTTGCCATATCTATCACATATAGCTAAAAAAAAGTACAAATATGCTTGAACAAATTTAAAGTTGGATTCAGAACTCCCATATATTTAAACAAGCTCATTCACAATACAAAAGACAAAATTTTAATACTGAATGGGCCCAATGTGATTTATGCTGTAAACTGCAACCAAAAAGACTGCCTTTATGTATATTATGGAAAAACTAGGTAAACTTTTAGAACCGTATAAGAAATCTAAACTTAAGTCTGAGGCATCTAATTTATCCATCTTTTTTATTCATGAGAGAGAACATAGACATAGCTGTGATTTGAGTGCTGTCAGATTGTATGCAAAAAGAGAAATAATCCAAACACAAAACAAAGGAGGCATGGTTAAAAAGTAATAGTATTCAAATCAGCAAAAAAATTAATGTTCTCAATGAACTAACCACACATGATAGGGTCCATCAACATAATGTATAAAAAAATAATTAGACAAGCCAAATCCAAGAAGCTTTTGACACCTTAAAATTAGCAAAATACAACATAAAGAACTCAAGAAAAAGCTTCATTTTCTTCTTCTATATAACTATAAACAATTTTATTGCCCAGCAGAATTGTATAGACACAGGGACAGACTGATACTTACTGTGTAAGCCCAATCTTGTTGATGTAATCATTGTTTTTTGACCAATAAAGTATGCTTTGAAACATATAATTTAATCATTGTTATTACAATTTGGTAAATAATCTTCTTCAAAATATGACAATATTCTAGATATATATCTTGATCATCTAATGCTCTAATAACTATAGAAATGTTTGCAGAATTAAATACTTTTTCATAATCTACAATTTCAAAGCATAATGACAATTCATACTCATTGGTTCTTTCAACAACATTTATTAATACTAGGATGTGATTCATTGAGAAAAAACAATTTCAAATCCAATTTTTTTTGGTTCGTCCAAATTATAAATGATTTGTAATATTCTTGATAAATATTTTATACAGAACTGATTAAAGACTGGTAGTTATGTAATTTTAATATTTTCTTTATCATCTTTATTAAATATTATTGTTTCAATCATCTTATATATTTTTATCATTTATATATTTGACATATAATTTTGCCAATGATTTTTCCTGTTCTTCATCAGCTTTTGTTAAGTTATTGATAATAATTCCATCATTTCATTCTTCATAGATTTAATTGAAACACTACTTCATATAAAATGCTAAGAAATTCAGAAAATGTAATAAATGTAGGGGATTTTACTATATAATTCTTTACATAACTTTTTTTATACATTCACAATGACATTTCTCTTTTTAGTAGTAAGTCCATTTTTTTTCTAATTATAAAAATAACTGCCTGGGGGGCACAGTTTTGACAGTCCTGGCCTAACTATTTTTCCTCAATTATTTAAAGTCAGATCAATATTAATTTCTAGAAATAACTTTCTTGGAAATAGATCTATCCATTTTACATGTTTTTTTTTTTTTAGAAATTCTATAATCTCTTGGGATCCTGTTTAAGATTTCAATCAGCCATCACTTATCACTTTTAGTATTATGTCTAGTCCAGGTCTATTTTACTTCAGTTTCTTAATTCTTTCAATGATGTCATTGTTACCAATTTTGTTTTTTCACCCAGGTTTTTCAACTCTTCTTGTTTTTTCTAACATAAATCTCACCATATTTTATTGAGTGGTTTGAAATCTCTTCGTTGCTCATCTGTTAAATGGTCACAAAATAAAAGACATCCATTTCAAACATATAGGCATATTTTCTTTTAATATTAAATTATTTCAAGAAAAAGTGCTCTAAGTTTTATTCTAAAATTAATTTCAATGTACATTTTCTTCTGAAAACAATTCATTGAACATTACATAGTTTTTTTTATTTAAAAGCACTGTCTAGGTGTGTATCCCATTCATCAATTTATAGATGGTTTTCATGCATTTTTGAGGTGCATAGATTGACTGCAAGTTTCTCAGAACTCTACTTATGGATATGTTTAGCCATGAATCTTTCTGATACTTGTTACTTTTTTTAAGTTATTATAAGTCTCTTTTTTATATATAACAGTAACTAAGCCTCTTCCATTCTTAAATTTATAAGACATTTATCTAAATATAAGTTGAACAGTTAGTGAAGCTACACATATATACATATTAAATATATATATATATGCTTGCTTCACTATTCACTGTGGTTTAACTAAAGATCCTGAGTCCAACCACAGTGAATGTAGGCTAAATTTAAATTAAATAAAAACTTTAAAACATTCCATAAATTTTATGAAATAAAATGAAAAGATTTTATTTTAGATAACAAAATAAAATTTCTAGAATCACAGAACTCATTAGAGAAAAAGATTAGTTAGATAGGAATAATTAATTAAAAACACTGTAATTAAAAATAAGATAGCATAACAATGGCATTGGATTGTAAGATGGCCAAGGTATAAATTGAGAACTTGTCTATTGTTCTCTCTCTCTCTCTCTCTCTTTTATCTGGCTCAGCTCTACCGCTTGGACCAAAAACAGCCACAAAGATATTTTTATTGGAGAAGAAATACAGTTAACTTTTTGGAAAGAGCTCTCTGCAACCAAGAAAATATCTTAGCCCCCTGCTGAATAAATTCTTAAGCCACCAGCCTTCTATAGACAAAAAGAAAAAGAATTTAAAATGGGTGCTGTAGGAAAAATGTCTGAGTAGATTTTTCTCTTTATCTTTCAATCGTTTTTCTGTCTGCTGGAGCTTGAAAGATGTAACCCAAGAAATGTAGAGTGTTAGAACAATTTTGCCTGACCATTTCCTGCTGCTATAAATGGATAACCAACAAGAGATATCACCCTAAGTCATCAGTACAGACTGCTGACCCGAATGTCTTCATAGTTATCTAATAAAGACGTACACAATTTTAAATGGTTACCGTAACTTTAATTTTCACTTATATTTTATTTTGGTTTAAATCAGAAACTTAAGTCATTTATGTATTCTAATTATAATGTGTTAATATATATATAGCCTGATAATTTTTAACATTTTCATTGTTATTTTTTTTTTGTTTGACCAATATAATGGCGATTCTTAATTCTATTAATATATACATAAATCTTTTGATACTTCAGTATTACTTAAGCTATGATGTAATACCCCATAGACATACTTCTCTAATCTTCTGATTTAATTTGAAGACAAAATTAATCACTAAAATATGTCCGCAGATCATGTGTAGGTATTACGTTAAGGATTGAAAGATTAGGGTAGTACATCTTCGGGATAAGTCATAGCAAGAAAAATGTTAGTTTGCTCAGACTAGCACATGTATTCTGATCCTTCTGATCTGCAAACCATCAGACCCCCCTCCCACAATTGCCACACTCCATGCTGAAATGTCTAATATAATTATAAATTAATAGTAATTTAGTAAAATTATTGTAAATTGAAATTGACTACAAAATAATTGCAGAAAAATGTATAAAAAATATTTGTAATTTTAAAATTAGATAGACAATAAAGAACACTCTTCTTGATATAGTGTGAATCTGTCATAAATGGCACCATAAAAATGTCTTAATTAAAAGGTATTATACAAAATGAGGAAATTAAAAGTGTACTCTTTTTTTACTGAAAATAAGGATAATTTATAAAGAAAACAGAAAGGAAGACAATCCAAAAAAAGCAAAGAACAATTTTTTTAAAAATAATACCATAAAAAATAACCTGTAATGGCAATGTGCTCACACTGGTAGCAAAACCACAAAAGACATAGAAAGGACAAAATTTCACATAGCTCTCTTGACTTTTTAAATCTTGCAGGTCATCATGATCAAAAAATCACCATTCCCATGGATTAGTCATGTCAGTGTCTTTGTTGCCACGACATCATTTATCTAATCTTCGATGAACTCTTACTACCGCAAAACATGTTAAGCATATCATGTCATAGCCTAACTAATACCCAAGAACCAATCTTTTTTTGTTGTTAATGGACTCCCATTATACACTACTTGAATTGTATACTACTTTTTAAAAAAAAAAAACACGATTTCTTTCTTATGCCTTGGAATAAATATATGTATATAGGAAAAACTGAAAGGGAAAAATAATCTAATTCATTTATTTCTACTTGTTTCACCCACTACTAAATATGGATATATTTCAGATTTAGTAGAAAATTCTTTGAGTAAAACTTCTCTTTTCAATTCCCTTCTGTTGCGATGGTTTCACTGATTTTTTAAAAATATATATTAGAAAAAAACAGAACATGCAATTGTTTTTTTTTTTTTTTAAAATTATTTAATGTTTCTTTTAATTTATACATTAGAAATATAAAAGAAAATGACATTCAAGTATATATATCAAAGTGTTCAATTTTATGAGAAAGATCCAATCCAGCCGTATATTTTTTTATACTTTGTTAAAGTCAACTTGGGTTTTTACTAATATATATATATATAAAATTAAGAGCGTGCTAATATATATATATATAACAGATATAGCTTAAGCATTTTATAAATTTATTAAATGTAAGAGAGGGTACAGTACAGTTATATATAAGTAAATTAAAATCTTAAATCTTCATTAACTCTAAGAGTGAACTAATTAAATAGTGATTAATTCATATACTATCTTTTTTTATATTTTGATGTTAGTTAAAAGATGTAAAATAATTATTTTTAATAGTGGATATTCTCTCAGTCTCAGAAAATTTTGGAGTCATATTATTTCATATAAATATATTTTACCTAAGGTTTTTAAAATTTAACAATTGATTGACAGCATTTTCTCTTATATTGTACTACTCGGTGATTCATGAGAATGTCTTGGCACATCTCCATAACTTCCATCATCATTGATTATGGCCATTGATGATAAAATGGATCTTGACCTTTTTTTCAATATTACTACTGGACATAAGCACTTATACTCTGGCCCTGAGCTTGAATCACGCTGAAGCGAATGAGCTCCATTTCTTTAACTCTTGTGTTAGATCTGGAATGCTATCCAGATATCAAGTTATCCATATATAAAACCTTTGTGCTTCTAAACTCACACAATTAAATCACCAAGGATCACAGTAATGTTTAATTTCATTATAGATAAAACCTTAACTTTGTAATATGCTCAAAATATTGCTGAGTAAGTCTGAAAAATGTCCACTGGGGGGGATTATTCTTTATTTTGTTGTTTAAATGCAGGCTATATTTGAACATGGCCTTAATCTATTTAACTAGTTTTAACCAATTATTCCATTTTTGTAATTTTACCCTAGAGTTATGTTTTTTTGTCTCTCTCCTTTAAAGTAAAACACCCAGTTGTTGGCTATTACCATACTATTGTTTAATTATATTAATTGGATCTTACTAATGCATATAAATACATATCCATGTTTGTAGATGCAAGAAAATAACTTGCAACATTTTTTTGTGTTAATTATTTCTTCAAATTGTCATTTCTTTTGATTAAACAATAAACTTTCATTCACTAATCTCATCAATATCTTGCCTGTGTCATTATATAGTCCAAACCTTATTTTTCTTTGTTAAAATTCCCCTTTGGGATCTCACCTCTCCCTGACCACCAGGCATACATAAAGAATAAATTCTAGTAAGGATTGGGGTGTAAGTCACTTAGTAGCAATCTGGAGGGGTAGGTGAGGTTCGAATCCCCTCTACCTGCATCTCTTGGTTAGGTTGAAGCAGCTCTAGTTTTCATACCATTACAATAACAAAACTAATATAACTTCAGAATTATTTCTGGCTATTATAAATAGAATTTTTTTCCCCCAATATAGCTATAGAACAATCTTTTTTTTAAAGTTCAATTATGCTTTTCAAATCAATTATTTATAATTTTGAAGTTAAGAGTTTCAAATTAAGCATCCTTTCTTATTTAGATACACAATCCTAGTGTCAAATTAATAACTATATATTTTAGTAATCTCAGTTACAAGCTAATTGCAAAAGGCTTGTAACCAATATATTATTATTATTATCATATATCATACCAAAGTGTCTATGTTCACTATACTTTGCATGCAATTTGGACGAGATAGCTAGAAAATGCACAGTATTAAAGTGAGGGATCAAAAGTCAGTTTTTCATTTATGGTGCCTAAACAGTACATGATCTCTAATTATTAATTTAATGTAAAATAAATGTAAAGTTTATATTACAACAATATGTATAGATTCACACATATCTTTTAAAATTTATTATGAATAAATTTAATTACAAGAGTAGAAATAGACTTTATTTATATATGTGATTTTAAAATTTTTACTGAAGTTACAAAATAAAATTATATGTGTAATATAATTTATTTCAATTTCTCACTTTTAGTTTATTTGTTTTTATCATATTTCTTTGTTAATCCCCAGATGACACTTGACATTAAGCTTTATTAAAAATACTGAAAATACTAATTAATTCTTAGATTTCTTAAAATTTTTCTTGTGAATTTAATAAATTTAATAGCACGTGACTATGGAAAGCTGTGTCTTTATCGAATGACGTGTAGTAAGCTGTTAAGTATCTCAACAACAATCAATAGAGTTGGTGCATTATCTCCGCGTTAGAGAAGATAATATTACTTAAAACATTAAATCCTGTAGAAATCATGATAACATGGATAACTGTCTTTATAACTAATCAGTTTTGTTAAAAAAAAACTAATAAAAGTATCAAATCAGAGCCTTGACATATAAAATATAATTCAGACCCTATTCGCTTCTAAAAAGTTTAAATTAATTTTTTTTATCTACTAGCCTTTAAATAGTTCAGTACAAAAGAAAATAATAATTTATTCAATATCTGACCACAGAGAAACAATGAAGAAAATACAATATGTGTAAATGTCAAAAAAAAAAAAAAGGTAGCGTCCACACAAACATTAGATTCTTAATTATTATATTGTGATTTAAAAATGTCAAATTTTCTGCACTTGCAACTTTGACAATCACCTAATTCAAATAAATATAATAACAGTTATTACTAATTTTTTACTAAAAGAGAACTTATCTCTATTTATCACTTTTTTAATTACACATAAACACATCCAATAACTCAATTTCATTTCTTTTTCCCCCATATAAAATATCTTTTATAGACATAATTAAACTCTCCATTCTATCGCACACTCTAAAAATACATGAAAAAGACGTTTAAAAAAACAAATTTATTTTAAATGGTAGGTTTTCATTTTAAACGGAGCCTAAGCTCTATATACAGTACCACCACTTATTGCAAACCAGAGTAATCAATGGATGCAAGAAGGTTTGTGCATAAAATCCCTATCTAGTACATAAAATCCCTATCTAGTTCTTACTCATCCAACATCTCCAGACTAGTTTCTAGTTTGTGGTCTTCATCAGTGAGGAGCTTTGGATCTGAGAGCACTGCACTAAGATCTATGTGCAGTTTTCTCAGATCCAAGCTAGAAACTAATCTGTGGGTATTAGATGAGTAATCACTAGATAGGGATTTTATGCACAAATCTTTCTCGCATCCATTGATAACTCTGGCTTGCACTGAGTTGTGCTACTGCATATTGAGTTTAGTCTCTGTATAACAGCTTGTATAAACATAAATAATCATGATCATGTGATATTTTTATTTCAATCTTGACAAAGAAAATGATAAATAAAGAGATGAGGATGGTTATAAAAAGATGGAAAGAGAGTGGAAGATAAAAAGAAAAGTATAATAGAATAATGAAAAAATAAATTTTTAAAAAATATTATTTATACATTTACCATCAGCAGTTGCTATCACTTACACACAAGTATGGTCATTTAAATTTGTAAAAAAAAAAAAATTATAATAATATGCTAAAGATGAGTTTTCATATATTCTATTCTGTGAACCACAAATAAATCCACATATAGATCATACTAGTCTATTAAGCTGCTTGTTTAATAATTTGAAATGTTTTTTGATTTCCTCTACAAGTCTTTCTTTCTATTCATGGTATTCCATCATCATCTATAGCTTCTCAATGAAAGTAGTCAAAACTAATATTTTCTAGAATGCCATTGATATAATCTTTATAATATAAATGAGGTATTTCTTCTCATAAAACAAAAGAAAGAAAGCTTATGTTCAGTGTATTATGTATTTTTTTAAAAGTACATATCAAATATGATAAAAATGAAATTTTATTATAATAGTAGATTGCATGGTACAATACCTATCAAACTTAAGAAGAAATAATTTTTTATTATCTCTGAAATTATTAAAATATCAGATAACATAATGCTTGTTAAAATAAACTAGATTGGAAAATGAATTGCATCAAAGTTGGGACTGCATGTAGAAAAAATCAAATATTTTATTAATTTCTACTGCCACATCTTCTATAGGAGAATAAGAATTATAATAATAAAAAAATATTTCATGATTTAGTATTAACATATATGGTTGCTATAGACCTAAGTTTTATATTGATGTATATATTTTTAAGCTTTAAATAGATTAGGATTTTATTTTTTAATAGTCATCCCACAAACAGCCTAGATAAAGGCTAACAATTTTAATTTAATGTGGATTAGCCAGATGGGTGTAAATGCATTAATTGTAAAACAGAAAATATGGCTCATATAATACAGTCTTCATGACTAGTTGGAAGATGGCATATGTTTACATCTGTTGAGATTATGGTTTATCTTTATAGCCACAAACAATGAGGCAATTTTGAGAACTTTTTTGTTTTATAATATATTTAATGATTTTGATATCTGTAAATCTAGTTGAGATATAATCCTAAAAAAAAAAGAGATAAGAAGATAAATAATAAAAAAAATAAGGCAATGAAAGGATACAAGTTAAGAATCAAAATTGCTGTAATAAAAAGATAAATATGTGGTCACACAATGCCACTGTTACAGTTAATATAGAAGAACAACTGATAGCATGAGAGGCATTAGCAATTGAAGGAGTAAAATGAAAAAAAAAGAGAGATAATGATAGAAAAAATAAAGATTATTAATTTAATTATCATTTAAAATAATTACTACTGAAGTAAAAAATATAACTTTTATTCAACTTTAATAATAAAAAATGGTAAATAACTCTTTATTTATTGGAAAATAGTAGTAGTAAATTATTATGTACAACATTCCTTTTTTTAATTAGATAGTTTAACTATTAAAAAAATATCATTAAATATTTTCAACTAGGTATTAGAATCATGAATGATATCATTAAGTCCTTCAATTCTACTATTATAGCTATAAATTTGATAATTAAAACAGGCAAAATTCTCCATACATACTGCCACTCAGTGCAAGCTAGAGTAATCAATGGATGCCAGAAGGCTTGTGTATAAAATCCCCATCTAGTGCCTATTCATCCAATATCCCCAGATTAGTTTCTGGCTTGTGGCTTTCATCAGTGCACTGAGTGGCAATACATATAGAGAGTTTTGCCTGTTTTAATAACAGTTATGAGCAATCATGAGAAATAATGATCATGTGATGTTTATTGACTTAAATCCAATTCAAAATAGAAAGTCATATTCATTGAACATGTCAGAATATATTCTTTATTATATTTATATTGTAGTTAATTTTGATATTTTGATTTTAAACTGAGAATGGCTGCTTGATATAGTTGAACTACAGTGAAAATTCCAGAGTCTATGAAAAGATTCAAAAAATAATTAGTTTTTTTTTATTGTTTTAAGTGAAAACTTTTTTTTTTCTGTTATAAAAATTTTGAAAAAAAAAGGTAATGTTATGAATTTTGGAAAAAAAAAACATTTACAATAAATTGTATTTAGGATTTATTAACAGAAAATAAGTTTTGAAATACCAGGCACTCTTATACCTGGAGCCTGATTGTAAATATAGGGGATTTGAACTCAGACTTTCAAGCCTGTTGACCATCCACATTATCTCATATTATTCATATACATGACCACCTACATGCAGAAAAGATAAATAATCACCAATATACATATTTAGTGCTAAACCAGCACTCAAATTTTACATATTGTCTGCATTCTGCCCATCTCCATTCTATGTATTTAAATGGATTCTGTGCTATATGTGAGGGGTCAGAGTAACTTGAAGTCAACATGGGCATGACAACAATATTGGCATCAGCATGAGATTTAGGAATTCTATCATCAGATTTTCAATGGTATGGATGGTTGAAGAGAGGTTGGAGTGGGTTGAAGCCTCCGTTAAAGTGTAAGGATTTGCTATCTTAATATAAACTAAGCACTGATTATATATATATATATATATATATATATATATATATATATATATATATGGGGAATGGTAATCTGAACCAACTGATGAGTGCTGGTTTTACACAAAATACATATATTGGTGATTATCTTTTCTGGATGTGTGTGATCACGTGTATCAGTAGTATGAGGTAGTGTGGATAGTGAACAGGCTTGACAACCTGAGTTCAAATCCCCTATATTAACAGAAAATGTTACTAATGATATGAAAATTCAAAAGTAATGAAGTCCTATTATCACTTTTATATATATACATTGTCAACATGGGGTATGAGGTTTCAAGTGTTGATACTCGTAGCCCACCTGAGGAAGATCATTCAAAAATGTATGCATACCGAGAGATAATGATCTGATTTATTGCATTATTGGATGGTAGTGATATGCATTGATACAAATTTGAAATGGTATATCTGCATTGCAATGACTGTTCACCCTTCCTTAAGGTATTAATGTTGATAAAAACCAATTTCTACCTTGTATAAGAAGTGACAAAGTAAAATTTATAGACTTATTAACATAAGCATGGAAAGTCAAGTGTTGATATCTATAGCTTAACTAAAAAGACTGTTTGTAGAATGCATATGCATAATTGTGATATGAACAAATTGAGATGAGGAATAGACAAGTAAAAAACAAAAAAAAATGAATATATATAAAGAATATATGTTTCAATGTATTTTAATATCAGATTTTCTAGTGATATGTAATCGATTAACACAAGACCAATTTTTTAAAAATGTTATTACTGCAAATAGTTCAGTTTTAATAAAAAATTGTTTGTTTAAAAAATAATGCATTTATTAATCACATAAAAGAACTATATAAATAATTCCCAGCTCACAAATATTTCTGCAATAAGTCTTCACAGAGTAAAAACAAATATGGCATTATGCAATAAGAATTTCTATTGCCAGGTAATGAAAGCTAATGATTTTTCATCTATGTTTTATCCTCTAATATTAACTAGCTAATTATTTATCCACTGAAATGGATGGAAAATTAAGTTGGCTAGGAACATCTATTTAAAAAATGAGGTCAATTAGAACCTGATAAAAATTTTTCTAGCTGTGATTTGAAACAATGTTAAGACATGACACATAGATTTACTGACTTACACATCTAGCATTTACCCCATAACTTTTCAAAACTATAACATTTTATTCAAAAATAAGTCAAAACGATTTAATTATAGACTAATAATTTTGAATAATTTTGGAGATGCTGTCATATTCTCTACTCTAGCATTGTAATATAATTATTGTTTCATCGTAAATTTTAATGAACAATATATAATGTAATTTTAAAATATGATACTATATATATTATAATGATATTGATTCAGGGGTGAACCTGGAGTGATGGCAAATCATCATTATCATTGATCACAAATAAAATGAATATTCAAAAACTAAAAATGAATACAATGAAAAATAGAATGAGAGATCAGCAAAAAAGGAATTATAAAAACAGGCAAATCTCTTCATACCGTAGTGCCACTCAGTGCAAGCCAGAGTAATCAATGGATACCAGAAGGCTTGTGCATAAAATTCTTATCTAGTGACTACTCATCCAATATCCACAGATGAATTTCTAACTTGGGCTTTCATCAGTAAAGAGCATTGAATCTGAGAGCACTGCACCTAGATCTTAGGATCTAATGCAACTGTCCAGCAGCCACTTTTTATCTCTACTTAACTACAAAACTATGAGTTTAAAATTGGAAAATAATATTTTCAATCCTAAGTCATTAGCTTATATAGTCATATAGGCTGAACTCAGTTCAGTACCAATATATTTGGTGTCTTTGATTCTTTAATATTTATAGCCACCACTATCTTATTAGGCAGGATTGGTATTAAACCACTAAATGTCACATGATCACCATTTCTTATGCTTGCTCATAACTGTTATTAAAACAGGAAAAATTTTCCATACAGTAGTGCCATTCAGTGCAAGCCAGGATAATCATGTGCTGTTTAGTGTCTTAAAGTAATTATAAGTTTAACAGCATTACAGACAAATAATAATCATCATTTATTATTATGAATGATCAAAAAATAAAATCAACAGTCAACCTTGTGACTGGATTTGAAAGTGGTGCATTGACCAGGCTAATTATTTAGCCACTGCCAATTCTAGGGCATCAATATAAACAATAATTTGAATGCATAAACTTAAGTGCTAATCCACCAGAATATAACAATAAAAAATAATGCAGGGATATAGAATCATGCTGATCATCATCAATACCCTCTGGCAATTTAGTACCATTAATGTACTGGCCAACATAAATTTAATTTCTACTAATAAAAACTAAGTAAAATGTAGTGCTTGGATTTTAAAGGATATCCCTTTGCATCATCCAGCATTAGAGAAGTAATGAAATCATTATCAACTGGATGCCCATAACATTAAACATAGACTCCAATCTATATAAATGACCATTATACATGAATCCAGCTCACTAAGCAAGAGCCTTATAACTGTTACTGTGAGCAAGAGATAATAGCAACATATGTTTTTCTAAACCTAGTCTATTATTAAATTAATTCACTGGAATAACTTAATAAAATATAAATTTATTAATAACAATAAAATTAAATTATGTTCTGTTGAGTATGCTATAAATTCAGCATTCTGATTTTGATTAAAATAAAACAAAAAAAGATATGCTATTACATTATAATTTACATATATTTCAATAGGTTTATGTAAAACACACTTATATATAAACACTTAGATATGCTATATAATAATTTAAAATTAACATATTAGAACTGTCATTAACTAATAAAATACAAATCAATTCATTTTAATAATTTATAAATAATGATTGATTTAACATATATGTGGCAACATAGCATTCATTTGTATTAGCACAGACTTGCTGTATAATAATTTCAAATTAACATCTTTGAATTGTCATGAAGAATTAATTCATTTTAATAATACATAAATAATTTTAACATATATGTGTGTACACATAAAAATGTGTGTACACACTGGTGTTTATAAGCTATGATATTTAATTTGTCATAAATAATAAACTTATTAAACCATATTATATTTTCACAAGACAGGAACTTTGATGTTGAAAATATATATAAAATTCCCACATATGTGTGTATATAAAAAATTAGATAGTATGAATCAAAGTTATTAATTAATTCATTATTTCTAATAGTAAGTAAAAGTTTTTCTTTTAAAAAAAATCACTAGATCTAACTTGGAAAATTCTTTTAAAATTTAGGCTTTTGTTTCTTCATTTACAATAAGAAAGATTTAAGAGATAATTTTTTTAAATTTCAAAATAAATCTTTTAAGAATCAATTCTCTGTTTTGAGGTGCATAATTTAAGCCAAATCTTATTTACTTGTAAACTTGTAAATTAGAAGTTTTAGCTATGAAGTTAATTATTTTAAATAATATTTCAACAAATTATTTTTGTATTCATCAACTAATATCTGTTCACAAAGTATATCTATTGTATGCATACTACATAATATTATATTGCTATAGTAACTTCATTTGTGCTTCCTTTTATATTACACAGAACTGTGTATATATAAACTATAGCACAATATTTTTAAGTAAGTTGGTTATTTACTGGAATCTCTGGTAAGCTTGAACATTATAATCAGGGAAGGTATTAGTCAGCTCTTATAATTTAATAGACTAAAAGCAAGTCATCTAGTAGTACACTTATGGATTATGAACCACATAAATGCTGGACCTTGCCTGCATGTGAATTCAAACCCTATCATCATGACACTAGCAGCAGCAGCTGATTTGTACTCTGCATATTCATAATAATAATCACCTTTTTATAATCAGGGGTGGAATTAAAAAAAAAACAGTAGTTAAAAATAAGTTTTTCTATATCTTGATTGAAAAAAGCTAATGGCTCTTTTTAGTTCACCAAAACAATTTTGCAGGATTTTATCAAAGTATTTTAAAAAAAAATCTTAGCCCTCTTGCATTATGCTAGCACTCTGACAGATTTTTTGTTCTCATTTACTTTCAACTTTCACTTTATTATTAAACCATTATTATTTATTAAAATACAATAAATTTTTATATCATTTGATAGATATTTTTGTTTGAAATTAAATAAAATTTAAAAAATCAAATTTGATTTTTGGAATTATTTTAAAAATTAGATTTTAATCAAGACAAAATGCTGTTTCATCATCAAATTTCAGGTAGAGCAGATTCAATTTGCAAAATGAATGAAATCTTGTTTGTTTTAAAAATCTGAATTAATTATTTTTAATATCTAGTAAATCTTTCAATTTAAGCTTTAAATGTTTAATTTTTTGTTGTAATTTTTACAGTATCACTAAATGTTATAAGAAACTTTAGTAACATCATTTCTAGACTGTTATATTTCCTGCAATCTTAATAATCTCTATGGTAACATTACACAGAAGAATATATTTTTTTATATTTAAAAGTAAAACATTTCTATAAAAAATAAATATGTAATAATATATATTTTTGAGTTCCAATAATTATTACCCCATTACTATACAAAAATAATCATAAGTTTTTCAAAAAGTCAATATTTTATTCCATCATAATATTTTCTTGAAGTAATCTCACAAAGTTTGAGATCACCAACCATATAAAAGGCATCTATCAACATATACTTTGAAGAACAACTTATTTGATTATCCTGACATTTTTTAATTTTTTTAAAATTAAAATATTAGAAAAAATATATACATGAATTTTAAAGCTGTAAAAAAATACACTTTACAAAATTTCTCAGCAGAAGGTGAAAAATGCAAATACAATTTCTTGACTTCCAGCCTGAGAAAGTTTCATGATTAAAAACAGAATGATTAATCTAATTAATAACTATCTAAAAAATTGTCTGTGTTCATTTCTACTTTTCCTTTCAATTTTATATATATATATACATGCACATACACTACTATGTTGTTATATACCATGTGACACATAACCATCTCAATATATTAAATGAAAGTGTCTCATCTCAAAAATACAATGAATGTATAACCTTGATAATGTATATATGCATATATATTTAAAATTTAAAGGTAAAAAATAAACAGAAAATAAAGTCTATAATGGCTTAAATATTAACTAATTAATAATAATTCTTGAGATTTTGAATCACTATAAATTATTTTTAAATTAAAAATAAAATGGCCTCTAATACAAATGGATTATGATTTTATTTCTCACTTTAACAACATTCTAAATTTTTAATGTAACAAAAATGAAAACCTATTTTTGTCTAAATAAGGATGTCTGTGTTAAAAGTCACTTAATTATAAAAAAACAACTGTTTTCATCATGTTCATGCTCCAAAATGATTAAGAAAAACTTGTAATTAAAAAATTATTGAACTTAATTTTGTTTTGATTCACAAATAAATAATAATTATTAAATTCTAATTAGCAATTTGTTTTTATTAATTAAGAAAAAAAGTTACTTTATTTCTTATAATTATAAATTGATATATTAGTTACTATCTGATATAAATACTGGTACAAACTAGCTAGAAATTTAGACAAAGTATACAGAAAAAAGATTCATACACTCTCCATGGTGGCTAAGTTTGTAACTTTCATACAAATATTCATAGGCTTTATATTGGTAACACATAGCAATATGTTTGGTGCAGTCTCCAAATACATGAAATTTTGACATTATAAAGTTTGAATTTGATTTAAGCATTGCTGAACATTTTCACAAAATCAACTTCCCTGCATCTTCAAATCAATGACGACCATATTGAACTTCACTAGTGAATATTCCACTTTATACATGCAGTTTATTATTTATGTATATAGAAGTACAGGAAAAACCTTATATATCCTTTCTTATTTATATTTTTTTTAATGCATTTTAGAGTTATCCATTTTGCAAAAGTCATTAGATAAAAATCTAAAAATTATGAATGCATTTTTTATGCCTTCTCATAGACAATTTTGAGTACTTTCTAATGGGATGTCAAATATTATGCTGTGATTATAAGATGTTGAGTTACAACTTTTCCAAATGTTTGTATTACAAAAAAGTATAGATTATTAAAATAAATTCATAAATGGGATAAAGTATATGCACCCTTAATTATTGTATTTTTACATTATATTGAAACATTATTTCAATTCAACACTAATTTTAATTATCTCAAAAAATTATTATTATTATTATTATTATTATCATCATCATCATCATCATCATCATCATTATTATTATTATTATTATTATTATTATTATTATTATTATTATTATTATTATTATTATTATTATTATTATTATTATTATTATTATTATTATGTTTTAAAGGTAACTTTATTCAAAAACAAGTGGTTATATTGGTTGTTGATTATACATAGTGTTATACATAGGTTTACACAGTTATTACATTACAGTCTGTATGTTTGATTAGAGTCTCTTTGCACTTAAAAATTGACTTTTTAGAACTTAGATAGTGGCTTTCACAATGTTTTAGATTTTTCCACACTTTATGAAATATTTATTGTCCAAGTTTATGTACAATATAAATCAATGATCATGGTTTCAGTAATTTTTTCATGTTCTTGCAACACTTAATTTTATGTTTGCCTTCATCCTTTTCTATTATATCCTTTATTATAAAGTGGCCTGAATTTTAAAAAGAGACCACATTGCTGGAAAGATATCAGGTGGTGCAATAATGCTGTCTCTTTCTTTTATTTTTTGCAATTGTTCTTATAGATGTTAGGGTGCCTTCTTATGTTGTTCCCCAGTGTAAAAGTGCATCTGGTACACCAGAATGCATATAAGCTGAATGTGGCTGCCCTTATGGTGGGTATTCCATTATTTTTGAATGTTTGTAGAATGTCATCTATTGTGGTTACATTTTTCCTATATCTGCCAACCATCATCTGCCTTACTTTTTCAAGTCCTGAACAATTATGTATGAAATGGTCCTGTGTTTCCTCATCCCTGTGACACAGCATGCACAAGGGATCTATATTTATATAGAATCTTCTGTATCTTATAAAAAATGACTTGTAGGTAGTGCTTTCAAATTGACTTTAATTATGAAATTGTAAAATTTTGGTTCCAGGTACCATTTCCTAAATTTTTTAAGTAATTGGCTGTTATCAATTCTTAATACAGATATTTGGTTATTCTCAGATTGTTTTTGTATTACTCATGTATTTGCCAATATGTATATTTTATTGGACTTTTCAGTGTTACTTTGTTTTTGATGCTCTCAATGCTTTCAAGCAACATAAAGATATAATTGTTGGTAGGTGGTGGGAGATCTGTGGGTGTGATCTCCAATATTGGTTCAGTATCTGGAAACCTTTTGACTATGGCTATTAGCAGATTTATTGTTTTTTTGTGTCTGAAACACTGATATTGAGTGAAGTCCCAGACCATTCCATTTTGTTGGTTGGTTAAGTTGCTTTATTGAAATGGCAACTACTTTCCTGTTTGATAGTAGTTTGCTATAAAATGAATTAATTGAGGCTAAAAATGGTTTTGTGAAACTGATTATTGGTAAATAGTACCTTATTTTTGACATTATGAGTTGATTGAATAATGATATTTTTGCGTATATTGATAGATATGATCTGGATAATGATTCTGTGATTCTTTCTGCATCCACTTTGAGTTTGTTTTGTATTGTTGTTCTCATTTGATTCATTCCCAGATAAAATGGAAAACCTAGAAAACTGCTGGACTTTCCTTGATAAATTTCTTTGTTTACCATCCCTGTAAAATTTGTCCAAGCAGCTGACTTATTGATATTGATTTTAAGTTTGAATTTTTTTGTATATTCTTCTATGATGTTTTGTAGTGCTTGTAGTTGCTTTTTTGATGTTAGGAATATAGTGATACCATCCATATAAGCTATACAAGGAATGTGTCTTTTGGTATTTGGTATTAATACTCTCTGTATTTTTTTTTCAATTTCTTCCAATAAGGGGTTTATGTAGAATATGAACAATAGTGTACTCAGTGGTGACCCTTGTGGTATTGATTGAGTGGAATAGAATGATGATGATGTTCTTCCATTATGTGTGATGTGTACTTCCCTGTTTAAAAGTAGGTTGGCTACTGCATATAATATTGATCGTGGTATTTGTGTTTTCTTTAGTTGGTTTAGTAAGATTTTTATTGGTACTGAGTCAAAAGCACTCTCAAAATCTAGTTATACTGCAATTAGAGCATATTTCTTCTTCTTAATTACTGAGTTTGCTGCCTGACTTGTGGATGAACCTTTTTTGCATACTGATGTGATATTTTTGTCAGTATAAATGGTTCAATTTTCACCTCTATTACTTTTTCTAGCAGTTTAATTCCTAAAGGCTTCATTGAGATAGGTCTTAAGTTGGTAATCTTGGTAATAGGTTCTTGTTTTTTCATAAATGGTACCATTGATATCTTGTATAATCCCTGTATGCTATAAATTTTTTGTGATATTTGATTTGCCAATTGACACAGGTATGTATTTGTAATTTGGCTAAGATGTGCAAGTACAAACTGTGGAATGCCTGGAGGTCCTGGATGACATGTGGGTGGGATTGATTCTAACACTACCTTAAAATCCTCAATTTTAAATGGCATCTCATCTTCAGTTATTCCAAAATAATCTTCTGTGGGTGTGAATTGTGCATGCTTAGTTAGCTTTGTTTTGAAATAGTTATATATAGGTGCAATCATGTTAAATCCTGCTGTAATCTTATTTTCTGATTCCAGCACCATGGGAACTTTATTTATGGATGGGTACCCCAAAGCCCACCTAATATATCTGCATGTCCATGCATGCAGCTGTGCTAGGCAATTTTTTTTTTTATGCTTAGATATTGTTTTAATTTATTGCAAGTCTGTTTATAGAGCTGGGTGAGTTTAATTATGTTTGTTTGATTATGTTCAACCGGTTTAGACAGACTTATTCTTTTGTATATTTTATCTGATAATGTAATTAGCCTGGAGAGAGGGATTGATTTTTGTGTGTTATGTTTTATATTCAATGAAAGCGTATTAGTGTAAGCTATGTATCTGGATATTGGGTCTAATTCAAGCTGATTTATTTTATTTATCATTATATAAATTTCTGAAAAAAGTGACTCCATAGTATTGTCTGGTAGTGGGGTCCTGATCGTTTTTTGCAAATCAATTATTGTGCTGTGGTATGTGTTTATGTTTAGTGTTATTATCTGCACTGCATGGTCTGAAAAAGGGATTGGAGAAAGTGCTATTTCTATTGAATGATGCAGCATTGGGGAATAAAACCTTAGATCTATTAAAGTTCTATGTCTATTGTTATAAAAGGATATAAAGTTAGGTGGTAGAAAATCTTCTACACTCATGAGTGGAAATGTTAACTGGTGTATCCATTTCATAATAAATTTCTTATAACTTATGTTGAAATCTCCCATAAGAATAGTTGGGTAGGGATTGTTTGAGAGGATTGAGTTAATTGTTGTTATTATTAGGTTAATTACAGTTGGCCCTGGGAGTATATATACAAATATAATATTTATTGAAAAGTTTTTATTATTGTATGTGGTTATTAATAGATTCGTGTTTATGTATATTATTTTAAACGTTGTAAGAGGACTTCTTTGGCTAATAAATATTCCTGTTCCACCTGAGGGTGTTAGTGTGTCTCTAGAGCAGGGGTCCCCAACCCTATGCCCATGAACACCATGGCACCCGCCGACCATTTTACATGTGCCCGCCACTATCTGAACACGATAAAAAATTATTTATCTGATACAAATAAATTTAATTTTTAAAATTTCTTATAAATTATTGTATTATATTGTAATCAAATTGTAGGGCATACTATACTTTTACAGCGTAAAAATATAAATGTTAATTATATGTTGAAATTTTATTTTTGAAATAAATATTTTTTTGTACATTATGTGTATTATTAACAATATCCAACTGTAAATTTACATTGAAAAAATAAATGATGCCCGCAATCTAGTTGAAAAAAATAAATGGTGCTCATCACTTGGCCGGTATTATAGAATGTGCTCTTAAGTGCAAAAAGGTTGGGGACCCCTGCTCTAGAGCATGCACACAAACCCATTTTACTCATAAGTTGTGCTGGATTTATCTGCGATCCGTTATAGATTTTCGTTTTTACAAGTCCTAATGTGGTAGGTTGGAGTTGTTGTATCCAGTGATTGATTTCTTGTATTTTTTTTGAGTTTAATCCCCAACCATTTATTGCACATATCTTAATTTTTATTGAGTTTAACTTATACTGTGAGGGAGATTTAAATTGGACCATGGTTTATTCTGCCGTTTTTGTTTGCATGTTTTTTTCCTGTGGTGATTCTGTTTGTGTTTGGATACATGTCCTATAGTGTAGTGTTTTTTTTTAATTTTTTTGCTTCTGGTGTGGTTAGTTCTATTTCCATCTCTTCTGCTGTGGTTTCTTCTGTTAAATTAATCTGATTATCTTCTTCCTCATTCATTTTAATTTTCTTACTTTCTCTTGTTTTTTTTTATTTTTTGTGTTTTCTTCCTGCTTTCAATTGATGTGCTTTCTAGCATTGGATAGTACTGAGTTATTTTATCCATGATTTCTGTGGTCATTTTATTTATTATTATGCTTTCTGATTGCTCATCATTTTCATTCGTTTTTTCTTTAAGCTCTTTTGGTAGGTTCTCATTTTCTTTTTGCTCCATTCTATTTAAATTGGGTGGGTTTTCACTGCTTTGATTTTCCTTATTTGTTTGAATTTCTCTTGTTGTTATAGTATTTACTGGATTGCTAATTCTTTCATTTCTATTAGATATGTTGTTTTCCTGGGTGCTTTGTAGTGTAGGGTAGTTTAACTCATCTAGTTGGTTATTTGTGTCTTCGCTTTCTGTAATGTTTCCTGAGTTTTTTGATGTATTGTTTTTATTTTGCTATGTTTGTTCATTGCATTCCATTGCAATATGTCCTCTTCTTACACAATGGAAGCAATCTGGCTTAAGCCCTCTGATGTAAATATATAGTGTAGCTTCATCGGTTATGTGTGTGGGGATATGCTCTGGGTCTACTTGTTTATTCAATTTAATTTTGAATTCAAAGCTATTGGTTAGTATGGGAATTGCTGCTGCTTTAATGTATTTTTGCTGGAAGAAAACAACTTTTCTGAAAGGATTCATCATTTTTTGAAAATCTTCCATGTTGTAGCCAAAATACATATTTTTTAAAATTCCAGAGATATTTTTATACTTATTCTCATCAACTGTTATTAGTGCAAAATTACTTCGCATCTTAATTCGGTTTCTGAATTGTTCTCTTTGCGCATTTGCATAAAACTGGACCACCACATATCTGCTATTTGGATGGTCACCTATGCATTGTACCGATTCAAGAATATTATTTTCATGCAGTGTTTCTATTAGAAGGGATTTGGGGAAACTGTATAGTGTGCAAAGACTATCTGTTACAGTGAGTACTATTGATTTATCGGTAAAGAAACATTTAAACGTCAGGAAAAGTGATCAAGGTATTGTTTTGTTGAATTTCTCTCCAATTTGTTCCAGCATTTCATCAGTCCATTCAATATGAGGGGGGAGGGATCATCTTTATTTTGATCCTTAAGATTCAAGTTTTCCAAATCATCTGCTATTGTTTTCCTGAACCTAGGACCTTTTGCCGGGCTTACATAATCTTGGGCTTTTTTTGCTATAGAAGCATATGACTTTTTTGTGCCCTGTGATAGACTACCCACCTGGTTAATCAGTTGAGCAGTCACCATTTTAAGTTTTTCAATTACTTTTCAAAGGTATGTTTAAATTTCTTTTTTTTAAAACAAACACTAATATACATAACCAATACAATTCAGTTATCTGCAAAATTATTGAGTTTTGTAGATTTGATTCCTTTTCTACTCTTATTAAAAAATTAAATTTGCCTGAAATTTTGGCATTAATTATTAGGTCTGCTAGCTTTTAACTATGCATTTGTCTATTAGCATTAGATATGGATTTTCGATAAAAAAAACTCTTTGGATTTCTCTGTCCTTTTTTACTCTTTTTCAATCAAAATAATTTTTGAGTGTTTTAAATTGTTTTATTGGACATTTTTATTAGTTATTAGCAAATAAATCTTTCGTTTATCAACAAAAAGCTAAGAGGTTCTTTGCTTACCTGCTACTAGGTTTGTATCCAGGTGGCGCTCTATATTATTATTATTATTATTATTATTATTATTATTATTATTATTATTATTATGACATTTTAAAATATTAATTTATAGAAAAAACTGACTAAATAATGACATATGCATTATATATATTTATTTATACATGTGCACATAAGTAAATCAATATATTTCAATTAAATATTGTATTTTGTTTTTTCATCTTTATAAATATCATTACTAAAATAAATTCTCAAAACAAATTATTAATAATTAATATTTATTTTGTTAGAAAAAAAGGAACTTTACATATATGCGAATTGTTTGGATGAGAGAGAATGATTAATACATATATTTATAGTTTAGTTTTAATTCATATTTCATATATAATATGTCTAGAATGTTTAAAATGTTTATTTTTAAGATTAATATATCTAAATATATAACTTATGAATATATTTAGAATAATTAACTTTACAAGTGATTACATTTTTTATTCTATTCATTTTTATTTAACACTTATTATTATGCTTTTTTAGCTTTATTGAGTTTATAGTATGTTAGTTTGATTAATTATTTAATATTTTATATATTTTTATTATGGTTTAGACAGTTATAGTAAAAATTGCATTTCAATTGATGCATAAAAAAATCAATATGGCATTTTTATGAGGATAAAAGTTATGCTGTTACTAATATATATATATATATATATATATATATATAAACACATGGATAAAATTGTAATATAAAACTTCATTAGTATACATATATAATATACATATTATTTAAAATATTAATTTCAATGAAAATTTTTTTACTTATTTTATGTGTGAAGCATACATAGAAACACTGACAGAACAAAAATCCACTGAGGAGAGAAAAAACTATAGCAAATGTATTATTGCTAAGAAAAAATAAAAATATATTTCTTTATATCATAAAACTAAAAAGAATTTAAATTCTACCTGTTTTATTTTAATTACATTAGTTTTAAAAATTAAATCTTGTAAAAAGCTTTAAGTAAATTAAATAAGATGTGCTAAAGGGAACATGTTAAAAAAGATTTTAGTTGGAATTAAAAAGCTGAAAACTTATAGACCCATAAAAAAAGTTATTACTAGGTAGAAAATCTTAAAGTCTACTGCTTAAAATTTTTTAAAAGGTCTTTCATTGGTTTCATAATTAGAAAAATGTAATAGAACTGTTAATTTTTTTTTTTATGTTAACGATAAATGAAAAATCTGAAATTTTAAATAACCATTATGTTTGTATAGGCAAACATAGAAATAATTATGTTATAAAAAAATTTGGTCTATAGGTTAAAAAAAAAAATAATTAAAATATTTTATATGAATATATTTTGAAAACAAATTAATGAATGAAATATTTTATAAAAATATACCTACCACATATATGTTTATGTATAATTTATATATAATGAGACAAATTATATGTATATATTTTGAATGGAATTTATTTTTTAATAATTGAAATATTTATTATTTAATATTTTTATTTTTAAAGAGCATATATATGTATAAGTCTATTTATTATTTATTACGTGGCTTGATCTATAAAATTTAAAGTAGGTAATAATTTCTAACTGAAACATTTAGCATTACCAAATCCATGTGGCTGCATATATATGCAATGTCTTTGTGATCTCTTACAATTTATAAAAATCTGTAAACAATTTAAACATTTGTTGTTTTTAATGTCAAGTAATTATATATATATATATATATGAATGAGATTAATTTATTTATATCACTGGAGAATATTTATTAGATCCTTAATTTTGTAATTAATTACTACTAATTGATTAATAAATTTATTATCCAATTGTTTTATATTATTGTAAATTTATTTAATATTAGATTAGGTATTTGTGTCTTTAATTGGTTCACATACATGATTCAAAACTAGCTCTAAAATAATAGAATTTAAGCTATATGTGTGGACACTTGTAAGAATTAATTAGATAGTGCTAAAATATTGAAAATTAAAGTCCATCACTTCATTTATATATTTTATAATTATGCCTACTAATTAATTTATGGCTATACTCATGTATTAAACATGGATGGTGATTAGCATTTAGTACTTACAGCATTTAATGACTTTAGAATGTGTTTATAGCATTTAATACATTATTACTTTATTACAGCACTTATTTGTGTATGTGAATGCAGGTCAAACTATTGATGTTGACTCTTTTATGGTTTTATGTCTCATGTTGGCATTGGCTTGATAATGATAATTAACATAATATTATTTATTATGCCTTATTTAAATGCGTTCAGAAATGATGGCCATTGATTATTTGATTAATAATTATATTTGTCATTATTATAAGATTTTCTCTTTTATGCATGTTTCTGATGATGATCTGTTGATTCTTTACTCAGATTGTTCATTCAGTTACAATGGTATATTGATATGTGACTGGATTCATGCTGAAGATGATGTAATAATAGTATATAAGTATTTCTAATTTTTGCAGTCCCTCTATTCCTGAACCATTATAATATACATTACATTATATATTAAATAGAAAAACTTTCATCAGTTACATTTATAAAAAAAATATTACCTGGGGATATCCATGTATAACTTATTGAATATATATATATATATATATATATATATATATATATATATATATATATATATATATATATATATATATATATATATATATATTGTAGCCTTTGCTTTTGACCAAAGCTCCATTAATTTTTCAGCTGAGTTATTTATGACAGTGTTTATTAAATTTTCCTCATAAAATATATTTTATGGTAGTATATAAGCTATTTATCGGGTCCTATGTTCAAATCAAAATAAAAGTTTGAATATGTTTAAGTAAATTACTTGTACACAAACAAAAATCATTCATGAAGTCTTATAAACAGGGGTTATTTTATTCTGGTGTCAGTTAGTAAAGTTTTATTAAATCAGAAAGAATCATAGTTGAGAATTTATTTGTTAAAAATATTTTTCAAATTATTATTAATAGTTTAGAGATTGAAAATGAAAGAAGGAGAGGGAGGAGCTCAAATTTATAAAGTCAACTTCTTGAAAGTCACTAGTAAAAATCGTATCTTAATAAAAGTGAATTATAATGCTATAATTTATTAAAAGCAAATTATCTAAAAAAAGATCAAAAATCAATAAAAGTATTAAACAATAGGTTTAGATAGAAATTTGTATGTGTGTATAAGTGCATATGTGTAGAATGTATTAAAAAATTTTAATTATAAAGTTAATTAATAATCGATAAAAATAGTGCATGGTCACAATGGAAAGCTTCTTTAAAGAATTATTTTATTTTAATATCTCATTCATAGCAGCTAATTTCCATTCAAAATCTTGGATTTAAAGTTAGGTTCCTATGGATTATTTATTTTTTATTAAAAATGTTCATTTTGTTCTTTCAGAGGGATTTCCACGAGCGGGAAAATTCTTAACAAAACCATATAATGTTTATAAAATTGTGAATAGATAATTTATAAAACAATAGCAATCAACCAGTCAAAATTTAAATATAATTTAATTGACATGTAGTTCATTCAGGAATTAAAGAAGGGGTCCAGACAGTATAAAAACTCAATTCATCCTTAAGGAGGGGCTCTCTTCATCATCAGTCTATCCAGAGAAACCTCATCAGGTTAAATTATCATTTTATTTTAATACTAAAAATGTAAGTTCTTACTGTTTTTCTGGTTTTTTTTTCTGAATGAGAAACTTAGTCAAAATTATTAATATTGTAAGACATGATTAGTGGGTAAATTTTTTCTATTGGGCATATATTTGTTTCTCCAGAAGTTAACTAATTTCATGATTTCTTTCTATACAACTGTAAGCAGTTTTGGCAATCAGCAAACAATAAAACTCAGATTGCAGAGAAAATTTTGCTTAAGGAAAATTAAAGAAGCACTATATTTTATGAATCTTTGCTTCAAATTTTTACTTATTAAAATGAATGGATCTGATTATTTGTATCATCAAAAATTCAGAAAGAAAAGAATTCTATTTTTATTAAAATAAGTGTAGAACTGAATTTTAATGCTAATGTTATAAGTTAAATCTCATTTGAAAGACTAAGTATCGTTGTGGAATCAAAGTGACAATTTGTCAATGAAAAATGAATGACTAATGTAGAAAAAGAAATATAACTATTACCACAATCAATATGCTACCAACCTATGACAAAAGTAATGGAATATAATGAGAATTTATGAAGAAAATATGTGGATCAGTGGACTTCTCTCAACGAAGCTACCTTAATCCAACTTATATGTAAAACAGAATTAGAAAAAGCTGGTTATCTTCCAATATTGAATATAATCTCATTAAAAAAGCTCAAAATGAATAAAGAACTTAATTGAAAGTGGAAATTATTAATTTAAATTGCAAAGATTACTAATTTTTAAAAGTGATTTGATAAATAAAGACCTTTGAATTAATATTTTTCATCTTAAAATGGATTATGTGCTAAAACTTCCAACAAAAATGTGACACCTCATGGATTAATTTGTGAAAAGTTATTAAAGTTTTCGAATGGATTATGGAGTTAAATATGTGTGTACACCAAACAAAACAAAACTCAAAATTGAGATCTGCAGCTGCAACAATATATAAAAAAAGACTCGGGACATTTTAAGAAGGTCTGTTTAAGTATAATTTTATTTGTTATATTTTTTTTTATATTTATCTAAGTGTATTAGCAAAAGAGTTAGTTAAATGCCTAAGTTTAAATTTAATCAATATTTAAAAATTTTCTTAGTTTCATTTAATATAAAATTTTAAAATAGGCCTTATTTAACTGTCAAATTTATGCTTTACCCTTAATTAGAAGAGTTGAGAGATATAAATAAAGTGTTTATTATATGAGCTATAATTTTAAAGATTAGGTACTATTAAATATTTATGCTAATAAATATGTTTAAGATGGAATGCATGTTATGACGGAATGCAATAACTATGTCCCAAAAGTGAAAAGAGATGATGATTTTTGCAAATGGTGCACATTTCTTATTCTTTTTTATTATTACTAAAGTTAAGATAAGTTAGATGCAAGCTGATCTATGCTTAAAAAATTGTTGGCTCGTGCGTCAGTACAATATTTTGTGTTCATATAAGTGTGCAAATTGGTATGAGACCCTTGTTTACATGGTTGATTAAAAAATCACCACCTAGCTAGTGAAGTTGTAGCTTAGCTCACTCACTAAAATATTTAGTAAAATTTTATGAAGTATTTAGAAGTAGTGGATGAGTTTCCCACTTTGTTATTTTATACATGGTAAGATGATCTCTTTATTGATAGCCAGAGTGTGTTGAGCATACTCATGTATCCCTGTATGACTAGCGATGAATCTTAGCATACCTTAGCCTTAATAAAAAAGTATTTTTTTCTCTTATTCAGGTCTTTTCCAACCCTTATGTTGATGCTGTCTTCATTTCCTTATGGGTGTACATTATTTCAGTTACAGTAAAGTGTAAGTTATGAATGTTGTTTACAGGGTCGCAAAATTAATTTGATGTTTCTAGACTAATGGAAATTTGAATGGGTGATCTGTTGTATTGAGGCATTGCATTGTTTAAATGTTTATGTAAACAATAAGAGCCAAGAATTATATTAAAATTAAATATTGAATTGAAGAAATAAAACACGTGGAATAATGATGATAAGCAATGCATATCATAGATTCTAATTTATAGTCAGCTGAGAACTTTGCTGGAATTGTAAGCAAATAAAAGTATCATTACTATAGGGATGTTGATATATTGATATATGATTTACATATGTATAAATAAAAGAATGATCGATCTAAACACAGATTCTTAAACATTGGAATAGTAGTTTAATATAAGCAAAGGTAAGCAATGCTGTAAAATATCTTAAATTTAAAAGCATATAGTTAAGACATATTTAGTTGAGCTAATTTATGTATAAGTTACTAGCTCATTGTTATATGAAGAATTATCTTCATTATTAATATTCATAATTATAGAATAAATTAATTAGTGGAAATCGTAAAATATATTGAGAAAGTTCAAATTTACTATATTTAAATATTACGTGATTGTGAAAGAAAATAGTATAATCATTTATTTTAAATACCAAGTTAATCCATAGCAATTGTAGTCCACAGTTCGTTAATAATTAAATAATAGTTTATTATCTTATACATTAACAAACTCAGCTGTTCGTTTGGTTTTATAATTTTTGTTATATGGTTCAAGAACAGGGGAAATCTATGAAGAACTTTGTAAATATTATAAATATTTTTTTTATCTTTATGAATAAAATTGTTGTTCTTTTAACATAAACTCTTTGTCTATGTCTCCATGTTTGATGGTTCAATAAATTCTGGATATCCCAATCATACATCAATACAATATTACTTAAATTTTAAGCATAATTTAATTTGTTACATTATGTCAGGTAAAATTGATTTAAAACTAGTTTTATAAAACTTTATTGCTAAAAATTAAGACAAGAGAAAGTTATTTTAACACTGCAGAATTTAAATAGTAACTACAGAGTATCAGTGTAATAATTTAGCTATTAAAATTATAGAGTTATAGTAGGCAATAGGAATATTGGGTGATATAGAGTGTAGTGGGTGGACATAAAATCCTTTATTCATTCACTGGATTTAAGTACCTTCCCAGTTGAACTTGTTAATCAACATTTCTTTTAATTATTAAAGTATTTCAAGTACTTTATTTCAAAATTCATATTCAAAATTTGATCTTAATTACTGGAAAATTAGAGAAAGTGGACATTGGCTATGTCAGATTCAGCCAAGGTCAACTATGGATATAATCACTGGGATAGTATTTATTTATCACTAATAATTTGTAACCGAGTGTATACAATTTCATATCTTGCTATTCTAAAGCCCTGAAAAAAAATTGTCGTAGGGGAAAAGAGATCTAGCCAAAATGGGAAATTAATCTGAAAACTGAGCAAAAGAAATTAGTATGAGTTATTAGTGTTGTTCGTAAGGATGATCAGGAATGAGATTACGATGGGAAGCATGGATTAGGAGGATGACGATGGGCATAGAAATTGTTTAGTTTCTTTTAAAATTTAATTGTGGCTTTGATGTTAATGGATGGAGTGCATTGAGAGATGTAAAGTATAGTGGGAAGTGGAGTTTAAATTTTCCTTCTCTCTCATAAATATAAGAATTTACGAGATTATTATTATTATTTGTAATAACGCTCTCAGTGCTTTATTCGTTTAGTAATTAATTGTTTATTAACTCATTCATTAGAGATTGTTGTAAATTATTAAGTAATTATGGATAAATGATATTTAGCATAAGAAAATGTTATCAAAGTTACAATTTGGCACCCTGCCAATTGTTATTATTATGCTGCCTATTGCCATCGATCCTGAGGATGGCCGATCCTGAGATGAGTGAGTGTGGGAGTGAGATGAGATGCGATTCCGTCGGTCGTTCTATCTTTCCTTTGGTAATTTGATAGGTTATAATATATATATGTATAAACCAATATTTTGATTAGGTCATACTGGTCATCATTTGGGTAACAAATATAAAAAATTGTAGAAGTGTATAAACATTGATATATAACAATAATAATTATTCTATTAATAAAAAATAAAAATAATAATTGTAAACAAATATTTAGATTAATGAGTTTTTAAAAAAAACATTTCCAAATAAAAGAAAATTTTCATGTATCATCATGTTTATTGATATAATCTAGCTTTTTAATGATCTCAATGACATCTCTAATCTAACATTATTGGAGAGTGTCATATCTAGATAATATCCTCATATTAGAAAAATCCAATTCTATGACCTGTATCTATAGCATATATATTTTTTTCAATAAATCATTCATGGATGTACCAAGATAATATTTCATATATATATATATATATATATATATATATATATATATATATATATATATATATAGTTTTGTTATTTATACATTTAATCAATGGGTTATAAATATAGATTGAAATTAAACTGTTAATGTAAATACTGTAATAAAAAACAAACCAAAACCAGAATCAATGAAAAAAATATATAAACTTCATTTCTATTGAATATGTATAATCACAACAAAATCTAACTTCACTGGTATATAATTAGTACGTATTTATTTTTTATTTATGATGGCCAGAATGTAGTATCTTCCATATTTCATTTTCTATTGGAAATGCTATTATTAAATAATATCTTGTATACCAAAATAACATATTTATATGGAAGATGGAACCATTTTGTAAATCATATGTGAAGATAACTATAAAATTTATAGTTTTGTATCTAGAAATAGTCACAATAATTGAAATTAAATTGCACTCCATTTAAATAAACATTTATTTCATGAATATATATATTCAGCAATAATTTTTACAACATATGCAATTTCCATGTTTATTTGTTATCTATCAAATGGACAAGCAAACAAGTCAAAATTTTATTTGCTGCTTCTAATAATCCCAAGTCAATATAATTACAGGTATTAAACACAGCATAATAAATAACATTTTCTATATTCTTTGAAGATCAGCACTAGGGGCATAATTTACTTTATTTCAAAATCATGTGTGTATAAGCCTGAGTAGTAATTGACCACTAGATAATAGTGCTATATTCAAATCCTCTGACTAAGATGTGGCTATTGGTTTTCTTTAGGAAGGAGAATTAGATCTTTTTCTAATATAATTACACATAATTTACAGAAGTATTTAAACTAAATGCCTGCTTTTATTAGATAATTTCCTATGCAATGAAAAAATATTTTGACAATAAATAGCAAAAAAAATGCTATATTAGTATAGTAGAAATTCCAAAACCATATAAAACTTAATGAAAGTAGATCTGATTTTGTCACAATTTTATCTTTACAAAAGTCACACGACATATAATTTTAAAAAGTGGTAGTGTGATGAATTCAAGATCTGAATATCTCTGGACCGATCCTTTACTAATTCATTTTTTGTTCTGGAACGTAACATGATTCACCGATTGACAAAACATTCATTTACATATATATTTTAATACAGAAAAAAAATACTGAAACAAAATGTATGAAATTGTTAAAATATTAAATATACATTTAACGTATATACTTTTAACATCTTTTAAAATTTAGCAATTTATATATATTTTATAAAATATAAAGATTGCAAAATTTTATTTATTTAACTTAACCAAAAAAATAAAATGAGCCTGTAAAATGTTTTCATTATGCATTTAAATTTTAATCTAGTAATGGAGCACTTTTTGAGTTAACGGTCGTAAATAATTTACTACTCTTATGTAAAGATATAGCTATAAAACTTTTTTACTTTTACATGAACGTTTTGACAGTTAATATAAAATGGCAAAGATTTGATAAAACAAAACAATTGAAATCGCTGTAGTGATGGAAGAACAATACATTTGAACACAATTAGTGTCAATTCTTCATTTTATTTCAAAGATAAAGAAAATTTGATTAACTTTTTCAAAAGATTAGAAATCTTAAATATTCACATATATACAGGCATATTGCATGATGACATTTCATTGTTGTTAATCAATGTTACCAAGTTTCATCACGTTTTTATAATATGAAAAAAAAAAATACTCCCATAATTGCTACTGTTATATAAGATCTTTTTGAAATAGCATTGTTGTCATATGGATCGGATCAGTGATACAATTGAGCAGCTGATTTAGTGACAGGCATTAGTGTCTGAGTAAAAGGATCTATTTGGATCAATTCTAGGAAATAAAAAAAAACAAAAACAATTTATCATTTAAAATAAAAAATGATTTTTTTTTACATCTATCAATAAATTAGTAGTAGTTTTCAAACTGGACAGTCAAAATTAGATTGCACAGTAGTGGACAGAAAGCTATAAAGAAGATGGTCATGCATTGGCACCATAAAACGCAATTATGATATAAAAAGGCTCATTGTATTAAATTTATGTTACTGACTGTGATCAAACACAAGATATATCAATATCATTGTCTATAAGTTTCATTAATACTTTAATGTATAATCTAATATTATGCAACACATATAAAATTGATGTTACGTCTATAAAAAAGTTAGCATGTAATATTATTTATTTTAAAATGTGATGATTTATCACTTCAGTAGTCATGTGATATTCAAGAGTAGAAGGTGACAGATCTGAGTTGAGATTCACAAATCTAATGCTTTCAAGTGAGTCACTCTATCATTGCACTAAGCTGCACAAGGTTGTATAATTGATATAATATACATCTTTATACCAACTTCAGTAACTTCAACTTGTTTTAAACTAGGATTTATGATAGACATGATGTAACCTGCAGAGATTATTTTTATACAATAAATATAATTCATAATGTAAAATAATAAAACAGCTTATAAATAGTTCATTATAGAGCAACAGCCTTTCAAGTATTTTGTTTAGAGGAGCAGTTAAAGAAAATATAATATTCACCAAACTTGACAAAAGTTGGGTGGTGAGGATTTGAGTGTTATTATTCTCAAGATAAGAATAGCTAGATTACCATTTATCAAACAATATTAAATGGTTATCTAGTTTAGTATGAAATAGCTATCTGAAAGAAAAATATAAAGTCTATAGAGATCTAGTTTATTTGGTAATGATAGGCCAGATAAATGAATATATTTCCACACTGTGTAAACTTTTATTTATAATGTCTTTTTATTTTTATAATTAAAACACTAATTTTAAGACTGTCACATTTTTAATATAGTATAATAAATATAACACCATATTTGAGAATGTTATAGTGAATTTGAGATCAATTATTATTAAAGTGATCTATAGACAAAAATATAAGCTTTAAATCATTTCTTGCAGGGTAAAAACATTTTACGAATATTTCTATAAAAAATAGTGAAGAGAAAGATAATAAAATACATATTGATAAGAATTTTATTTTTTATTTTTGTTTTGTTTCTTGCTACTGATAATAATTAAATGTGCATTTATCTGGAATAAAAAAGTAACTACAACTACTTGAAAAAATATCCAAGTGCCCTCCAGATTTAAATATTATAGTTGCAGAGACAAAAACAATAAACTAATACACCACAAAAGACTTATATGTAGTATAATTATATATTTGGTCATGGCGGTTAAATATATATTCTATAATATGTTAAAAAAAATTTTTTATTAGACTATATTAAATGAGTTTTCTTCTTGATGTTAAACTATAAAGCCTTAGCTAAAAGTTTTATATTATTAATTAAAATAATTTACTTAGAACATTTAAATATTAATTACTTAAGAAATAATAATTAGATTATTTACTGTTTGATTTTAAAATCCCAGTTGATAGTTTAGATCTGAAAGGAATTAGTTTAAAGTCTATTATGTTTCAGATATAGGCAGTTAATAAAAATTTTTTATTCTATAAAATATAGTTATTTAAGTATTGTAAGGATTTTTGTTTGTTAGTTTTAAAACACATGGTTTTAAAATAATAATTTATAAAATGTTAGTTTATATCAGAGTTATTTAAAGCCAGAATTTAGACATACTGATATTAAATATGATTAATTGGGATAAATTTCAACTTAAGTAAGTTTTAAATTAACTATGTTTTAGATAGGCAAAGAGTCAACTCTATTTCCTTTAGAATAATGGATATATCTAATATATATGTGTGTAAATATTGGTGCATGAGTTTGAGTGAGTGGAACATTTAGAAGAGAATTATTAGAGGTTATATTGTTAAAGTGGGTACTTTTAAATAAAGACAATTTTAAAGAGACTCTGGAAATGAAATAAAAAGTATATATCTGAATGGAAAGTATATAATTTAAAAATGTAAGTAAAATTTTTTATTAGAATTAAATAAACCATTTATTTAATAATTAAATAGCAATTAATAAAGATCATTATCAGTCAAGACATCATGTGAAAAGCTAATCTATATTAAAAATTACAAGGTCAAGTTAATTAATTATGAAAGTTAAAATTATGCTAGTAATTTAAATATCCCACCTTTCTATTTAAATAGGATTGGTTGAACTGGTCATCTGATAATAATTGCAGAAAACATAAATGCACAGGTATTTAGATTTAAAAAAAAACAAGAAATAATTTAGCATCTGTTGAAATTATTTTAAAATTATTGATTTTATTGATTGGATTTTGATTCACTATTCTAAATTGGTTTAAAAAGTTTTTAATTGATTTTTCTTTTATCATTTCAAATGTCTGAATAAAACCATTAAAAGTTATCCATTGCAATATTATCCTAAGGTGTATGTTTAGCCAGCTTATCAAGTAATAAATCAAAGAAAAATACCAAAAATCCTATTAACTGTTAAAGGAAGCCAATGGAGACTGACTACATATTGAAAGCAAATGTTTATTTTGTTCTTACTCTAAAATCATTAATTTGAAATTTGGCTGTAATAATTTCATTTATTAATGAAGCACTTATTTCATATTTGACAAAACTCTGACTTAAAGATGAATAATTGATGAATAATTTTATGAAAGACAATCACTCTTAAATGATTTTGGAAATACATATAAAAGTCATTATAATGTGTCAAATTAAAAATATTGTAATAAATTACCATAGAAGCATTGATTATAGAAATGCTAAAAAACTGCAATGATTTGGGATTGTATCATATAATTTTAAAGAAAGAAAAAGTCATAAGAATCAGCTTCTTTAATATTTTGGAAAAAAAGTTTCACTCATTTAATTTTTTAGTAATACAGATAAGCTAACATTAAATTAATATAAATATTTATTTTGAATTCATCTGCCTATTCATTTAAAATATATTACTTTACCTTAAAAAAGATGAAATGATTTAAACTTATGTCATACTTAATATTATTAAAATGTGTGAATTTTATAATATGGAATATTACCAAGAACTGCTATTACTTAGTATCCTCTATCTGCTTGTATTTCCTTGAATTTGTACTTTAATTATAAATCTCATTCAAAAAAAGTTCCTGTTCTTAATTATGATATGTATATGGTTTTTCTTGTATTGAAGTATTTTTTTTTAAAGAAGACAAAAAAGCATTTGAATGAAAAGAGATTGATTTTATTATAAGTTAAAAAGAACGTAAAAACCTTAATCTAAATAATAAAACAAAATTACTTAGTGTATATATATATATAGATAGATAGATAGATAGATAGATAGATAGATAGATAGATAGATAGATAGATAGATAGATAGATAGATAGATAGATAGATAGATAGATAGATAGATAGATAGATGGATGGATGGATGGATGGATGGATGGATGGATGGATGGATGGATGGATGGATAGATAGATAGATAGATAGATAGATAGATAGATAGATAGATAGATAGATAGATAGATAGATAGATATAGATATATGTTCACTAGAGGAAACTTACCAATAGCACCAATCAAGCTTTAATTTATAAGTGCTGAAAAAGAAAGAATTCAAAATCTCAATCGGAATGTTTTCATCCCCAGACCAATTGGTTTTAAACTTATGTCTCACCTCAATGAGAGGCTAGGACTTCAGACATTAGATGTAAAATACCAACTCAAAAGTCAGCACTTATCTAATACATTACTATTAATTTGAAAATCTGAATTTTTAGGGTACTTAAATGTCTTCAAATCCAACAATTCAAACCAAATAGTTATATGGGTCTGAAATCTGATCAAAATATTAATAAAAACAAATCACAAATAGCCATAAGCTCGAAAATAATTGGTTGGGGAATGAGGACATTCCCATAGAGATTTTGAATTCTTTCTTTTTTGATACTTATAAATAAAATGTTGATTGGAGCTATTGATATGCTCCCTCTAGTGAAGATTTTACTACAAGCTTAAAGCAAGTTATGCTATTTATGATTTGTTTTTATTAATATTATAAGGGTACCCTTGAGGCAGGTTTTGGCAATTTTATATTGCTGAGGCTATTAATATATGGTGAAACTGAACAGAGTTCAGACCCACATAGCTATTTGGTTTGAATGGCTGAATTTGAAGACATTTACATGCCCAAAAATTTTCAGATTTTCAAATTAATAGTAATGTATTAGATAAGTGTGACGTATGAGTTGGTATTTTAGATCTAGTGTCTAAAGTCTTAGCCTTTCACTGAGGTGAGTCATAAGCTTGACACCAATGATAGAGATTTTGAATTCTCTTTTCTTTTGGCATTTATAAATTAAAGCTTGATTGGAGCTATTGGTAAGCTCCCTCTAGTGAACATTTTAGTACAAGCTTAAAGCAAGTTATCCTATTTGTGATTTTTTTATTAATATTATAAGTGTACCCTTGATGCAGGCTTTGTGATGTTATATTGCTGAGGCTATTAATATATAGTGAAATTGAACAGAGTTCAGATCCATATAGCTATTTGGTTTGAATGGCTGGATTTGAAGACATTTACGTGCCTGAAATATTGAGATTTTCAAATTAATCATAATGTATTAGATAAGTGCTCACTTTTGAGTTGATATTTTAGATCTAGTATCTGAAGTGCTAGCTCCTCATTGAGGTGAACCATAAGCTTGAAACCAATTGATTTGGGGATGGGGACACTGATAGAGATTTTGAATTCTTTCTCTTTCAGCACTTACAAATTAAAGCTTGAGTGGAGCTATTGGTAAGCTCCATCTAGTAAATATTTTTGTACAAACTTAAAGCAAGTTATGCTATTTTATTAATATTATAAGTGTACCCTTGAGGCAGGCTTTGGTGATATAATATTGGTGAGGCTATTAATATATGGAGAAACTAAGTTTTGATCCACATAGTTACTTGGTTTGAATGGTTGGATTTGAAGACATTTATATTCTTACCCCTATGGCTCTTTTACTATAGCATATATCATATATAAGAACCATCAAACATCATATGATAACCATTTTTTTTTAACATAATAATATATCTCTCATCCACTACTCTCAACATTTTATTGCAACAATCTAATATACAATTCCAAAACTTTTGATAAAGAATAATAATGTTTCTTAGGTTTTATTTATTGCCACTTTACTTTTCAAAATAATTTCTTTGGCGAAATCAATTTCTTTTGACCATTGTTTATAATAACAAGACCTCAGGGTTCTTTATTAAATATTTCTTGTGATAAAAATTTCACTTTTTATTTTTATTTATGAATTATTATTTAATGAATGGCATCCTAGTAGAAATATGAGGAGACATACTCTTACATCTAAGATAATGGATATCTAATTTACAATAATAATAAATTTAAAAGAAAATATTTTAGTTAAAATAAAAGACATAGAAACATATAATTTAGAATAAAATAATAATCTACTGGGATAAAATTTGATGACCAAGGGTGGATAAAGGATTTTATGGCCACTCAGGATATTCTTTTAACAACTCATGCCAAATCTTTCTTATAAATTTAAAATAAATAATTTAAGCTTAAAATTTACAATGGATAATCAAATACAATCCTATGAGTAAGCAAATAATAATTTTATCACAAAAGAAGTCTTCTTTTAATAATTGCACATGCATTAAAGTGATCACTTAAAATTTAAAAAAAAAGTGAATCTTTTATTTCTTAGATGCATTCTTATCATCTGTAGACCATTCTAATAAAGTGATTATTAACTTTAATTTTTATATTCATGTATTTTCAATGATCAAAATAAAATACATTCGCATTATTGATTATAATTATAAATTTATTAAATGCACATTGATTACGTAAGTAATATTTACTGAGGCTATAACCTCGATAATATGCATATAAAATGCAATAGTAGGGACCTCTACAGGTGTTTTAACCACAAGCTTTCTTCCATAGCATAAGCTTGTGGTTAAAACACCTGTAGAGGTCCCTACTATTGCATTTTATATGCATATTAGCCTCACTAAATATTAATTATTGATTATATAATGTTAAAATTTGATGTCACATGTGATTGATATTAAAATTATATTCAAATTTAACAATAAAATATAACATTTATTTAAGCAATACAAACAATCAAATAAACAACAATTTTGGAAATCTACAATCTTCAAAGTAAGCTATTTAATCAGTATGTCACACAACTTTACTGCACATAAACCATACATTGTAAAAGTTTACAGTGTTTATATACAAATTAAATGATAATTCACTATAGTGAATTTGTATGACTCATAAAATCTTTTAATTAAATATGGGCATTATTAAAGAAGTTCTACATTTTTACATAACAATCATAATATGGCATTGTCCCAACAATGAATATATATAATTACTAAGCATCTCTTATAAATACAGAGAAGAATCAATGCTAGAAATAATATATAATATTTATTTAGGCTTATAAATACCATTTTAAATTTTTAAATAAATAATTATGAGTTTTATGTTCTGTAATACTAGCAAAGCATGGCAAGACAGATTTAAACAACAGAACAATCTTTAACATACAATCAGAGTGTACAAAATTCCAACCAAACAAAATATGATTATTTTTCAAAAACAAATAATATAAATTGTCAAAAATAATAAAGTCATAGTTGTACACCATACAATATATATGATATAATAAATCTAGGAAAAAAAAATATATAAGTCAATGAACCTAATGATGGATAAAATCCAAGAATCATCTACATTGTGAGGGCAAACAAATATGCTAGGACTTTTGTCTCTAAACACATGGTAAAAAGAACAATGAACCATGAGAGTTAGCAGAAATAATAAAAGGTTACCTTAAATAAAGCATTTATGTTAAATACAAATGTAAAAAAATATATCTCACAAAAAATACTACAATAAGAGAGAGGTAAGTCACAATCTCTTGGAAAGTATAATGGCAAGATAAGCATAAACAACAAAACAAAAAAGAGATAATGCTCAATCTCCTAATAAATATTATAATAATTAACTGATGCATAATACTGATAAAAAGATTATTTGCAAATCTGTTCTAATAAAACATGGTCTGAAATAAACAATAATATAAGAATGTACATCTTCACTGGTTATGCATAAACATATTCATTTAAATAGATAAACACTGGTTATACATAAACATATTCATTTAACTAGATAAATTCTCATGATAGGGCAAAGCAATATTTTAAAATAATGTATTATAAATAGCAAATATTCTGAGAATTTCTGGATATTATAGTTGATAAATAATGTATAAAAATATCACACACGTGTATGTTATAAATAAGTAAAATACATAACAAATTACACAAGCATAAAATTAAAATTTAAAATATACCCAGTTTATCAAAATTCAAATAATTAAATGTTCTTCACCCTAGAGGTTTCATCAGTCATCAGAATATAGTTCTGCAAACATAAACAATTTTCTCCACTTATTGAGAAAATTTAAAACTAAATGTAAGACATTCAAACATGATTCTGTAAGCAAAGATTTCTTGACAATATAAGCACACAAATATATTAATGGCTATTCACTTTCAAAAAAATATTGTTCACTATGGTGTTGACAATTTCTGGGATAACATTCATTTATGTAAAATATAATTTAATAATAAGGTCTAAATTCATAGTATAATACTACTAATAACAATGAACCACATCATCATCATCAATATTTATCAATCCACTGCAGGATGAAAATCTCTCCAAGTTCAATCCCTCTTCTCTGATCTTTAGCTTCTCTTATTCACATTACCCCTGCATATTTTCTTATTTCATCCATCTCATATGTGGTCTGTTTCTGGGTCTTTTACAATCTCTTAAAATCCATTTTAAGATTTCAATTGTCTATCTATTATCACCTCTTCTAGCAATATGTCCAGCCCAACTCCACTTGTCTTTTACTTCTTTCAATGAGGTCAGTAATACCTGTTTGTTCTCTTACCTATATACTGCATTTTCAGTCTTTTCTTGTTATTCCTAACATGCATCTCTCCATATTTCTTTGAGTAGTATGGAGTCTCTGTATTGCTCTTTTATTAAGTGTCAAAATCTTGGATCCATAAGTAATAATTGGTAAAAACACATTTATTAAAAACTTTCTTTTCAACACATAGGTATATTTAATTTTAGTATCAAGTGATTTCTATCAAAAGCACTCCAACCAAGTTTAATTCTATGATTAATTTTATGCATTATGTTTCTATCTGTATTAATAATCTGACCAAGATATTTGATGCTGTTATCATCTTCTAACTCATCATAATCAATTTTTATTTTCATATTTTAAGAAAAATGATTGAATGTTACTTTAGTTTTTTTAACATTTATTTTTAGTTGCATTTTCCTAATTTCATCTGATAACTTCTGCAAAATTTCCTGCAGTTCTAAAGCATTATTTTCAAAAACAACTACATCATCTTTAAAATCTAAATGACTTAAATAATCTCTATTTACTTTCACTCCTTTAGTTTCCCACTTTAATCCACAAATTAATTCTTACAACACTGCTGTAAAAAGTTTTGAAAATATTGAGTTACCCTGTCTTACACTCTTGTCAATGTTGCCTTTCTAAAATTATTATGTAATCTAATGGTTACTGTTGCATTTTATAAATATTCTTTAAAATAAGTCATCATTTTTATAAATATTCTTCAAAATATGACAATATCCTGGATCTATACCTCAATGATCCAATGCTTTAACCACTGAAGAAATGTTCATAGAATCAAATACCTTTTCATAATCTACAAATCCAAAGCATAATGCCAACTGCTATTCATTTGTCATTTTTATAACTTCTCTCAATACCTGGATATGATCTACTGTACTAATGGCACTTTTAAATCCAGCTTGTTCTCTTAGACGATGGAAATCCAATGTTCTCTGTAGATTAGTTGTAATTATCTTAGGAAAAATCCTGTATAAAACTGATAAAAGGCTGATAGGTCCATAATTTTTAATATCCTATTTATCACCTTTTTTAAATATTAATATTAATACTGCATTCTTTCAATCATCTGGTACATCTTTATTATTTAGACATTTGGTATATAACTTTGCTAAAAAAAATTCTATTTTTTCACCTCTTCTTTTAATATAACAAATATAATTCCATCATTACCTGAAGCTTTTCTTATTTTCATAAATTTAATTCCATTTCTCACTTTTTCATTTAAAATTCTGGGCAATTCAGAAGATATAATAGATATAGAAGATACTTGTTCTTATTACTATATAATTCATGATAGAAGTTTTCTACCCATTTCATGATGTCATTTCTGTTCTTGGTAATAATTCCATCTTTTTTCATATTGCAGATATAAATTTCTTATGAATACCAAAATATCATTTCACACTCATGAGACTTTTATTATCTTCTATAGTTTTCCTTGCTAGTTCCAATTATACTTTCTTATATTATTTTCAATTCTTTTCAACACCATTTTACAAAATTTGAGGCATTCAATCCTTTTTAATGCATCTTCATATTTTTTTTCTTCATAAATTCTCTAGTCTCAGTAGAAATTTTATTGATGAATTGCTGCTTTTTTCTACTAGCTATCTTTGCTGCAGTTTTTAAAAATGTATCAGTTATTTTCTTATTACTTTCATTCAATTCTGAATCATATTCAGAATCTACTAATACTTGAAACTGATTTGTAAGTTCTAATTTAAATTCATTAGAATATTTCTGAAGATTAGGAATATCAATTGTAAATATTTTTTTTTCTTAATAATTTTTTGTCTCTTTAGTTTTGCATTAACACATATCTTACATTTTACTAATCAATGATTAATTCCTGCATTAAATTTATTAAGAACATTACAATCTTGAAATATGTATTTTCTGTTAGTCAAAATGTAATCCAATTCTGTTGTACCTTCATTTGGATACTTCCATGTCTATTTTCTTTTAACATTTTTTTCAAAAAAAGAATTCATAATATAAAGTTTTTCTTTTTTTGCAAACTCCACAAGTCTGTGTCCTCTCTCATTTCTATTGCCATAACCAAAATTACTTATAGCACTTTCATCTTTCATTTGTTTACCAATTCTATCATTAAAGTCTTTAATAACAATTTTAAAATGTTGTTTACTCTGATAAAAAGCCTTTTGTATATCCCTATAAAAATCTTCTACTACTTCATCACTATGAGAACTTGTTGGGACATAAACCTGAATTATCTACATTTGGTATCTGCTATTAAATTAATAGCTAATCTTGCCACTCTGTCCAATACACCATCAATCCCCATGATGTTGTTCTTCTGTCTTTATTTGTAATGAATCCTATTCCATTTGTATTTTCAACATTTGTGTCTTTATAGTAGAGTGCATGTCCACTTTTTAAATTAATTGTCTCTTCATTTTTTCTTCTAACTTCATCAAGTCCAATAATGTCCCATTTAATATAAGATAGTTCTTTTTCTAATTCTTGCAATCTTCATTCACTTGAATGTGAGCTAAAGTTGTAAGTATCTAAATAAAAAATTGTCATCAAATGGTAGCCTGTGTCTACATATATAAAGCAGGATTATTTCTTTTACAATGCAGATATGACTGCTTCAGTTATTCTGTCTTGACATAGTTAACTAATAATAACAATGACTTTTTAAGTAATAAATCCATTACAATGATATAATATTACCATACATATATAAGTTTTGAAGCAATAATTTTCAAACCAAAGAGTAAATTAATAATTTTTATTTTAATAAACTTGGAAGATATTCTCCTATATTTATCCTGTATTAAACATAGGTTAAAATATTCATGAGTGAACATCTTTTACTCTCAAGCAAATAAAATAAACAAATAATTATTATATGTAATTAAAATGTCATTTCAAAATTAATACTCTACAATCCAGAATTAAAGTAGTTTTCTCATTATAAAAATAATTATCCTGGAGAAAGCCATTGTTAAAATGTGATTGTCTTGAAATAAGTGGATTGCAAAAAGACAGTGCTGAAGACAAAACATTTCAGACTTTTGATAAATGTATGACTCTTTCAGCATTTTTTAAATTTTTAAACAAAGTCAATGAAAATATTAAAAACTGTTATAAATATTAAAAAAACATAAGTGTAACATTTCTAATATTGTCATCCAAAAGATATTAAATTGATAATAAAATTTACTGTAAATAAATAAATTGGTAATCAATAAAGGTTTTTACATTAGTGAGGTAAAAATTGCCAAAACATGTTAATTCTGCATAATTGCAATTCAGTAGTTGTAGAAAAATAACTATTTAGTCTTTCCATCATGTTTTTCTTTTTTTAATAATGTAGATTTCAGATTTCCCAGTAGAATTAACTTAAAGTTTTGATGTCTGAATTAGAACTTATTTAAGGATATATTATTTTAAGAAAATTGACATTTTTAAATCACATATTGAGCTTCTTTATTGAAGTTTAAAAACTGAATTGCATCCAGAAAAAATGGCAAAAATAGAAACTCATTGACATAGTGTCTAGACCAGGGGTCACCAAACTTTTTTGATCATAGACCTCTATTTTTTTTTATAATCTCCATCGACTCCCAAAAAGTAATTTTCAGTTAATTAAAATAAAACTATCTATTAGGTACTGTGTTTGTACATTTATTTTATGATTTTAAACATTTATTAAAGTAATTTTACATTGTGTAACAATAGTTTTATGAAAAATATGTGTGATTTGCATATTAAGAATTGTTTTTCTTTCAACCGCCAATAGACACCCTGGCTCATATCAACCCCTACTTTTGTTAATTAGACCCCTGGGGGTCTATATAGACCACTCTGGTGACCTCTGGTCTAGACTCTCTAATTAAAATATTTTAACTAAGATGATTATTCATAAAATTAAAACTTTTACAATAAAATAAAAATATTACAGAATAAAATTACATTATTTTGAAAGAAATATTAATTTAAATTGTTTTTTATAACACTTTTATACCTTATTAATTAAATTAGAAGATCTCCAGAATACCTATTTTAAATTAAAGATATTTAAGAATATTTAAGCATTATGCAGAAGAAAATGAAATCAAATTTAAAAATGCAAACACACTCATATATTTGAAAATTTGTAATCTATAATAATAATAAATTAAGAGAGCTTAACTTCATTTTTACTGAATTAATCTTTATAATGATTAGCATGAATAAAACATAGTTTTATTAACTCAAATAAAAATGCATTCTTATAAACAAGCAAATTAAAGAATAATTCCTAACATTAAAGATTTAAACTTAGCTATTATTACAATTTAATTTAAACATTGAATTTTAATATACTAGAAGCTATGTGATAATAACTTTAGTTTTTAATAGCTTTCAACATTAACTAATTATTATACAGGAAAACATCTTCCCAATTTAAACTATTGGAAGTTGCTTATAACTACAGATGGGTTTAAACCAATACAATAAAATTATTAAAAATGATTTTTAAAATTATTAAGACTTATAAGAACTGCTTATAATGGCATAAAATTACTTAGCCTTTAACTATAGAACCCTGATAATATTAACTTAAAATAAAATTAATATATTTAATTTTTATATATAATTAGACAAATTAGATGGGTGTAAATTTAGATTTACTAGTAAAACTAAAGTGTACAATATATATTAGAAGGGTCTTGAACACAACTTTCAAATTACCTACAGCTATCCATTCAATCTTATACAATTGATACACATGATAACATATATGTGAAAAAAACTTCAATATACATATTTTGTGCTGAAACAGCAGTCATCAGTTGGTCTATATTATCATCTCCTACACATATATGCAATCAATGCTCAGTTTATATTAAGATGGCAAATCTTCAAACTTTAATTGACAAGTTTGAATCTTCTCCAACCTCTAACTCTTTCAACATTCATATCATTGAAAATCCAAGGATAGAATGCTCAAAGCTATTGTTATTGCTGATGTTATTGTCATACCTATATTTACTTGTCACTCTGACCACTCATATGTAGAAACTTAATATGTTTATTTAAATATACCAAAAAGGGGTGGGCAAAATGAAGGCTGAATATGTAATATTTAAATATATATAAATGATAAAGATGTACCAGATGATTGGAAGAATGCAGAAATAATATTATTATTTTAAAAAGGTGATAAAGAAGATATTAGAAATTATAGACCTATCAGCCTTTTATCAGTTTTATACAAAATTTTCACCAAAATAATTACAACTAGTCTACAAAGAACATTGGATTTCCACCAACCAAGAGAACAAGCTGGAATTAAAAGTGGATTTAGTACAGTAGATCATATCCAGGTATTGAGAGAAGTTATAGAAAGGACAAATGAATATGAGTTGCCATTATGTTTTGGATTTGTAGATTATGAAAAGGCATTTCATTCTATAAAAATTTCTTCAGTGATTAAAGCATTGGATTATCAAGGTATAGATCCAGGATATTGTCATATTTTAAAGAATATATATAAAAATGCAACAGCAACAATTAGATTACATAATGATACTGGGAAAGTTAACATTGAGAAATGTGTAAGACAACATGACTTCATATGTCCAAAACTTTTTACAGCAGTGTTGCAAAAAGTATTTTGTGGATTAAAATGGAAAACTAAAGGAGTGAAAGTGCATGGAGATTATTTAAATCATTTAGATTTTGCAGATGATATAGTTGTTTTTGAAAATAATGCTTCAGAGCTGCAGGAAATGTTGCAGGAGTTATCACATGAAAGTAGGAAAGTAGGACTAAAGATAAATGTTAAAAAGACTAAAATAATGTTTAATCGATTTGCTCAAAATATGAAAATAAAGATTGATTATGATGAATTAGAAGAAGTTAACAGTTACAAATATCTTGGTCAGATTATTAATACAGATAAAAACATAATGGATGAAATTAATCATAGAATTAAACTTGTTTGTAGTGCTTTTGGTAGAGATAACTTGATATTAAAAGGAAATATGCCTATGGGTTTGAAAAGAAAGTGTTTTAACAAATATGTTTTACCAGTTCTTACTTATGGATCTGAGACTTAGACACTTAATAAAAGAGCAATGTAGAGACTCCAGATCACTCAAAGAAGTATGGAGCAATGCATGTTGGGAGAAACAAGAAGAGATCGAGAATGCAATGTATGGGTAAGAGAACTAATGGGTGTTACTGACCTCATTGAAAAAATTAAAAGATTGAAATGGAGTTGGGCTGGACATTGTGCTAGAAGAGATAACAATAGATTGGCAATTAAAATCTTAAACTGGATTCCAAGCTATTGTAAAAGACCCAGAAAGAGATCACATGTGAGATGGATGGATGAAATAAGGAAGTGCGCAGGGTTGAGGTGGAGAAGAGAAGCTACAGATCAGAGAAGATGGATTAAACTTGGAGAAACCTTCATCCTGCAGTGGATTAATAATGGTTGATGATGATGATGATACATATTGTCTATACTAACTTAACACAATTAGAAGGGAGCTTGAAAAATGAATTCAATTTATTTCTAATTACATTATGTTTAATATAGACAATATATATGTATTTAAATATTACATATTCAGCCTATATTCTACCTATTCCCTCATCTTTATATTTAAATGGACATATTAAGGATTTACGTGTTAGGAGTCAAAGTGACTTAAAGTCAACATGGGTAAGCATTGAGCATTCCATGCTCAGATTTTCAATAATAAGGATAGCTGAAGAGTTGAAAGGTGGAGAAGACTGAAGCTTGTCCATTAAAATTTGAAGATTTGCTACCTTAATATAAACAGGGCAGTGATTGTATATATGTATAGAATGTGGTGATCTGGACCAATTGATAAATGCTGGTTTAACACAAAATATGTACATTGGAGGTTATTTATCTTTTTCACATGTGTATCACTTGGATAGATGAAGTGTATAGCTGTAGGAAGCTTGAAAGTCTGAGTTCAAGTCCCTTCTAATTTCATTAAGTTTAGTATAGACAATATATATATATATATATATATATATATATATGAAGATATATATATATATATATATATATATATATATATGAAGATATTGATCCATATTAGGTATTTTAAAAATATGCTTGGTAAGTAAATCAAAAATTCAAATATAAATATTAAAAATATTCAATGGTTTTTAACAACCTCAGAGTTAAAATGTTTTATATAGCTAACTTACAACTGGAAAATATATTTTCTCATAAATAAAGAATTTAAAATACATTTTTGATGTCTCATTCCATTCATTAACAATTCTAAAAATATAAATAATAAAAACATGGAAATAATGATGTTTGTCAAATTTATCAAATTATGTATTATGGATAAACATGAGAAAATTGAAAGAAGAGAATAATATAAAAAATTCATTTTCATAATAGAGAATAAAGTTTTTCAGAAATCTATATTTTTTAAGTACAAGAAATAAGCTGGTTATTTATTTGAACCCATTAAAGCTAAAATCATTTGTTTAGAAACAATAAAAATTGGAAAATAAAAATATTTGTTACAAAATCTCTGAAAAACATCCCTTAAGAAACAATTGTGTTCCACTCAACAAGCACTACTTTTTAATTTTTAATGACTATATATATATGTATATAATAGTTCTATTACACTAGATGATACATTATGTTTTCCTATCACAGTACACATTATTTCATATTTTTGTTTTATATACTTTTGATAACATTTAAAATAATTGAAATATCTCAAACATTTTAACTATAGCATATTATGATATAGCTAAGGCATTTAAGATCTTTCATTTTTTTTTGAAGAAGCTATATCAAAGATATAATTTAAAAAATAAGTTTTTTTAGATCTTTTACAGATTTTTTTAGAACATTTGAAATTAATCTTTAGTAATTATGGTAATGACAAAAAAAATCTAAACCTTGTTAAGTAGACCAAATGTAAAATAAATAAATAAATCATAGTTATATAACAAACCTAAAATAAATAAATGAATTATAGTTATATAAATAAAAAAAATAGAAAAATATTTATACCTGTTAGATCCAAACCAAATTTATGAAAATGCATGAAATAAAAAGAATATAACATTAATAAAATTATAAATAAAAGCAAACAGCTTAGCTATAACTTAAATATAATATACACATAACATTACCAATTATGCAATTAACATATTACAGAATCGAATCATATTTATATGAATGAGAATATTTAAATACTTTTTTATTAACTCACTTTAAAATTAAAATATAAAATGTTGTGCCTTATATCTTAATTAGATAAGAACTAGAGAGTGGTCAAACGATTTATAATGTAAACATAAAAAGTTAATTTGTCAATAAAAATCTCAAATAATGTTTTTCAAAGTAAAATGTAAAAAATGTAGAAAAAAATAACTTTATTCAGTAAAATCTTTATATGACATTAAATATAAAAATTTAAATTTAAATAAATCACTCACATTCACTATAACTTGATACTTTTTAATATTTTCTTCAACGTTTTAATTGTTTTGACACCTTCAGAATTGATTATATTTTTTAGAATTATAAGTAAAACACTTTTTAGTCAAGCGTTGGTGGCCTAGTGATTAGCATAGCTGCCTTCCAAGTAATTGGCCTGGGTTCACTTTTTGGCCAATGCTTTGACATATAAAAAAACACTTTTTAAAGAACTCATTTCAGAGAAAAGGTCACCAACAATTGCTTGGTGATGAGTGTTTGAACATTTTTATCATTTAAATTTTGCCCTTATTTAAAAATAGTTAGATATTCATTCATAAATCACTATTAAAGACTAAATGCTCATAATTGATTTACTATTTAAATAAAAATCTTAAGCCTGAATAGCCTAGGGGAAAAGAGAAGTTTTACCTGGCTTCACATGAACTCATATTACAGATATGACAGAAAAATGTGATACTACTACATTCATGAGGTCCATAACATGCAACTACACTACATCATATATATATATATTATAGGGGATTACAGCATTTTGACTACACTACATCATATATATATATATTATAGGGGATTACAGCATTTTGACCATTATTTTAAATTTTAAATTAACATATATTTATTAATTTTTTTTTTTTTTACATATTTGCACCATTTCTGTATTCTGAAGAAGAGCACAAAACTGATTGAAATGCCAATAAAGAAGCCATGAAATGTAGCATATTTATGTAATTAATTTAAATGCAAAATATTAAACAATTTCATTTTTGCATATTCCTAATTATTCTTATACTTCTAAATATATCTCTAACCCAATTCTTTATGTGTATGGCTAACTTAAACCAAATATAAGAATGTTTTAAAGCTAAAGATTTTTAGAAAAAATGTTAATTTGGTCAAATAATTTCAACTGTTGGCTTCAAATTGTTGTTCTGAAGTCATAATGTTATGTGAGCATCCAATAGCTACAATACAATAAATATATTTTCTTTTACTCAATCTTTTTTATGCCTCAACATTTTAAATAGGTTTATTTCAATTAATTATTTTTGTTTCCTATCAAACACAAACCTCTAGATAAATATTAAAATAATTTTTTTATTTCCAAATTAAAACCCTATTTGTTTATTATAAGGCATGTACAGTGCAATAATTCTAATTTCTTAAATTTGGCATCCTTTAAAATCAAATTTATGAGTGAGAAGCTTCTCAAGTTTTTATTATTGCCATATATTATTTTAATAAGAATAATAATTTTTTAAGTAATAATTTTTTATTTAATTTTGAATATTCATATTTAAAATAATAATAAATAGTTTAATAAATAAAGTAACTTACTCTCCTATATTTTTAAATAAAAATTTTTTAAAAAAAAACTCCCACCATACTTTTAAGTAAATATTTGTACATTAATATTCCCATTTATTATAAATATCACATTCATTATCTCATCCTTTAATAAAACTTTACCCAGTTTTTTTTTTCCATTATTCTGTTACTAATAATGTTATTCCTAGAAAGGATAGGATAAAATTTATGGATTTGTTTTAAATGTAATAGTCTTTTATAACCCACATCAATGAAATTATTATTAAATACAAACGCAATCAAATAAAAGTTTATATAAGCAACCATGCATGTATTTATTTAATGAAATACTTGTTCATACAATTAATTATTTTTCTATTGTTTGAAATTCTAACACAAAATTATGAAGATAGATTGCAGAACATAATGAAAAGATACTTTAAGTATGTTGTTTTAAAATTACCTGTGATTAGTAAAACATTTTTTTTTTTAAAAAAAAAAAAAGAATATTGACTGATGTAGTGCTTTTTAAAAAAAAAACATGTTTCATGTAATTTTGATGCACATGGATTTATTCATATAGAGTTTCTAAAATAAAAAAATGCCTAATTTTATATTAAAAAATATAATCATAATTATAGAAATTCTGCCATTATTATAATAAGATATATTTCATTTAAATTTTATAATTTCGTAAGTCAATGTAAAGTAAATATTGGTTTGTAAAAGCTTTACTATAATTGAATTGTTACTAATCTGTTGTATGTGCTTAGTAAGATTGAATTAAATTTCTATTTTGTAATTTAATTATGTTTTTTTTTTAGAAGAAAATAATTGCAGCAATATTTAGCAAAGACAAGAGAATTTGAAAGAAACAACAACTTTATACTTAAATCATCTGACTTAAAGTTTGTACAGACAAAATTAATAAATGTTAAAAATATCTACATTCTATTTTACAAGATTTTTCTCTATTAACTCTAAACATATGCTTTAAAATACATATTAAGATGTTTAGAACTAAATAGATTTCTAAAAGTAGCAGATTTTTATGAGTTGTTATGAATGACTAATTTAGTGAAAATGTAAATCATGAAGATAATTTGAAATGGAAGAACATTTTTGTATCACATTTTAATTCCAAAATTGATTTAATTAATAAAAAAACATTAATAGTTGCATGAACTGGAATATTGATGATATTATTTACTTATTGTGGATGCCATTTTAAAATCAATAATCGATTTAAGTTCATAAAAATATATAGATAGTCAAAGTGGAAGCAGAAAAACATATTTAAAAACTGATTTATTTAATAATAATAATAATAATAATAATAATAATAATAATTATTATTATTATTATTATTATTATTATTATTATTATTATTATTATTATTATTATTATTCAATTTTTTAACATACAAAACTACAGCATTAAGTCAATTAAAAACTTGTATCACAATTAATAGCCAGTATAAGTAACAAATTATGCAGATGCCACAATACATTCTTTCTTGTAAGATTAGTAATATTTTTTAAAAAATATATAATAGAATAACATTATCATTAGTAAAATCTTGATTATAAGTATTATGGAAACAAAATAAAAAAGATTTTAATATGTTAGAATAACAAAACTTAATGTAAAATGAATTACCTTTGTGTGTTTTATGTAAACAATTATTAACAGTAATATTTGACATTCTGTTTTTTAAAATAATTTTCTGGATAACTTACATAAGAATTTAAAATCTCTAATTTTTCTTTTAACAGATAAAGTTAAATAATTGTTATTTAACTTAACATATTTAGATAATTTACTGTAGATTACTTAAATTCTGATAATATCTTATTTGGAACTTGAGTTCCAAACAACAGATTTTTATTCTAAAATAGACAGAACCAAAGGGAGAAACAATTTATGCTTTGCAGTATAAAGTAAATTTAAATTTTTTAAAAGAATTTAATAATTAAAACTAGAAGATAAAAATTGACCAGCATATAAATACAGATATAAAGCTATATTTCAAACAAATCAATTAACAAATCACTTCATTTCAAACTTTAAAAGGCCAAAAAATGACATTCTAATCTTTTTAAAAGCATATTTAGTCACTTTATATTGCAACTTTGATAAAATTTTTATCATTGGTCAACTGTTTCCAAATTTTTCATTGTATTAATTTATACCAAAACATTTCTTTCTATTTTCATCCTTTGCTTTAAAAACTGTGAATGCCATAGTAATTAGTGTGAAACGACCTCCAAAATTGATGAGTCTCACAATTTATTATTATTCTTGACTTTTATTCTGCTTTTAAAGTCAAGTTTTTTATGTTTCCTTTAGAGTTAATTTTCTTCAAACTAATCAAGAGCCACTTATAGCTAGCTTTGAAAATCAATGAATACTCCATGGTAATACTATTATATCCATAGCTTCAAAAAAGATTTTGGCTTTTGTTTTTATTACTAAAGACTTAGAAATTAAAACTGAAATAAAATAACTCATGCATCTCTATGATTTTTACCTAGATCAACTATCTGACAATTGGTCAATAACAATATGTTTTAATGATAATAGTTTCATGCTATTGTTTCATTTACTACATAACTAAATGAGCAAGTTGGCTTGATTATAAAATCTTATGTTTTTTTTTAAAAATTGAGACTATTAATCTGAATAATATAAAGCAATATAAGTTTATTAAGTTTGACTTTGAATACTGTGTTTTCAATGATGAAAATAAAAGCTAAGATCTGTTCTGGAATGTTTATAAAATATCATTACTACATGGTGTCTGTTGATTAGACAAGTTTACACTAGATGCCTCTAGAGTTTAAATAAAATGTTTATTGGAAACACAAAAATGTTGACAAATTCATGTAAGATATTTTCATTGGTAATTTTTATGAATATTTTCTATTTTTCAATTTTTTTTTTTTTGTTTCTGTTTTTGGAATTTTTACTGTCTTTTCCATGAATCTTTTTTTTTATAGGTATATATAAATTGGTCTTATGTATTTTTTTTTTTTTTTGACGATATATAAAATGGGTTTTGTTTTCTGTTTTTTTTTTTTTTTTTTTGAAACTTTTTCTTTTATCTATTTCTTTGATTTCTTTTATTTGACATAATGGACTTTAATATAACTTTTTATGACTTTTTTTTCTTTTATTGCTGGTATCAACTCTTGATAGATATGGGGGGGGGGCGGTTAGAATAATTTATATTGTTAAATTTAAAACAAATAACTGATATTAGTACTATGTGATTTTCAATTTTTTGTTTTAAATAATAAATGAACTAAAAAAATATTTCATTTTATCATGAATGCAAAATCATTTGCAACTTTTTTTTTTATTTTGAAAAATCAATTGAACTTTGCTGAAACTTTGAAATGGGAAATATATTTGTCTTCTTCATATTAAAAATAAATTATTGTTGAAAAATATAAGTTTTCTAATTAAATTTTGAATATATAGAACATTATTTTCTGAACTAAAGTCATTTGATACATTAATTAACCTAATTACAAATTATCTATAAAAATTAATGCATAATATATATATTGTGCACTTTTTATTAGCTCAGACTATTCTAAAATAAAATTTTAGTGTATAATTTTAAATTTTACAAATCCAATAATATTTACTTATTAAAAGAAGACAATAATGACGAATTAGATCATAAGATTTAAACTCGGTTTTAGCTAATGGAAATTTATAAATGATTTTAACTCAAAATACATATAGAAAATAACCTACAGAGTCATATATGTGCAGATGGATGAACAATTAATATTATTTGGAGTTTAAAACCAGTGAAGTTTAAATTGTAATTTTGTAAACATAATGCGTAGTAGGGACTAATAATTATTGTGGGTGCGCATTTGATTTTAAACATAGAAATTAGTTATCTTCAAATCTTACTATATTTAAAAGTAAATAAATAAAGTTTAATTTTAAAAAATACTGATTTAAAATTAAAACAGTAAATTCTATCTTTATTTAAATTCTAAAAAATATTGTATTTTAATATTTTTTTTAAAAAAAGGAAAATCGGTCATTTTAAAATAATAAACCAAAAACTTTCAAAATAAATAATTGTTTCATAGAAAAAAGTGGGAAAATATTAGCCAATCAAAGAATTTCAAACAATCTTGGAATATGAAATTCAAGAGAGGAAAAAAAAAGAGAGCTTCTTGATCGTAAAGTTGAAGTAACTAAGTTTTTTTTTCTTGGTGATATTTTTTTTTTAAAAAAAACAAAGTTGGATTAAAATTCCTAAAACCTTATGATTTACAACTCTATATTAATATACATGGATAATTATAAGCTCTGTTGTTAAAATAATGGAATAAATTAATCGTTTTTCTACTGGGCAAGTCAATAATCGGAATTCCCAATAATCTCTTGAAAATTAATAAGTATTGAAGAAATAATTGGAGATGAATAGTCAACGAATATATTCACGGAAAAATAACAATAATTGTGCCATAGGGAAAATGAACTGCAGTAATACACAAAAGGAAATAAATAAACACCGTAAATATCCAGTAAGGATAGATAAAAAAATAGTATATCTCTTGGAAACAGTTAAGTATATATATTTAAAATTCAATGGAACTAAATTAGTAATAAATAAAAGGGTTCATTATTATTCTGGATATATTATTTATTTTGAGCCATACCAGCATGGATGTCAGTTTTATAAAGTTTTAGCTGAAAAAAAAAAAAAAAAACGTTGCACGATGCATTTTTAATTGAAATAATAAGTGTGCTTTTTACTATGGAGAGAAATATATATCATATAAAGTAAATAAAGCAAGCCACAAATAAATTTTTATTACTAAACAAAGAACAAAACAAGGATTATTGTTGTAGTAACTCAAATACCTAGCGAATCTTAGGATAAGCAGAATCTTCAAAAAATAAGGAAAAATAAAAACATTATGATAAGTTTATGGAGTGTGGAACAACTAGAAGATTTAAAATTGTTCTTATACTTTAGCTGAGAGTTAAAACAGAACTTCTTTCTAATGTTAGTATTTATATTTTTAATCGATGATTTGTTAGTATAATGGGGGGGGGGAGGGAGAAAACTAATTTAATAAGGAATTAATTCAAGTGTTGTTATATTAATAGTTATTTAATAATTCGGTTAAGTTTAAAGATTATGAATCCTTTAAATAAATAAATATACTCGATATTTTAGTATGAAAGGGTATTTAAAATGATATATACATACTCCAAAGAGCAGGTTATATATACATGTACAAATGGATAAACTAAAAAAAAACAATGATTTTGTTCTTATGTGAAAGATAAAAGTAGTAATTTTGTTTGCTTACCAACCTCCAGAATTATAACCCTATATTCTCATTTATTTTTTGTATTGTTACTTAATCATCAAGTACTACTATTATGTAGAGGTTAAACTAATGAACCATGAATGGAAAAAAAAATGATTGTTTAATAAACTAAATATGTGATATATAGTTCACATACATAGGGATAAATATCTCAACATATAATGGGAAATCATTAGTTTTGTTTGATAATAATACTCTAAAGATTAATTTTCTGTTGTTATTATTATTATAATATATATGTATTATTTTGTTATGTTATTTTAAATTTGATATTAATGGAAATGTTTATTATCATTTGTAATGAATATTATTAAAATGATTGTTTTAAAAGTTTTATTAAATTCCAATTGCTGCATGTCTTTTCTGGGCTCATTTTCACCACATCACACAACTTAAAATGTACAGTCAAAATTAAAATGAAAAGTCAATTCAATTTAAAGCAAATCTAACAGTTTAATAAGCATAAATCTCTTAGTAAAGATTTTTTTTTACTTGTTACATGCTGCCTTGATCCCATAGGTCATTGATGACATTGCCAATTATTAAAATGTATTTATTAATATAAAATTAAATGATACATTAGTTATTAGTGAAAGTATTAGTGTTAATCACAGTTTAGTTAATAATATTATTTTAATATTCAGTATTGAAGAACATACATATAAAGCTTGACTATGAATTTAAATTATAAGCCTTTCTTAATTTGTACACTATCCATGGAAATCTGTAAAATCCCTCTTGATATTCCATAGGTAGTATGAAGAATTAATAAATCAATGATTTTCCTGAGATCTCCTTATTTTAAAGTTATTCTTGTGATTATTGCCAATCTTAATTATTAAACATAATATGAATCAAAGTTTATCTGTAATTATCTAACAGATTAATTTAATGAGTGATTGAATTAAAACTTAATAGTTATAAATATAAAATAATATATTAGATATTATTGTTAGTCATGAGAGTATGTAGATACTTAATAAGGAGGAGTATCTGGGTATTCTTATGCCATTGAACAAGTATTTTGCATTTGTTTAATGTTAAGGGGATGTGATCTGTTTATAGGTAAACGAGTCTCATATTGATTAGATTTAAAACATATCTTATTTTAGAAATATTTACTCATGTCAAAGTAACATGGGATAGATACTAATCTTATCTAAATTCAATTGTTATAGTTAAAGAAAATGGTCGGGATATAGTAAGTTTATTAATAGAACCTAACCCGAATCCAAGTAGGGCCTAATATAAGGGACTTGGAAACTCTGCTTAGGGTCATACCACCTATAGACAGGCCACAGTATATAAACCCCCTTATGGCGCCCATATGAGTGGCAGGATTAGTAAACTAATCATTGATTATCATGATTGATTTATATAAAAAATGCCTAACACATTAATTGAATTATTAGATATAGTTCAAATAATAATTTTTTTTATATTTTATTTTGTTAGAATATTAAATAAAGGCTAGTCTAATGTGGCTATGTGATCAGTAGGCAAATCATACATAGATTGATAATTGATGTATGAATAATTCATGCGGTGGTTGTGGTGATGATGTTGAGAAAAGAAAGTATGCAATTTGTTTATATAAATTTGAGTTTATTGTAAATAAATAGTTATAAATATTGTTTATGGTATCTAATGATAGATATCATGAAAATGAAATATAATTGATTTATCAAGTTATTTGAGGGAGTTGTTGATTGTTGGAATAGCCTAGTAGAAAATATTTTTTATGAAATTGAACTAAGTCATATTTTTTAAGGAAAAATAGCATAGTGCTTTAGTGAAAAAAAATTGTATTTTTCAAAAATGAGTGGAATTGAAAATTCTGAAAAAGAAGAAAATATTTGTTCTGTCCAAGAACAAGAGCTCAAGGAGATGTTAGAAGTGGAAATAAGAATTGAAAAAGAAAGGGAGAGTCATAGGAAAGATAGAGAAATAAGAAAGGATATTCAATATGAAGTTATAGAAGAAAAGAAAGTTGTTGCGGTGGAAGAGAAGAAAAGTTTAGATGATTTGTTTGTATTGATGATGAAAATAAATGAATCTTTGAGTGAATCTTTAAATAAAAAGTTAGAAGAGTCTAGTAAATCTTTAAGAGAAGATAATAGATTTTTAAGAGTACAGTTAGAAGAGAACAGTAAAAAGTTAGAAGAGACTAGTAAAAAATCAGAAGAAGATAATAGATTTTTAAGAAAAGAACTACAAGAAACTAATAAAGTGCTGGGTGAGAAGTTAGAATTTATGAATAAAGGTATAGTTGAAAATCAACAAGCCATTAAGTTTATAAAGGGAGATTTAGAGATAAAATTTGGAGAATTAAGTGAAAAGTTTGCAACAAAAGAAAATGTTATAGAGGTAGTCAAAGAGAAAATAGATGAAGAGTTAGAAGGATACATTCATAAAAATGTTCAAGCTCTTCAAGTTCAGGGTAAAGAAGCTATCAAACAATGGACAGTTAGTAAAGATGAACTGAATGAGAAGATAGAGCATGTAGATAGTGGTGTTAAAGGTATACAGAATCAAGTGGAATTAATAGAAAACAAGTTTGAATTTTTAAGAACAGAAGTAAAAGAAGAAATGGATAACAGTGTTCTAGAATTTAAAAAAGAGTTGGGAATGGGAATAGAGAAAAATTTACAAGTTATAAAATCTAACAAAACTGAAGATCAAAGATATCGATCTAAAATGGGAGAAAGGTTGAAAAAGTTAGAGAAAGAATTAATAGATCGAATAGAGAAGAATAAAGAAGTAATTGAAGAAAATAATAGCTCAAAAGAGATGAGTAATATAAACATTGATCAATTAAGAGAGGAGCAAAAGAATTATATAGATAGTTTGTTTAGTAAAATGAAATTGGAGGATAAAATACTTGATAATGATATTAGAGTTGATGAAATTAAGGTCAGCAATCGTGATAGATTAAAATGGTCAGAAAGCTTAGGAAAGAAAACTTCTAGTGAAATTTTAAGAGATAAAACTATGGATGAAAATTGTACTAGGGTAAAACAACTGGAAGATATTACTAATAACCATAATGAAAAAATAAGTAGGTTTCAAGAAGTAGAATCTGATAGAGATAATCAATCAGTAGACAGAGGAATAAGTGCAAGTAATTCTATAGCTATAAGGTTTATTAAGATAAAACCCTTCAAAGGTGAATATATGGAGAATCCTTCAGAATTCCTAAATAATTTGGAAGAGTTGTTTTCTTTGTGTCCTATGTCAGAGAGGGAAAGATTAGCCATCTCAAGTAACCATTTGTATGGTGCTGCAAGAGACTGGTGGCAGTCATTATTCGAAAAACCCATAGTATATGGAGACTTCAAGTGTTTGATATTGTCTAGTTTTTGGGGATCTGACAAGCAGGATTACATTAGATACCAAATAATGCAAGAAAGGTATAATGCTAACAAAGGTGGATATGCAAAATTTTTCCACAACCAAGCTGTTAGATTAAAAACCCTTACTTCATTTCCATTGTCGGAAATGCAAATTGTCAGATTGATTCGACGAAATTTACCATGCCATATTGAGCAAATTCTCATCACTGCAGATAGGTATACTATTGAAGAAGTGAGTGAGATTCTAGATGCCTTAGAGTTGAGTGATGGCAGTTTAGAAAGAGGAAATAGACAGTTGAAGGAAAAGTTAAATTATCCAATAGCTGCAATGCAGGTTAGGCCCAATATTTATCAGAGAGTTATGAGAAATGAACCATATTTTAGTGCAAAAAGTAGATTTGTTCCTAAGGCTAGAAATCCAAGTATAGTGAATCGAGGTAGGAATAAACCATTAATTCAGGATAGTCAGCCTTCAACCAGTGGGGTTACCACTATTTTAAGGAAGACAGGGGGTAAAGCTGTTGACAAGACCATGTTAAACTAGAGAGGTCTTTGTTTATGTGTTCCTCTATGCAAGGGCCTTCAATGTATCAAAAGGGGGACAATATGTGGCTTTTAAATACATTAGATCTGGACATAGACTACTTAGAGCCATTTAACATTGGTGAGCCACCTATCATGTATCAATGTCCAGTAGTAACCTTATATATTGGAGGAATTAAAAATTGAAGCTTTAATTGACTCTGGAAGTCAAGCTTCTATACTATCAGAGCATATGTATATGAAAATTATAGCTGTACAAGGGAATATCCCATCCCTTCCCATAAAACAAATTCAAGTCACTCTAGCCAATGGAAAGAGGACTAGGCTCTTTAACAAGCAAGTCTTGATTACCTTTATTGTTAATGGTGCCAAATTTGAACATGTGTTTCTCATCATGCCAGGATTAATACATGAAGCTATTATAGGATCTGACTTCATGATGATTCATCAATGTAAAATTGATTTTCAAAATAAAATTTTTTATTGTGGAGAAGAAAGGCTCAAGTTTGAATATGGATCACATAACCTTTCTAGTCAATTATTGTGTATCCATGATACATCAATTGATGTTAGCATTCAGGCTAAAGTGGGAAATGTTTGTGAAGACAATTCTAAATTTAAGGAAAATTTATTCCAATTGATGTATAATTATAAATGTATATTTTCTAAAATTCCTGGTATCATAGAGGGATATGTTCATCGAGTACAATTAACAAGTAATGACCCTTTCCAGCAAAAGATGTACCCAATTCCATATCAATATCAGGATGAGGTACAGAATCAAATAGATAGAATGCTAGAATGGAAAATAATTAAAAAATGTCCTTCTCCTTATGTTAATCCACTAGTGATCATAAAAAAGAAGGATAACTCTATAAGAGTTTGTTTAGATGCTCGTATGTTAAACCAAATGACCATTCCTGAGCATGACATTCCTCCACCAGTACATGAACTCCTTATTAAATTTCGAGATAAGTCAATTTTTTCCACATTTGATCTAACATCCAGCTATTGGCAAATTCCACTACATGAGGAGGATCAGCAATATACAGCATTTCGTTTCAAGGGACAGTCGTATGTTTTCAGACGTATGCCCTTCGGCCTCATTAATAGTGGAGCTGGTTTGATTAGATGTTTAGACATGGTCTTTTCAAGACAATTAAAAGAAAAGATTATCATGTATGTGGATGATATAGTCATCGCGTCAGATAGTATGGAAGAGCATCTGGAATGCTTACGAATGTTCTTTCAAGAGTGTTCCTCCAAAAATATCAAGATTAATTTAGAGAAGTGCTCTATAGCAGAAAAAGAAATTACTTTTCTGGGACACTTAGTCAATGAGCATGGTATCCAACCCCATCCAGAAAAGGTGGCTGCTATACAGCGTTTCCCCATACCTAAAACTGTAAAACAGTTAAAATCGTTCTTCGGTCTATGCAACTACTACCATAAATTTTATGAGAACTTTGCTGGAGACACTTTATATCTTTCTAAATTATTAAAAAAGGTGAAAAATGGCATTGGACCATTGAGCATAGTAATGAGTTTGAAAAGATTAAAATAAATTTTCTTAAATACATGATTTTAGCATATCCTGACTTCAGTAAAACATTTTATCTACAGATAGATAGTAGCCACTATGGTCTGGGAGTAGTACTATATCAACTTAATGATAATCAGATGCCCCAGGTATTATATTTCTTAAGCAGGCACTTAAGAGGGGCAGAGCTGAACTACTCCATCACTGAAAAAGAGACTTTAGCTGTTGTCTGGGCATTCCAGAAATTGCGCCAGTTCTTGTTAGGCTCTGAAGTGATTGTGTTGTCAGACCATAGAAGTCTGGAATTTTTAAATCGCAGTTACTTAAATAATGAAAGGCTTGTAAGGTGGAGCTTGTATCTCCAACAATATAACTATAAAGTTATTTATATTGAAGGGAGAAAGAATATTCCTGCGGATATCCTTAGTTGCCACCCTATCTATCTGGTAGCTAGAAACCCCAATACTCAGAACATATGTATCAACAGTATGAATATTATGCAGGATGATTATATAGAGGATGAGTATAAAAATCTCTCTATGCTTCAAAGTCAGGATATGAAAATAAATAGCATCCTGACTATCTTAAATAATCAGGATAATAAAACACAAGTTAATAAATATATCAGAAGAGTGTACCAAAGATATAAGGTATATCAAAATGTCTTAATGTTTAAGATAGATGTCAATGATGAGGAATCATGGAGAATTGTAGTCCCACAATCTTTAATAGATAAATTAATAGTATATACCCACAATAAATATGGTCATTACGGGGCTCCCAAAATTTTTTATGTGTTAAAATCTATTTTCTATTATAGAAATATGTACAGGAGAATCATAGAAAGTATTAAATCATGTGACATTTGTCTTAAATCAAAATATTGTAATAGGTCCTATGCAGGTGTACTGCAACCTATAGTTCCTAATCGGCCTAATGAATTGTTAGCCATCGATTTTTACGGACCCCTTCCACCTTTTAACCGGCAAAAGTTTATCTTAGTTGCATATGACGTTTTCAGTAAATGGGTAGCAGCGTATCCCATACCAAAAGCTGATGCAAAGAATGTTATCAAATGTTTAATGGGAAATCAATTTCCTATTGTTGGTAAGCCTGATAGTATACTGACTGATCATGCAACTGCATTTGTATCTCACCAATGGAATCACTGGATTCAAATTCAAGGTATAAAACACATTATGAGCTCCATAAGGAATCCTCAATCTAATCCTTGTGAGCGCATAATGAGAGAGTTAAGTAGATTATTTCGAGTCTATGTACCAGATAACCATACCCAATGGGTTCGTAAATTGCCTGAAATTATTAGTTATATAAATATAACTTATCATGAGTCTACTGGTTTTTCTCCCATGAGGCTACATTATGGGAGACATGAACCTATTTTAATTAAAACTCCATTTCCAATAGTTAGGGAAAATATTGATATACAAATAGATCAGGAAAAGGCAAAAATTAAGCTTAAAATTATGGGCAAGAAAAGAGTTAAAAGGTCACGTAATAAGCCACACCCCTTTAAAATAGATGATTTAGTATTATTACGAACACCTCATGTCAGTGATGTTCAGAAGAATAAATATAAAAAATTCTTAAGCTTGTATGAGGGTCCTTACAAAATTCTAAAACAGATTGGAGAGAATGCTTTCCTGCTGTCAACTCCAGAAGGTATTAGAGGAACTTATAATGCCCGAAGCCTCATTCCTTATTATGTAAGAGTCTAAAACAGAAGTTGTCAAAATTAGTGTGATAGAGATTATCAATTTAGTTATTGGGATATTTACAGTTTGTTAATTTAAGGACAAATTAATAAACCTAATAGTAAAGTTAGTGTGATATTTAGAGTTTATGAATGGTTCAAAGGCAAAGTAATAGACTTAATAGTGAAATTCAAGAGTACAGGGAATTTTGTTCATTTATTTATTGTAGAAAGCCATGCAGTAGAAATCAATATAAAAGATTTTTTTGTTTCAAAGGTTAAGTATTATAAAATTTAAAATTAAATGAAGGGAGGGGATGTTGTGCACTTTTTATTAGCTCAGACTATTCTAAAATAAAATTTTAGTGTATAATTTTAAATTTTACAAATCCAATAATATTTACTTATTAAAAGAAGACAATAATGACGTATTAGATCATAAGATTTAAACTCGGTTTTAGCTAATGGAAATTTATAAATGATTTTAACTCAAAATACATATAGAAAATAACCTACAGAGTCATATATGTGCAGATGGATGAACAATTAATATTATTTGGAGTTTAAAACCAGTGAAGTTTAAATTGTAATTTTGTAAACATAATGCGTAGTAGGGACTAATAATTATTGTGGGTGCGCATTTGATTTTAAACATAGAAATTAGTTATCTTCAAATCTTACTATATTTAAAAGTAAATAAATAAAGTTTAATTTTAAAAATACTGATTTAAAATTAAAACAGTAAATTCTATCTTTATTTAAATTCTAAAAAATATTGTATTTTAATATTTTTTTAAAAAAAAGGAAAATCGGTCATTTTAAAATAATAAACCAAAAACTTTCAAAATAAATAATTGTTTCATAGAAAAAAGTGGGAAAATATTAGCCAATCAAAGAATTTCAAACAATCTGGGAATATGAAATTCAAGAGAGGAAAAAAAAAGAGAGCTTCTTGATCGTAAAGTTGAAGTAACTAAGTTTTTTTTTCTTGGTGATATTTTTTTTAAAAAAAAAACAAAGTTGGATTAAAATTCCTAAAACCTTATGATTTACAACTCTATATTAATATACATGGATAATTATAAGCTCTGTTGTTAAAATAATGGAATAAATTAATCGTTTTTCTACTGGGCAAGTCAATAATCGGAATTCCCAATAATCTCTTGAAAATTAATAAGTATTGAAGAAATAATTGGAGATGAATAGTCAACGAATATATTCACGGAAAAATAACAATAATTGTGCCATAGGGAAAATGAACTGCAGTAATACACAAAAGGAAATAAATAAACACCGTAAATATCCAGTAAGGATAGATAAAAAAATAGTATATCTCTTGGAAACAGTTAAGTATATATATTTAAAATTCAATGGAACTAAATTAGTAATAAATAAAAGGGTTCATTATTATTCTGGATATATTATTTATTTTGAGCCATACCAGCATGGATGTCAGTTTTATAAAGTTTTAGCTGAAAAAAAAAAAAACGTTGCACGATGCATTTTTAATTGAAATAATAAGTGTGCTTTTTACTATGGAGAGAAATATATATCATATAAAGTAAATAAAGCAAGCCACAAATAAATTTTTATTACTAAACAAAGAACAAAACAAGGATTATTGTTGTAGTAACTCAAATACCTAGCGAATCTTAGGATAAGCAGAATCTTCAAAAAATAAGGAAAAATAAAAACATTATGATAAGTTTATGGAGTGTGGAACAACTAGAAGATTTAAAATTGTTCTTATACTTTAGCTGAGAGTTAAAACAGAACTTCTTTCTAATGTTAGTATTTATATTTTTAATCGATGATTTGTTAGTATAATGGGGGGGGGGGAGAGAAAACTAATTTAATAAGGAATTAATTCAAGTGTTGTTATATTAATAGTTATTTAATAATTCGGTTAAGTTTAAAGATTATGAATCCTTTAAATAAATAAATATACTCGATATTTTAGTATGAAAGGGTATTTAAAATGATATATACATACTCCAAAGAGCAGGTTATATATACATGTACAAATGGATAAACTAAAAAAAAACAATGATTTTGTTCTTATGTGAAAGATAAAAGTAGTAATTTTGTTTGCTTACCAACCTCCAGAATTATAACCCTATATTCTCATTTATTTTTTGTATTGTTACTTAATCATCAAGTACTACTATTATGTAGAGGTTAAACTAATGAACCAGGAATGGGAAAAAAAAAGATTGTTTAATAAACTAAATATGTGATATATAGTTCACATACATAGTGTAACAAACAGGTTCGAATACACGCATATGTAAAATATGACATAATTGATAGTGTTAATGTAGGGACCATGTATAAACAAATAAATAAAAGAATATATGTAAACGGTCATTCGAACCCGGTTACAAGTAATGTAGATATAGCGTATGTGTGAGTATAAAAATACGTAGTTAGTATCGGAGGGGTTGCGATCACTTATATATGTAGAGCTGTATAAAGCGCAATTAATTATTCTTAGATAGATTTTATTCACATAGTTTTTTTTTTGAGTTTATTAATAATTTTGGTAACACGTGTTTTCTTTTGTTGAGTCACCTTGTGAACATGTGAGAACTGAAATAGGATGAGTGAATTGCTGTAGGCAGTTTGGTAATAACTGGCGCCGGGAAGGCGGAAAACTGGTCTGTGGATATAGTTTTTTTTTTGTGTTGAAGAACAATGGAAGGACTGGTCAGCGGCGTAGGAATATGCAGAAAGATTTTGAAAAGTTAAAGGTGAATACAAAAGAACTTTTTTTTTTGTCTTGCGCTCGAGTGGAGAAAAAGAAAAAAAAAAAAGAGAGAAGCGGCTTGAATCCTAACAAGGAGGACGCAAAGATTTTTCTTAAGAAGTTTTAATATTTTTTTGTCAGAAAATGTCGGGGTAATTGGATTGTGCGCTAGTCGTTACTCGACTCCGAGGATACTCGTCATGAATTCACCTGACCGGATTTGCGAACTGTCATAATAAATCAAGAGATTTTGTTCCATCGAGGAAATGTTGACCAAAATCGTTCGAGATTTAGACCTTTGCGAAAGAGTACACCAACTACTCCACCTCTGAAACCTGTCGCCGGACCTAACGACCATTGGAACTGTTTGCCTTCCGTGAGATCCACCAGATTAAGTTCGTGGCCAGACGTCAATACAGACTTGTTTAATCGAGTGAGTCCAGGTAAAGTGACACGTCACCAACTATTTTCTGTATATGTATCTCAATAAAGAATTCGTGTTACCTCAGTTAATTGCTATATTAAAATTTTATATTTAAAGTTAGATATATGACTATATTAATCATACCGCTCACATATATATGTATTTGCATTATTTGATGTGTGGATGAATGAGCGTGATATATATGTGTGTATGATAATGGATGGCCTGAGTGTTTGCATAGCAATCATATATGTAGGTCCGAATGAGATTTATTGGGAGGGTATATGATCAAGTAGAATAAATCCCATCAGACCCGGGTTAGATTAAGGATTTCGAGCTTTAAGCTATCGCAAAATAAATATATGCGTAGGACAGTGTGGGTTAATTTATAGCCTTGTTCTCTAGATAGACAGATGTCCCCAACCTTGAGATTGAGCTAGTTCGGTGCGTCACCACATCAGATAGATATCAGAACCTATATATATGTTTTCGAGGAGGTAATTCCTACCTACTGGTAAGATTGGCGCGTGAGATGGGTTCAAACCATGCTCATAAATACCTCTCGTCGAAGCTTCGGGTGAGAGTCCATAATGGAGGAATATAGATATGTCGGTGGGTGTTATAATGGCGTCCCAACTAACGGGGCAGCGAATGTTAGAGAACGGGCAAGTAAGCAGATTTTTTTTTTTTTAAATAAAAGAAAGGAAAAGGGAAAATAAAAGCGATAGTGGTGATAAAGCGGAAAGAGCGTGAAAACATATGGGAAAGATGGTAGATGGGCATGTTCTGCGGGCGAATGTGTGGATGAAAAGGTTCTCATAGGGTCGTGGGGAAATAGCGTTGATGTATGTTGAAACATATATATAAAGTCAGGGTTTAGAAAGCAGAGGTTAAGAATTTATCCAATAGTGAGATATCATAAACGATATCGTTCAAGAGGATAAGAAGGGGCAAAGGTATCAGGTGGGTCATGACAGGACCACAGGAAGCCGGGGTGACGAACCTGGCACATAACCTTAATAATAAGATAGATAAAGATGAAGCAAGAAAAAGAAGGGGCAATGGGATTGAAGATAAGAATATATGGAGGGGAAAAGGAGGAGACACCCGTAGAGCACCTCAAGAGCCTTGAAAGATACTATAAGTATTATGAGATAGCAGATGAACACCAAGTGATCATAGCATACCATCATCTAGAGAAACATGCAGAAACATGGTGGAATTCACTGAGTCAGCAACCACGAACATTTCTAGAGTACAAAGAAGCATTAACCAGAGTATTCTGGAATGAAGAAAGACAAGAAAGGGTGTGGGCACAAGTGGCACAACGGGAGTTTCAAGAAGAGAATGGAGAAGCATATATACAGTTCTTTAGGCGGCAGGTGGCTACGTTGAGAACTCTAGATGCATGTAAACTATCCGAGGAGCAGATTATAGCGACAGCATGCAGAAAGTTGCCCAGTGGGATTACATGGATGCTAGGAAAAAGGGGAGAAAGATCAGGATGGGCGATTGATAGAGTGTTGAGCCAATTAGAAATAGACACGGAAAGGAGACGGATAGAGGGGCATGAACTAAAAAAAAAAGGGGACACCGATGCGGAGAAGCCAGGGATAAAAAGAGTAGGCAATTTAATATGTTCGTGGGAAGACCGGGTCCCCAGATACGCACGTCAGACTTGTCCCATTATCCTCATAAAGGTGGGTTCAATGGAGGTGGAAGCTCTCATGGACTCGGGCAGTCAGGTATCGGTAGTATCAGAGAAATTATACCACCAAATTAGAAGGGAACAACCAGAGATACCGACTTTACCGCTAAAAACAGTTCACATAGCAATGGCGGACAACCGCAGAGCTAAAGTAGAGCCAAAACAGATATGGATGGATCTAGAAATCAATAGAAAGCGTTATTCACATGTTTTCCTTATAATGAAAGGTTTAGTACATGAGGCCCTGCTGGGATCGGATTTTCTAAATAGATACAAATGTAATCTCGACTATGGGAAGGGTCAAGTCACGTGTGGGGGTGAAGTGGTGCGTTTTCTGACAGAGGGGCCTCAATGGTCGATAGGAATGATACATGTAGAGGATGATGTTCCTAAAAAACTCAAAGATAAGACCGATAGAATGGAAGTAGAAGGAAAAGCTCAAGATCGCGCCTTACAACAAACGTTGACCAAATCTCAACAGGTCTTTTCAGACAAGCCGGGGGTTATTCAAGGGTTCGAGCAGAGGATCAAGATGAGAGATGGTCAGACATTCAAAGCTAGATCATACCCCATTCCCCATCAATACCGAAGAGCAGTAAAAGAACAAATAGATCAAATGTTAGAGTGGGGAATTATATCAAAATGCTCATCAGCGTATTGTAACCCGATGGTAGTAGTAAAAAAAAAGGACGGATCCGTTAGATTATGTCTTGACGCTCGACAGCTAAATAAAGTGACTGTACCGGACTGTAACGTACCACCTCCTATGCAAGAATTATTACGGAAGTTCCAAGGAAAGAAGGTATTTTCGACTTTCGATTTGACGGCCAGTTATTGGCAAATTAAGTTACATCCGGAAGATCGCCAATACACGTCGTTCAGATATGAGGGGCACTCATATCAATTTAACAGGATGCCTTTTGGCTTAATAAACAGCGGAGCAGGCCTACTCAGGTGCTTGGACCAGGTGCTATCCTCGGAGATAAAGGACATGGTTACAATTTACATGGATGACGTGTTGATAGCCTCCACTGATATCAAGGAACATATACGAGAAGTGGGACTATTTCTAGAAGAATGTGAGAAAAAGGGCATAAAAATAAATATCAAAAAGAGCACGCTGTGTCAGAAAGAAGTGGCCTTTCTTGGGCATATAGTGGGAGCCCAGGGACTTAAACCACACCCGGACAAGATTTCGGCTATCCGTGACTTTCCAAAACCGAGATCCAAGAAGCAGGTCCGATCATTCTTGGGTCTGTGTACATTTTATAACCGCTTTCAAGAACGGTTTGCGGAACGGATGGAGCCCTTGGTGAGGCTATTAAAAAAGGGTAACGAGTGGAAGTGGACGGAGGAACAGGACCAAGCTTTCCAAAGAGTGAAGACTGGGTTCTTGGGACATGTTATGTTGGCCTTTCCTGACTTTTCAAAGCCGTTCATAGTACAGACAGATAGCAGCGGATATGGTCTCGGAGTAACCTTGGCTCAAGAACAGGAAGACGGGAGGATGGGTATGCTATATTTCTTGAGCAGGCTGCTCAAAGGCTCCGAGATACATTATACGACCACTGAGAAAGAGGCGTTGGCCATTGTTTGGGCCTTTCAGAAGTTTCGAACGTTATTACTGGGCTCGGAGGTCATCGTGATTACTGACCACAAGAGTCTGGAGTTTATCAACCATAGCTACCTCACAAATAGCCGATTAGTACGGTGGAGCCTATACCTCCAAGAATACAACTATACGGTGAGATATTGCAAAGGGTCTGACAATGTGGTGGCTGATACTCTGAGTCGCAATCCAGTGGACAATCAATCATACAGATCGGAAGAGCGAGAATTTGTACATAGTGAACATAGGGTTAAGGACGGATGAGGATCTCGAAAGCGATCTGCGGCGCCTGGAATACCTGCAGAGAGAAGACCACCAACTTCAGCCGGTCATCGACCAATTGGAGGGTAAAGAAGCCAAACTGAGTGGGGTTTGGGGCAGGCAGACTATTCAAAAGTTTAGATTGGAACGAGGTGTACTACAATACAGAGTGAAGGAAAATCCAGCTGAATGGAGGGCAGTCATCCCGTGGCACATGAGGACGGCAGTGGTGGCACACCTGCACCGCCGGTCGGGCCACTATGGGATCATGAAGACTGAAGGATGGATCCGAAGGTGGTTTTACTGGCCGGGCATGCGTGGCAAGATCGCGGCGGTCATTGGGCAGTGCGAAATTTGCCAGAGAGTTAAGCCCGCAAACAAGAAATATGCAGCTCCGATGTTATCCGTGATTCCCAGAGGACCTAAGGAAATTGTTGCAGTCGATTATTATGGCCCACTGCCGGCCTTTAATAAAAAGAAGTACCTCCTGGTCGTTTATGATTTGTTCTCTAAATTGGTGTCTGCCTACCCCCTTGCTCAAGCCAACACGAGAAATACGATCCGCGTCCTGGAAAAGGAACATATTCCATCCGTGGGAAAACCTCAAACGATCATATCAGATCATGGAACCCCATTCGTTTCGAGGGAGTGGGCGAAATGGACTGAACGTTTGAAGATCGGTCATGTGTTGACTTCAATCCGTAACCCTCAGTCAAACCCCTGCGAAAGAATGATGCGAGAATTGGGTAGGTTGTTCCGTACGTATATCCAAACCGACCATAGAAGGTGGGTCAAACACCTGCCCGACATTTTAAATTATATGAATTGGGCGGTGAACGAATCTACTGGCTTCACTCCGATACATTTGCATTTTGGTAGACACGCACCTGCGTTGCTCCAGACTGATTTTATCAGAGAAGAGAACCCCATTGATCTAGACAAGGATAGACAGCAGGCATACCAGCTGATGCTTCACAGGAGTAGACAACGCAAGGAGAGTTACAAAAGTTCATCGCACTCCTTTAAAGTGGGAGACCAGGTGATGGTGAAGACGCCTCATGTAAGCGAACCTGGGAAGTTTGTTTGCAAAAAATTTTGTAATTTATATGAGGGTCCGTTTGCGATAGTGAAAGGTCTGGGAAAACATGCTTTTTGGGTGGACACTGGCCAGGGGATAAAAGGGTCATATAACGCACGGTCTCTCAAGCCTTTCGTAAACCCGAAAGAAATAAAGTAAAGGAGAAGAGTCGTTTAAGAAGCCATTCAAATACAAAGAAGGTATTTGAAGGCTATCGCACCAGGGGGGTATGTAACAAACGGGTTCGAATACACGCATATGTAAAATATGACATAATTGATAGTGTTAATGTAGGGACCATGTATAAACAAATAAATAAAAGAATATATGTAAACGGTCATTCGAACCCGGTTACAAGTAATGTAGATATAGCGTATGTGTGAGTATAAAAATATGTAGTTAGTATCGGAGGGGTTGCGATCACTTATATATGTAGAGCTGTATAAAGCGCAATTAATTATTCTTAGATAGATTTTATTCACATAGTTTTTTTTTTGAGTTTATTAATAATTTTGGTAACACGTGTTTTCTTTTGTTGAGTCACCTTGTGAACATGTGAGAACTGAAATAGGATGAGTGAATTGCTGTAGGCAGTTTGGTAATAACTGGCGCCGGGAAGGCGGAAAACTGGTCCGTGGATATAGTTTTTTTTTTGTGTTGAAGAACAATGGAAGGACTGGTCAGCGGCGTAGGAATATGCAGAAAGATTTTGAAAAGTTAAAGGTGAATACAAAAGAACTTTTTTTTTTGTCTTGCGCTCGAGTGGAGAAAAAGGAAAGAAAAAAAGGAGAGAAGCGGCTTGAATCCTAACAAGGAGGACGCAAAGATTTTTCTTAAGAAGTTTTAATATTTTTTGTCAGAAAATGTCGGGGTAATTGGATTGTGCGCTAGTCGTTACTCGACTCCGAGGATACTCGTCATGAATTCACCTGACCGGATTTGCGAACTGTCATAATAAATCAAGAGATTTTGTTCCATCGAGGAAATGTTGACCAAAATCGTTCGAGATTTAGACCTTTGCGAAAGAGTACACCAACTACTCCACCTCTGAAACCTGTCGCCGGACCTAACGACCATTGGAACTGTTTGCCTTCCGTGAGATCCACCAGATTAAGTTCGTGGCCAGACGTCAATACAGACTTGTTTAATCGAGTGAGTCCAGGTAAAGTGACACGTCACCAACTATTTTCTGTATATGTATCTCAATAAAGAATTCGTGTTACCTCAGTTAATTGCTATATTAAAATTTTATATTTAAAGTTAGATATATGACTATATTAATCATACCGCTCACATATATATGTATTTGCATTATTTGATGTGTGGATGAATGAGCGTGATATATATATGTGTGTATGATAATGGATGGCCTGAGTGTTTGCATAGCAATCATATATGTAGGTCCGAATGAGATTTATTGGGAGGGTATATGATCAAGTAGAATAAATCCCATCAGACCCGGGTTAGATTAAGGATTTCGAGCTTTAAGCTATCGCAAAATAAATATATGCGTAGGACAGTGTGGGTTAATTTATAGCCTTGTTCTCTAGATAGACAGATGTCCCCAACCTTGAGATTGAGCTAGTTCGGTGCGTCACCACATCAGATAGATATCAGAACCTATATACATATGTTTTCGAGGAGGTAATTCCTACCTACTGGTAAGATTGGCACGTGAGATGGGTTCAAACCATGCTCATAAATACCTCTCGTCGGAGCTTCGGGTGAGAATCCAAAATGGAGGAATATAGATATGTCAGTGGGTGTTATAATAGGGATAAATATCTCAACATATAATGGGAAATCATTAGTTTTGTTTGATAATAATACTCTAAAGATTAATTTTCTGTTGTTATTATTATTATAATATATATGTATTATTTTGTTATGTTATTTTAAATTTGATATTAATGGAAATGTTTATTATCATTTGTAATGAATATTATTAAAATGATTGTTTTAAAAATTTTATTAAATTCCAATTGCTGCATGTCTTTTCTGGGCTCATTTTTACCACATCACACAACTTAAAAATTAAAATGAAAAGTCAATTCAATTTAAAGCAAATTTAACAGTTTAATAAGCATAAATCTCTTAGTAAAGATTTTTTTTTACTTGTTACATGCTGCCTTGATCCCATAGGTCATTGATGACATTGCCAATTATTAAAATGTATTTATTAATATAAAATTAAATGATACATTAGTTATTAGTGAAAGTATTAGTCTTAATCACAGTTTAGTTAATAATATTATTTAATATTCAGTATTGAAGAACATACATATAAAGCTTGACTATGAATTTAAATTATAAGCCTTTCTTAATTTGTACACTATCCATGGTAATCTGTAAAATCCCTCTTAATATTCCATAGGTAGTATGAAGAATTAATAAATCAATGATTTTCCTGAGATCTCCTTATTTTAAAGTTATTCTTGTGATTATTGCCAATCTTAATTATTAAACATAATATGAATCAAAGTTTATCTGTAATTATCTAACAGATTAATTTAATGAGTGATTGCATTAAAACTTAATAGTTATAAATAAAAAATAATATATTAGATATTATTGTTAGTCATGAGAATATGTAGATACTTAATAAGGATGAGTATCTGGGTAATCTTATGCCATTGAACAAGTATTTTTGCATTTGTTTAATGTTAAGGGGATGTGGTCTGTTTATAGGTAAATGAGTCTCATATTGATTAGATTTAAAACATATCTTATTTTAGAAATATTTACTCATGTAAAAGTAACATGGGATAGATACTAATCTTATCTAAATTCAATTGTTATAGTTAAAGAAAATGGTCGGGATATAATAAGTTTATTAATAGAACCTAACCCGAATCCAATTAGGGCCTAATATAAGGGACTTGGAAACTCTGCTTAGGGTCGTACCACCTATAGACAGGTCACAATATATATATATTATTTTTTACCATAGACAGGTCACAATATATATATATATATAATAAATTTAAAATAAAGAAATAATATATTGTAGTTTTAAATATTCCAGACAGAATGTGCACAAATTTGGATCAATTTATCCTGCTCCAAAAAGAAAATCACAAAATTGTTTAGTATATATTATTTTTAAATAAAAACAATATTAACTAATTGAAAATAAGGTGTATTAATTACTTATCATAAACCAAATTGACTTATCTGCAATCTTACTGAACAGGTATAAATATTTTTCTGATAAAAAATAATAGAAATTAAACAACAGATGACAGAAACCATATCTAATAATCTCTAAACATAATACTTCTTCAATTTGATTTACTTTGATTCACAAATGAATGACTAAAAATGTTAAATGTCTACATTCAGAAAAATTACACTAAAAAAATTATCAGTCATTCATATTATAAAGTAATTTGAGTAATATATTAAAATATTATATGACTCTCCAGCTTATATTTAATGTACACATTGTAAAAAATAATCAACAATAATCTACTGCACTATTTCATTTCCAATCTATCTATTATACTATTGATAAAGACTACTAGTTAAAAACTATTCTGCATATTTGGATGACCTACCATCTACTTACTATTCATTGGTTTCTTTTAATTATAATAGATTTCTCTAAAATCATGTAATTTTTTTTTTAATGAAGATACCTTAATAATGTAAAAATCATGTTAATGTTATATAAAATAATAACTTGACGTCTTGCATTGGTGGTCGAGAGGTCAGCGCGACTGCCTTGCACTTGCAGGCAGTTGCCCGGGTTGTGGGTTCGCGTCCCGGCCGATGCTATGACACTTTAAAAAAAAAACAAAAAAAAAACAATAACTTGACTAAAGGATAATTATGAGAATAAAACTGGAAGGTGAATAGATAGAAATAAACGTAAGAAAAAAACTCTTTTTATTTTAACTTCGATAAATATTTTTATTTTAAATTTTATAATATTTTAAATTAAATTCATAAAATGTTAATAATGCAACAATTAAAGCTGCTGTGATTACGAAATCTGTAAGTGACATGTTGATAGAATTTTAAAGTTATAAGTTTTAAAAATAATATCAATAAAAACCACTGATGAACATATTTCTATTTAAACGGTTTATCGACTTGTTTATACTTATAGATCTACAATATTTATTAAATGTTCAAACTTTTGGCCTATCCAAAGAAGGCAGTTTTATCTAAAATAAATATATAATGGGAGAAAAATAATTTGATTTTTTGATTGAATGTTTGTTAATGACTTTTATGGATTTGCATTTGCTTAGAAAGATGCTAAAATATGCACATATTGATTGGTTATATATTGAAATAATCATGAAAATAATTTCAAATGTTCTCATTTTTATTAATACAGATACCAATTATACATGTAAGTTATCAGTGGTAAAATTCCATGACCAACCTAAATATCCTATAAAATAACAAAATAAATGGAAAAAAAAAACCCATCAACAATTCTAAAACTGTTATTCAAAATAATAATCTCATTATAGCAGAAATGAATAAAGGAAAGTAAAAACATTTTAATTATTATATATATAAAACAAGTTTAATATATATATTTTCATGTGTCAAAGCATCGGCCGGGAAGCGAACCCGTGACCCCGGGATAACTGCTTGTAAGGAAGCTGTGCTGACCACTCGGCCACCAATGCTTATATGCATCATCCCTTCTGTTATATATATATCAAATACACTCTATATTCACATTATAAAACTGAATAATGTATGTGAATAAATCTCACATTTGTTATATATATATATATATATTTGTCAAAGCGTTGATGGGGGAAACGAACCCGGGCCGGCTGCTTGGAAGGCAGATATGCTAGTATATATGTGATAAGTAAAATGTAAATTGTAAAAAGGATTAAACAAATAAATTTATTCATTTAAATTAAAGTGTACTATGTAAATGAATTCAGTTTTCCTCATATGCTCAGTATAATTAAGAATCCTCAAGTGTTGGAATGTCATGGGTATCATCACTAGCAGAACACTTAAAACTATATAACCCAATCATGCCCACTAACCTTGACCAAAAAATCATTCTATGGGAAGTGTACAGCCTAATCAATTCTAATCAACAGCCCATTAAAAACAATCTAAACGTAACCAACCAAAGACTAATTACATACTTCAAAAGATGGAGTCTGGAACTCAAATTTCTTAACTTCATCATTAAAATTAATCTCAAGGTGTTTGCCATGAATTGGTTTCTACATCACTGAAGAAGTCTTTCTAGCATCACTCCGATATGTGGTCTGTGTTCCTTTGAAGATGAAACCATACAGCATATTATACACCGATGCCCTGGACTTAAAACAATGAAAGATATGATTATCATCAACTCCAACATAAGAACCGACATGATTCTCTCACTTAAAAGTACCATTCATAATGGAACATTTTTAATAATAAGACTTTCCACTTTTGTCATTTATGCCATATGAATTGTAAGATGCAAAACACTCATGGAATTGCCACTCCCACAAGTCATACCACTGTTTTATCAAATGCTCAAAAAAGTTCAAAAATGTGATCAGTTCTTTGCCTCCAGCAAAGCCTTTGATGAAACCTGGTCTTTAATTTCACTACCTTCTTTTTGTTTCTCAACTCCAACCAACTCAGCCCTTTTAGATTAGGCAATTTTAAACTTACGCTTTTATAAAACACTCTAACCATGTAAAACAAGTTCTGAGTATCTCACACACTATTCAAACTTTCTTCACTTTAACCAACCACGTAAGTGGTATAACAGTCATGTTCACATAATACATTCTAGCCAGATGCCAAACAGAACATTAATATAATCATGTTAGTGAATAATTTTTATTTTCATCAAGATATAATCACTATATATTATTAATAAATTATTATTTAAATGAAAAAAAAAGGAAAAAAAAAACTATCTTTAATTTTCAGTAAAAACAAAGTGATCATTCTAAAATGACTTAAAATCATTCAAAATTCTAACAACCATCTCATCATAACATTTCCTCCCAAGAGGAATTGAAAAGAAAAATACCAGGAAAATACTCTGTAAACTACCATGAAACATTTAAATAATTTAATGATGATATATTAAAAATTTTAAGTTGTTAATATTGATAAAGAATATATAACATTAAATATGAAAAAATTAGAAATCTAATCTGACTAATTTTAATTACTTGATAAATATATTATCTGAATCAATTTTGTACTGATTTATTTATTTTAAGAAGTTTAAAACTGACAATAATGCAGTCTGGCTGCAAGTTATGATTAACTCAATTCAATTTTTTTTAAAACAAAACAAGGCCTTCTGAAAATCACATGTTAATCCAAAAATCAGATCTATGTACTTAAAAGTCATTCAATTTGAACCATTGGAATTTGGAACTAAAAAAACTGTTTACTTATTCATCAGAATGGAATGATTTTGAAGATTTTGTAGATACTTTAGAAGATCAAAAATGAACTAGCATCTTAACTGAATTTTTTCAATTGTAGGCAAATATGCAACCAAAATCCTGAATTTCTGTAAGTTAAATTTCGCTTATGAAGTTAAAGAGATCATAATTGATTACAATGTTGTATAATCCATGCAGTATATTTACTACTCATCTGTAAACTGTTATTTTTGTTGTAAGTTAATAATTTATTATTGAATAAACATTGTTTAAATGCCTATATATGTATGCATGAGACATATATATTAGATCAGGTTTATTATTATAATTTGTTTAGATTACATCAAGAAAAAGTATATTGTTTGTTTTACATTGATGTTTCAAGAGTTAAATGTAATAAATACAACAGGGAAATCCATTATAAATCCATTGTCTTTTATAAACACTATTACTTACTGACAAGATATGAGGGTTGATAATAAGGATAACCTATGAAAATTTATTATCAATAATTATTTTTGGGAACATATTAATGTAATCATACTAATTGGTGTGATGTATTAATAAAACATATATTTAGTAAGTACACTCACATTTTTGCAAACATAAATATAACCTATAGGATAAATCCTAAATCTATAATACAAAGTTACTTGAAATGAGTAGGAAATAATCTAAAGATTATTTGTTTATATTTATTAATTAACTAACAGGATAAGTCTATTCATGATTATATTTTCCACAAGACAATATAAATTGTCATATTTATAATATGAATAATAAATAAACAATCATTCAAAAAAGAATATGGACATTCCAATCTAAAAATATAAAAATGAAAGACAGTAGATAGAAAAAAACTACACTAAAAATTAGTTTTGCTGTGACTGTGCAATTCAATCTGTGAACTACAATATGTCCACATATAGATCATGCTGGCTCAATTTTCTGATTACTTGTTAATTTACAATGTTGTCTTTTAATTTCCTCAGTAGAAAACTTTTTTTCTGAAACACTTTACAATGAATGTAATAAATAACTTTAAGTGTATTGCAGATTCACGAATCTTGTAAAGATACACATAACACATCATTATTTGAATATAAATGTAATTATTTAGTTGCACACCACAATCTTTTACCTATAGATACAACATTATATTTCTTTGTGCACTATAGATATAATTCATAAAAGAAACTGAAACTAAACTTAACAAAACTCCTATAAAACTCAGATTAATTCAATCATAGAATAATTCACAAATGTAACACAAATTAACTGACGATTCCTTGATTCCCAGGAACCTTAATATTTTTAATAAAATTCTTAACTGATAAAATTTTATAGAAAATATAAAGGTTTTTTTAATAATTGCATATTAACAATACATAAATTTTAATGCTGGTGCCAATATAAAAGCTATGAAACAACTATAATTTGTATTACGATACAAAAAATCAAAGTGATCATCATTCATTGGCTAATGATTATTGTGTAAAAGGATCAAGAATTAAAATATGGATAAATTACAAACTGTATATATTTTTTATAATCTAAACATCTTTGATTATATATCACTTTGTACATTTATGATAATGAATTTACTTCAGACAATTGGTTGGTCAGGTAAGATCTTTAAAATTTTTATTAACATGATAAAAAGCATTCTCCATTAGCATAGAAGTTTTGTTGATGTTATTCATTTAATCATACCAATGAAAATGATTACATAAATGTGATTAAGAGACAACCATTTGGGATAGATAAATTTATTCTTTAAAAATATTGAAACAATACTGCTATTTTTTCTACAATATAAGTTTGTTGTTTTATAATAAATTGTTTATTTTTAAAGAAAGATTTTTTGTGTGCTTTTTTAATCATGTAAATATAAAAAACTTTAATTTAATGAGTGTATACTGCAATGGTATGCTATTACATTATTTTAAAATTAAAATAAAATAAATAATCATAAATCAAATTGATTCATTAAAAATATAAAAGAAAATTCAAATAGTTATTTTAACACACACACACACATATATATATATATAATCGCACAGATGGAAAACTATTAAAAAAATATTATTTAAATAAAAATTATGTAAAAAAAAGATCTAAAAATAAAAATTAAAGACTTGTTTCCCCCTCTGAAGCAGATCGACCAATGCAAGCACTAAGCCATGCATGGGCCAGAAAGGAAAACATCAGGAACAATAAGAAAAAAAAAACATCATGTGTGATAAATTTGGAGAGTTAGTGATAAGAGAGGGCACAAATTATAAAAGATGGAAATATCAAATTATTACAGCCTTTTTACTCACTTAGAAAATAAAGTAATTGTTGATTCATGAACTGCATTGCAGACCATGAAATATAAGGGTCTTGCAATAAATTAATTTCCTGTTATGCACTAGCTGAGGTGACCTCCCAAATTGATGATTACTGAAAGGCAGCAAACAATAGGCTGGTCTTCTCAGAAATGATATAAATATTAAATGAACTTCAGTTGGAAGAGTGTGATGCATCATGGACGAAACGGACATTAAATCTACCGTGGAAAGTATGAACTTTTGTTTATTTCAATTGAAATAGGAACTGTATAACTTTAAAATAATTAAGAACTTTTTCAAATATGTAAACATATAAAAAAATCTCTTATCTGATTGAGCGTAAATTTAAATTAGTCATACTCTCCCAATATGTTTGCTAGTCAATCATTTCCATTTTTCATTTTTCTGTTATAATTTATTTTTATGGTTTGTTGTTTTTGTTTAATAACCAAATTATCAAATTTCTTTTAAACTAATAATTTAAAGTGGGCATAAATAGCTGCATAGATTCATAAGATTGTTAGTTTAAGTGAGTTAATTTCAGACTATTTGCCTCATAATAGATTTGGTACTGGAGAATGGATGTATGGGTGTTTTATGTCAAAGTGATGTGAGGAAGTGCATTGGATTCTCATTCCTTTGTACTATGTTAGCATCAGGGCACTATACTCAATTGAATGCATGGCCAAAAGTGTAGCCATCATGTTGCCAATAAATGTAGACATATCTCTCCACTATTGATCTCCTTACATTCTGGGTGGTGATATATATTTTTCAAAATGATTACCTCACCAGACATATGCACATTCCTGTACTGGATGAGAGTCATTCTTTTTTTCAATAATATCATGCTACAGGTGCATATTCCTGTCGGCATGGTTTCTGTATGCTGACATCCTCATATTGAATTGATCACATCGGTATACCAATAAGCTGCCATTAGTTTGGATGCAAACTTGTAGCCTGGAGTTAAAATAAAGAATTGAGTATATAAATGCTTAATTTATGCAGTGTATTTGCTTTTATCAAATTATTAAATTGTATAAAATATCCATCTCGGTGATCTTATCAAGATATTAAAATTGAAAGTTAAAAATAATAATAATAAAACCTAAAGCAATGTTAAATAATTTATTCCTCAAATTTATTTTATACATGTACATAAATAAATGTTTGGGTGATTATTACTAGCAGTGGCTTATTTTATTATCTTTTTTCTTTATTAAAAATATGTTTAGAAATTTATATCATTAAATCTCAGCTATTCTTTGAACTTAGTGATTAGGGCATATTGGTCAAATAAAAATAGAATCTTACAAAGAAGTATCTGCCTACTATATAAATTTTCCAGGTTCAAATGGCCTGGTGGCACCCTGTATGGCAGATAGAGTAAGAATCCAATTCTTTCTCCGACCATTATAATACACTCTCAAACATAAGTAATAAGGAAAGAAAAGTAAGTAAGTAAAGAATCCTTCTTATTCATAATAGATATATCTATGAAGCCAAAACCATTATCATTATTCATTGTACCTTAGTTGCTTGGACATAAATCTTTCCTAAATATATTTTGCTCCCTCTGAGCTCAGCCCAGATTGAGTATAAAATATAAATGATATGAAATGTGAACATCATCATCCTCATTAATGTTAAGGTCTCCAGATAATAAAAATGTCACAATAATTAACCAAAATTTATTTCAATTTTAAAAGTAGTATTTACATGCAAAATATTTCACTCAATAACTTTTATAAATATGCAAGGTTATAAGTCAGTTCAAAAAAAGTCATTTTGTCACCACTATCTATTCAGTTTAGTACTTAATTTTCCTATTTGTAAAAGGTAAATATTAACATTTAGAATGTGTTTTAGTTGTAAATTTATATTTGTAATAAATGATGTAAATATTAACAAAATTAGATATAAACTAAAGATTTAATTGTAAAAATAATAAGTTACAATTATGGCTGAAACTGACAAAATGATTTAAAAGAAAATAAAAAATATCAAAGTGCTTTTATTTCTTACTCATATGGAGTTCTTCTTAGTATCTACTTAAGAAAAAAGTTTAGACTTTGTTTCAACTTGTTACTATTTTTAATTAATTCTAACTGTAAATACAGTAGGACAAGGTTATTTTTAACACAATTTATATTATTTCTAGTATGATCTAACAGTACAAATAAATCTTTAGGACTTAAAATTTCTTGTCAAACAGTTCAAATGAATATTCCATTCTTCAGCATATTTCTTAAAAGATAACTTAAATTTAAAGTGAGTTTTTTCTTTAATGTCTTTTTTGTATTACTTGATAGAATAGTCAATAGATGATTCAAAATGTTTTATCCTACTATTCTCCTGAGAGACTTCCATTCTCACTAGCTGAACACTTGTGAAATATAAATACATTTATAAATATACTGTAATAACTTACAAAAATTTCTCTGTAGAATAACTAAGATGTATTATATACTTTCTTAATTTTCAAAAAAAAATCAATAAGGAAGAAATTATAGATTTATTGTATAAAATGAAAAAAATGACACTCTATTTTATAATAATATGCAATTAAAAATTTGGTAAGTAACTAATAAAGAATCCTAATTTTTTTAACTAACTAAAGTACAAACTTGTTTTAAAGTTGACATTATTAACAAAATAAAATTTATTTGCCCATTTTAAACAAATAGAATTTAAGAAATAAAAAAATATTTTTTTTACAATTCTTTATAAAAATAAATGTCTTAATTCTTTATATTGAAAAAATCAATTCTTCCTTCTTCCTCTTTTTTTTACAGTTAAAATACAAATAAAAAATAATTTATTACCATTTTAGTCACTCTTATAAAATATTTTAAAAGTATATTTATATTTAAATCTATTAGAATAAACCATGCACACATTGATTACAAATTATAACTCGGAAAACAAAATATGATATAAGAACAATATCTAGAGCTAAATATCAACAAATTATTACTTCTCCGAACATTTTCGAAGGATTACCCTTCATTATCAAGGACTACAAAATTTCTTATAATCTCCAACAATATACTGATATGCAAATATTCAAAATGAATTAGGTGAATATACAAATAAGACTCAAAGTGCCTCAACACTCCATTTCTTTGATAAAGTGCAAAAGGACTCCCCCTCACCTAATGCATACCCATCCGAAATGACAAAAAACACCCCTTAACTCCCCCTCTCAAATCATCCTGCTCCACACACAACATTCTAGGTTCACCCGGTCTGCACACATGACCCACAGCAACTGCATGCCACACAAAAATTGATGGGTGGGATGAATCAGCCAAACACTGGGTGAACCTAGAGTGTTGTGTGGAGAGTGGGGTGATTTGAGAGGGGGAGTTAAGGGGGTGTTTTTTGTCATTTTGGATGGGCATGCATTAGGTGAAATGGAGTCCTTTTGTGCTTTATCAAAAAAAATGGCATGCTGAGATGCTTTGAGCCTTATTTGCATATTCACCTAATTCATTTCAAATATTTGCATATCAGTATATTGTTGGAGATTATAAGAAATTTTGTAGTCCTTGATAATGAAGGGTAAGCCTTTGAAAACAGTTGGAGAAGTAATAATTTGTTGATATTTATCTCTAGATATTGTTCTTATATCATATTTTGTTGTCTGTGTTATAATTTGTAATTAATGTGTTTATGGTTTATTCTAACAGATTTAAATTTTACATTAGTATCTTTAACACAAATTTGTATTGTCTTATATTGTACCGGTCAACTGCCATTTGATCAATTATACACAGAAACCGACTTCAAACTCAGCCCGACTCCAGAACTAAATCCAAAACCCGAACCCGCGCAGAAATGACCGATGTAATAACAAAATCCATGGTACATGGTATCGCCTAAACTAGCTCGGTAGAAAACATAAACAATATAACCCTGACTAATTTATATATAGATGTGTGATGTACTCTCAACGATCAATATAACATATATATTCTTGGGTTGTCGACACAGACAGTAATCAAATGGTGGTAAGATGATTATTTTAATGAATAGAGAGACTCAAATAGATTATACAAATATTTAATAATTACTATTGCGATTAAATAATATTCACATACAATACAGTTAACTTGTTATATACAATATCAATTAGTTTATTTCTAGTCTTTAATGGAAAATATTATTATTGACTAACAACATTTCATTGAGATTTCTGGGTTGACTTTATAACCATTGTATCCTATGCCCGGTGTAGACAATATCACAAATGATTTCTTCTCTAAATACAACACTAGCATAACTTGAAACAATTGATTGATTTACGTGTTTAATTATATGCAAGATATACAAGAGTCAGAGTAAAATAAAACTTCAAATGTTTCTTCTTTATTAGACTAAATTATTCTTATTAAACTAAAGTAACTTCATTGGTTTTAAAACAAATCAAACCATCATGTATTACGGGGATGGGTAATAAGTTTATATTTTAAACTCTAGAAGTGATGGAACTGACTGCTATTAAAGATGAATATAATAAGTCAAATGTAATAGTTTGCGGTGCATTAATGGAAAACTGGGCAGCTTGCACTTTAGCAAGTCTTTACACCCTCAGATGAATCTAGGGAAGAATTACTTTCTCCCTTGTTTGAAGTCATGGACGAGGCACTGAATCAAGCCATGGGAAGCGAAAGTAGCACTAAACCAGTAACATTGTGTAATGAATGATCAAAATAAGTTTATAAATATATATAAGACTTCATTTATTCCTCCATAACTTTTCCCATGTAATCGTCTGACAAAGTAATTTAAAACCAAATGGTAAGGCCAAAAGATCGTATGCTTAACTATTAATTAATTACACTCTGAATCTCATACTCCTCCTGATTGTTTGGAAGGTAGTAAATAACAATAATGGCTACCTTTTAAATTATTTCCCCTTTCCCTCATCTAAGAAAATATGCAATCAAATAAATAAATCGATTCTAAATATTAACTACCCGGTGGCATAGAATAAAACATCATTAATTAAAAACGTAATACATATATTGATATTCCCCAACTCGAAACACAAGGAATCAATTATCTATTCCATATGAAATTTATATTCAATACAATAATCATTATCTAAGTGCAAACTGAAATATCTTTAATCGAGTTGAAAAACATCAATTGCCATTAATTTAAACCGAAATATAAATAATAATACATAAAATATTAATTAGCAGTCGTCATAAAATATAAAGGCTTAACAGATTGCTATTTAAAGACTAGAGTAAAAGAAATATAAAAAGCGAGGGGGGTGAGAAATTTACTGACAGGCTTACTGTAGACATTTTAACAACAAAAAAAAAACAATATTTAACATATTTAGTACAAGATTAAAACATAACCATAATTAAATAAGGGACCGAAGTTAAAGAAAGTGAAAAGTTCATGTAAAGTAAATTTACCATTCTTTCTTTGTCCGGACTCTTTCCTTGCGATGAAGATGGTTCAGAACATAGGCGCGCATTTGATTCTTTATAAAGACATATTGGATTTCAAAATTGAAGATTGGAAAACTGGAACCACAGGCACATGATATTTCGGCAGGCTAGGGAGGTTTAATTGGCAGGACCAAGATCAGCTTTCTGGACTTAGCCCGTCATTATTGAGGTTTACATGGTAACTTCTTAATATGGCACTCTCTAATTTCACTCTCCCGCACTCTTTTTTTTGCAGAGTGGCCAAGAGAAGCACATGTAATGTAATATCCAAAATGGCCAAAGTTCCCACAATTCTCTCGACTACTTATTACTTCATTTTGGACTCCGCCTCCTTTAATTTTCTGGCCTCCAGCAATATTCACTTTCAACTACCCACTCTGTACATTGGAATGTTTTAAGATAATTTTCTCTATTATGTCACTTACATTTCAACTTATACAAACATTTTGTAGATAACAAGATTCAACAAGTTATCTGAAACCCATTTCCAATTAGGAAATGGCTTTACAAATAATCTAACAATCGATTTAATTAATAAGATAGTCAAACAATTTTACTCTGTTTGCAAAACAATTAATTAATACATTCCTTTTTGTACAATATAGTCAAATCAATGCTTAATGGAATGCAACCTTCGATCGGTGTTTTTAAATGAATTTGTACAAGTATTTTTCTATGAAATTGTACATATTTAACTATTTAAAATAAAGAATTATTCGTGCAATGAAACTTTCTCTCTTTTGTTTTTCTTAAATAATTTTGTATTGATATACAAACCACGCCCACACAAACAATATATATCTTACTATTTACAATATTTATACAAAAAATTTTATTCAATTATTTATACGAAACATGAAACAACCAATTTAACTTTACGTGGCTTGAATGAACAAAGCCTCATTGTGCAGGAATAACAGTTAGTACTAAATTTGCCATATCAAAATTTGGAAAATCATGAAACTAATATCGATTCTCCGATCTAACTGTTTCAATATATATATATTACATTTATATTTAGTCAAAATTTGTGTATCTTCATCTATATCTTTTAAAATACCATTTTTATCAGATAAAATAATTTAAATTTTTTAATATAAATAAAAGATATTACAGGCTATGTTGACTTATTTCATCAGCATTTGTATAAATTTTTTAATCTTTTAGGTGGCTATTTTTGATTGAAAAAATCAACTAATCTATAATACAAATGTATTTCCATTATAGCAAACAGATCATGTAACCTAAAAACAGTTGCCACCCCTACAAAAAACAATTCAATATTTATTTAAACATAATCAAAACATTCAATCTGATATTAATGTTCAAATGTATTTTTTTATTGATATGATGTTTCAATACATTAAATTACTTTGTTTGATGGGTCTCAATTTTTGTTCAGGCTAATAATGATATGAACTATAACAAAAATACATGCACAGTCAATATTTGTTGAGTTTTCATCAAAGATAGTTGCCTAAATAATCATAAAAATTTTATATATGGTGCAAGATAAGTTAACATTATTCACTAAAATTACCTATTTATATGATGCTTAATTAATTATGTATATATTGTATACAGTCCTGTGTAGCCTCCCACTGTGAGGCATAATCAACATCCATCACCAAAAGGCACAACCAGACTTATAGTCTAGAATATCTTTTTAAGAGATATCATATTAAAGTTTTACTGGTGAGGATCTTAAACCATTAAACACCTACAAGTCACATACCATTACTAATAGATACTTTAAAATGCCCCTAGTTTATGGTGAACAGAGATTCTTTAGAAGCATTATTTGGAAAGAGCAGAGAATAATAAATAAATGCAAGATTAATCAAATAAACAAGAAAAACATTTTTTAACAGTTTAATCATAATATATAAACATATATAACCATCATATGTTGGCATACATCATTTTATTGACATAAAAGAGCCCTTTAAATTTTAACAACACTCAAACAATATTATTTAATTCCATATCATTTCTGAAGCCTTTAATCTAGTAATTATATTGTTTATCTGATTCTTTGAATATGTGTTATATATATGTCATGATATGCACATCTACACATTTCACTCTTAATTTTAAAAAATAAGCAATAATAAAATAGTCAAAATGAAATTTATGTTTTCACCATGTGGATTTAATCACAAAATTAGTCTTATATAATATGCATTTGATCCTATGCCACATTAAAAACATAACAAAATAGACCTGGAATAAAGTTTTAGTCATCAAGTAAGTAAACTACATATAAAATTATAACTCAAGCATGAGAAAATATGCTCCAGTGGAGAAATATCTCTGATCCCAGAACAAATCAACATTATCTGTGAGTGATTACACAAAATAAACATCAAGTATGGGAATTATATATATATTATAGGGAAGCAAACAAACATATAAAATTCAAGTGTAGTGGATAAAATATGTATAGTATCACTATGTAAATGCACACATATATATTGTAATCTTTAATATCAGATGTGTATATGATATTATTCAAAATGACAACATATCTTAAAGTTTGAAATATACAAGATCAGCTTACTAAATAAACTATATGCATATACACACATTGACATCACCACTCATACCTTTATTTTCATTAATTTATAACTACATTATCCAAATAATTTTTTAATAGCTTCAGAGAGATAATTTTGTAAAAAACTAATTCTTAACTATTTAAAACCAAGTCTTTTTTACATTTTTTTAAAACAAATTAATTCATTAGAAACAAGATTGATTTAACATTTACTTAAATAAAATCTTGGTTATTAAAACTATCTTTGTTATTTAAAAGTTTTGAAATATATTCATAAAAATGAAATTGACTTTGATTTAATTTTTTTTAACAATAACTTAACTGCCTATAACTTTTTTCTCATTATGATTTAATGACACATATTTAGGGGCATACCTCTTGCATGCCAAATTTATACTAAAGCCAAAGAAAATTTTATAAAATATAAATAAAATGCAAAAGTTAACATTAAAAAAAAGATATACAAAAGGAATTAATTAAACTGCAAATTATTTAATATACATAAGTATTGCTGGGTTGTGATAACTAGTCTTTTTAAGTTTACTAAATTAATACTATTCATAATAAGTAGAATTACCTTAAGTCTAAGAATAGATTATTTTTAATATGAAGGAAAGATTACATTTGCAAATATACATTTTTACTGTGGATAGATGTAGAAAAGCAATTTTGTAGTTCACCAGTGAAATATTCAGTAAATAATTTCAAATACTTAGTCACAATTGGGTTTTCATGTTTAAGATAATGTTTCATTAAACTTTATTAACTTACACTGTTAAGAAGAATGTCCATTGTAACTGCATGTAGATGGACGCCATAAAGTTGAAATTAGTTAAGCACATAGATTTTTGACATTCAGATAGCACATACTCAGAATAAAGTTCTTTAGTGCAGTGGACTTCAATCTTTTCACACCTGTGGACGGTAAAAATAAGGATAAGGTTTCGCATAAGTCTATAGATAAATTTTCTTAAAGATGTAAACTGCTTAGCTTTAGATGAGCATAATTGTTATAACTGATCAAAACAACAATGTTAAATATACAACATGAAATTATATATATATATGGAGTTTGTATAATAAAAAACTTTTTTTTTTAATTTTGACTTTTTTTAGAAAAGTAATAAAAAATTTAATTCTCTCCCCCCCCCATAAACATCTATGATAATTAAAAAAACAAATTAAGTTATGTATGATTGATTAGATTTTGTTTTCCTTCTGTTTTCTTTTTTTTTAATTGGGTAAAAATGAGATGAAAAAATAAATAAAAATTGTTTATATTAATTAAAAGTTTAAACTCTTATTATTTTGTTATTATAAACTTTCCTGCAGCCCGGTACCGGTCCGCGGCCCAAGGGTTGAAGACCACTGCTTTAGTGGTTTCTAGAAGCGCATGTTGACTACTTTAACTGCTTCAAAAGGTTTTTTAAAATACATACATGTTGACAGCAATAAGTCAAGACAGCAGGTAAAGACTAAAGGCCAAAGACAAAATTATTTTCTGAGTCTGCCTATTTATAGAATTACCAATTTTGCAAAACTTATTATGTATATAATTAAAACAGGCCAGTAATTATTGTTAATTATCCATGTTTACAAAATTTCTTAGATAAAAAAACATGTTTACTTGTACAATAACTAGTTGTTATCTTAATCTCTAAAAAATGTTCAATTGAAATTTTAAACATTTACAAAACAAACCAAGAAATTCATCTTACTACTGTTGTAAACTGTTTGATATTAAAATTTTATTAATTCAACATTACTTAAAATAATTTTCTTTTTATAACATAACTTTTAAACAAGTTTCTTTAGCTGAAATAAATTACATTTAATTTTTAAAAAATCCGAATCAAAATAAAAAAATTAAACGAACTCTATTTTTTATTTTTGAGCACACACATCCTTACCTATGCACGTATGTGTCTATAATATATAGAAACCTAACTTTAATGATAAAATCTAAATTTAATTTATGTAATCTGATTCCAATTCATGACTTTCAAGTTCTTTATTTGCTTAAATATAAAATGAGATAGGCAATCTATCTCAGTATATAGGTGTAAAATATGTGACATACACTCAAATGTATATGAATGTTATAAAGAAAAAAAAGAATAAATATTAAACAAATAGCTACTTAGCAAAATTGGTTATAAGCACTCAATTAAGTAAAAATTAAAATATCCCAGAAACTAATTATTTTATTTACATTCTTTAAATATAAAAAACATGTGTGAGTTAAATGAAATAAATTGTTTAGTATAATTTTAATATAAAAATCAATTTAAAGTTATTTATCAGAATTTTTTTTTTTTTTTTTGTAGAAATGAAACAATGATGAGTTTTTTTTTCATTACTATAATGAGTATTAATTGCTATTGCTTATTTTGTATTAAAAATGGATTTAAGAGATATATAGTAATTAAAATTATATCTGACCCTAATTGAAAGATTATTTTATTTTGTGAATGTATAAAGAAAAAATACTATTGTATAGTTGCAACGAAAAATCTCGAAAAAAATGGGGAGGGGGGAGCATCTTTAAAAAAAAATACTATTGTATTTGAAAAATATATCATTTAAGTAATTAAAAAAAATAATAATCTTGGCTTTTTGACATACACTTGTCTTCATTATCAATGAACTACAAATATTGAGACATGGATTTTTAATTTGAAACTAGCTGCCATTAAAACTTTTAAAATTTGTATTTAACAATTGAAAATCTTACGTTTGTGACATTGCTGTTTATGCTGGTGGTATTTGCATTTCAGCCGGGTCGCAGTTAAATAAATAAAGGACAAAATAAAATATTAACTTGAGTTTATTATACTCATAACATAAATATAGGAAATTAATTATAAATCTCTAATTGAAACAGTCTCTATCATAAACATCTTTTGTAGTATATATTACTTCTGCATATACACTATTTGAAAATTTAAAAAAAATATTATTAGACTGTCATTTCATAAGTTCTATATATCATTATTTTTACTCCAATATTTATTTTAAAAAAAAAACTATTACCTTATAACCATATAAAAAGTGATTAATTCTCTTGTATTTATTGAAAGAATAATATAGTCGAACAGTTATTTCTAGAAGCACGACACTTATAAAATGACTTTATATAAGTGTTTAAACTAAGCACATATATATGTTTTGCTAAGATATGACATCATTACACATGTAGCTTGTACCCTCATATGTATGCATGAAAAATGTATATAATGCAAGAATTAACATACACCCCTGCCATCTAAAATCTGGGAATCAAATCTAGGTGGGATATTAAAATTTCTTTTTAGGTAAATTAAGGTTTGTACAAAAAACTTATAATTTTTTTTATATAGATGGCCAATAACAACACAAGCTATCTATTAATGAATAATATTTCTGTAGGATAATTTTCACTACACTAGTCTCATGCAAGGTATAACTGATTTCTATTCACTTTTAAGACTTTGTGGAGAAATGTAATCATAAACATATGACCAAAGACATATGAAAAAGATCTATCATCCCCCAAGATGCACACTTCTTGCTGAACCAGCACTCATCAGTTGGTCCAGGCAACAATCTCTTGCACATATCTGGCTAATTATTAACTTGAAAATTTATAAAGATTATAAATCCATATGCAATAGATCCATGTCATGTAAATTGTATATAAATCTCCATTGTTTTTATTATATCTGAGCTTGAGTTTATTTATGTTGAACTAATCATATTATTTGTATTTATTATTTAGTTTGTGTGTTTACCTGACCTGAGGGATAAAGAAAGAAATGGTTTGCACAGTCAAGTATTTGTAGCCAGAGGAAGGTATTTATGGGATTATGGTTTGAAGAGCTATGAACTCACTTAAGCTGCAGATTGTGATTGTTACAATATCATTATTAATACTCATTTACATATTTTATAACAATTAAATCTGTTAAATTGTAATCATATAAAAAGTAATTAATATTTCATCTGTATTTATTGAAAAACTTATACAGCCAAGTAGCTATTTCTAAAAGGATGGTACTTGTAAAATGATTTTGTGTTTAAAGTATGCACATTGGTAAGTTTATTGCTAAAAATATGGCATGATTACATCTATAGCTTGTACCCTTGCATGCATGCATGAAAAATACTTATAATGAGGAATTAATGTACACACATGCCATTAAAAATATGGGACTTTAATTTTTTTTCTCAGTGATGAAAGTTTAATCATAAAAACAAAACAAATACAAATACAGTTACAAAAAGGTATATAAAAGAATAGTTACATAATAAAATGAAAATTCAGGAGCAACATGGTGATAGGGAAAGGATACATATGAAAAGGGAATGGAAAGTGGAAAGGGTGTGTAGCCAGACCAAGAAAAGTTTTGGGTTGTGAGTCTGAGATGCACGTCTTCATTGAGTGAGCAACCACACAGGTCGCAAACATTTAAATGGTTGAGTCCTGTGATAGGCTGAGAGGATGGGAGTTGGCAAGTATCTGTGAGGAATGGAGGTGGGGCTAGTTTGGTATCTTGGGTTTTGAGAGAGATGTGTTAGGTCCAATAGTTTTTGATTCACTGAGTGTATTCTCAGGTCAAAAATAATAGCACATCAGAGCAGCCAGAGTGCATAGATGAGGAAAACTGATAGTCTGATAGTTGCAAAGATCTCTGTTTCTATGGATTCTTGAAGATTAAAGATGGTGTTCCTGTGCAAGGAGAGGCAGGAATTGATGACACATCTCACTCCAAGCAGAAAGGGACATTTAAGTAGGAAGTGCTGGAGGGTTTCATTGTCAGTTTTACAGAGCTAGCATAGGAAAAAAGATCTTGGTGAAGTCCCTATGGTTGACCAAAAATTGATTGGTGGGAAGGGAGTGAAGGTTGATTTTGAGGGGGTAATAAAGGAATTTTGCCTTGAGGGACCACCTTTTGAATTTTGCAGATTAATTGAGCATTGGTAAGTTTGAGGAAGGTAGGGAAGACAATAGAGAATTCTGTGGTCTGATTAAAAACTTCCCAGTACTTTTAATTTGCCACTGATGGATGATATAACAAAGCCAGCTTTTGTAGGATGTTGGTGATGAGTGAGGTCCATGACCTGGGCCTGACATTGGGAGGAGGAGTGTCAATGAGAGTGATGATGTGCATAAAGACAGCAGGAAAGTGAGTTAGGAGCATGAGGATAATGTTGTGAGATCTCTGAATCAGAAAAGTATCAATGGAGTGCAGACCTAGCCCATTGAGGTCTTTAGGAAAACAACTTCTTTTTAGGCTGATGGCAACCATCTTCCAGCCTTAGAGAAAACGTGTGCAAAGGACATTGACTTTGGATATGAAGGAATGTGTAGGAAACACAATGGGAAGGTAATATGCTATTTTGGGAAACACTAGAAGATTGAGGAGGGTGAGTTTCTCATAAAGGAAGAGATAGGTGCCCATGTAGCACTGAGGGTAGATGATATGTTTTGATACAATGCAGTTTGGACCTGTACCCTCATGTCCTTAGAAGACAACATGAGGGGAAATCTGAGGGAAGTTGTGTGGCTTGGTGTTGAAGGTGGAAGGGATTTGTTTAATGGAAGTTAGTTGCCAGGCCACTGATTTGTCACTGCTAAATTCTACCCTGTATATTTTGGTGTAACAGGTGAGGATCTGCTGAAGCTTGGGGATGAGATCAATGACTAAATTTTTCCCCCGATAAATTAGTTTCTCCAAAAAGTCATAGAATATATTGCATATAAATAGCCAATAACAATGCTAGCTAGTTATTCATTTACTAATTGTTGACAAATAATTATTCATAGCCAATGAGTAAATAAGGAAGTAAACCATATAGTTTCCTATTAGCTGGCAACTAAATAGGAATGTCGAAGAAAACTTCATTTATCAATAAGTCATTAAGACAATTTTTACATAAATGTAAGTACATATGTATATATAGATAGATAAACAGACAGACATATAGATAGATAGATAGATAGATAGATAGATAGATAGATAGATAGATAGATAGATAGATAGATAGATAGATAGATAGATAGATAGATAGATAGATAGATAGGTAGGTAGGTAGGTAGGTAGGTAGGTAGGTAGGTAGGTAGGTAGGTAGGTAGGTAGGTAGGTAGGTAGGTAGGTAGGTAGGTAGGTAGGTAGGTAGGTAGGTAGGTAGGTAGGTAGGTAGGTAGGTAGGTAGGTAGGTAGGTAGGTAGGTAGGTAGGTAGGTAGGTAGGTAGGTAGGTAGGTAGGTAGGTAGGTAGGTAGGTAGGTAGGTAGGTAGGTAGGTAGACAGACAGACAGACAGACAGACAGACAGACAAACAGACAGACAGACAGACAGATAGATAGATAGATAGATAGATAGTGATTTACTAAATTGTGTGAAAACAGTAACTTACTATAACATAATAAACTTAACAGTTCCTAACTGAGAGAAATAGTGAGTAATGCATTATAAGTCAATCAAAACTTTTTAGATTTTTTTTCTAAAAAAAATAGGATATCATAAAAATACAAAGTTTTAATCTTTAGCAATGTCTTTTGATTGAATATTATTAAACTTTTATTTTGAAAATAAAGAAGATGTGTTTTATAAAAATTGTTTCAGCATCTGGTGCTAAACACTTTATTTAACAGTTCACTCCCATATCTGATCTCTTTTCAATGATTTTAATAATGATTCCAAGGAATAATTTCAATTGCTTTTTGTTAATTAGAGTCAGAAAAAAATGCATTCCATTTTTTTTTAACCAGAGTGGAATTTAACTTTTTTGGCATATCAAATGTCATAGAAAGGTGACATTCTTGGTCACAAGTATGTTTGTACTTAAAATAATTATAATGATTTTAGATTTAAATTTATTTTAAAAAGCAATTAGAAATGCATCAAATGTTTTTTTTTAATTTCTGTAGTTAATAACATGTCATCAACACAAAGAATCTGATTTAATCACTGAAGTACTCCTGCCCTATTGTTTAGTGCCCTGAGTAACATTCTTTTGAACTACAAAAAGGTCAGATTGCATAAAAATACATATAAAGCATAGATTCTGTACTCAGTTGAATATGTCACTTTCCTTATTACTTATGAAAATTGCATTTTAAAGGAAAAGTGCATAAAAAGAATTGGTAAATTATAGGCTTTATTCTTATGGTTGTTAAAAATGCATAATATTACATTTCATTTGATCTCAATGCATGAACAGTTAGGTGATTGAGTCAATTTTTCCTGGAATAATTCAAAACTCATTTATCAATAAGTACTCTATCTAAGTTACTTCAATACAAGCACACAACCAGTTGAGATTTTCCCAACTATGTAAAAACTCTTCAATTTTTGATATAAATCTGTATAGGAATGACAGTTGATGTCTAGACAATATAGCATGATTTCTTGTATTTGTGTCTTAATCTGTATAATAGTACACATGTAGCTGTTGTTTATTGGATCATGTGATTTATGCTTGCAATATCTATTGTAATTGGTGATTGCCTGGTTACATCATTGCTGAAGTTTTATATAATTTAATACTCAGAAAAATTTGTGTTACACTTTCAATGTTTACATCTTAAGACTTATTAAAATCTTTAATATATACACAACTTTTTGTAAGAGATGCTAAGTTACTGTTGATAATTCAGACAAGTTGTGGTATTTCAAATTCATATACATATAACATTATCTGGTTTGGTTTACTATTCACATATCAACTTTGTTTTTTTTTTACAGCTAGAAGGATTCATTTAAGTCTGACTTTTAGATTAATACAGGTCAGATATCAGCTACTGTTGTTATACATGTGGTTTCAGATACCTGTCTTAATTGTTTATTGCTAGAATACACAAAATTTTATCTATTTTAATACACGAAAAAATTCCAACTATATTTTCAATGTTTATTTGCGACTTAGTATATAAAAATTTTTAAATTTAATACTATGTATTTATATAAAATATTTAATTTTAAAAAATTTTCTTAGACAAATATCAAAGCGCACACAAACAAATGTATGTACATGTGCTTTATAATAAAACGCCTAATATTAACATAGTCAGCACTTAAATACATGGACAGAAAATAGTGCGGTATTAATAAATTTAAAAAAAAAAATGAAAAAATACATTTGCACAGTTATTACAATTGCTTCCTTAACTCATGAAAGAATATTGATTAAATCCTAGTTGGGAAGCACCCACCTTTTGCTGTATAGATAAAACTAAACGAAGACATGTATTGAATTGATTTAAATCAATAAATCATCGAGAATTAAAGAATAAAAAAATCTCAAGCGTTTATGGCTAACAGCGTTTCTGAACTAAATAACTTTGTTGATAGTCTTAGCCACACTCTTCAGCAAAAATAGAAAACAATCTGCATTGGGTTTATTTTTATCAATTCACTTCAAACTTTTTAAAGTTTTTTATTCCTCAGAAAGAAATATGTGTTTTCACATTTTATTATCATGAATAAAATCCTTAGAGATTTAAATGAAAGCATCCTAAGAAAAAAAAACTTCTATTTCACTGCTAATTTTTTTTCTTGTGAGTTTTTTAAGATGTAGGAGGAATATCAGACAACAATGAAATGAAAGAAACAAATTGTCTTTAATTATTCTTTAAAAACTTTATATCCTAATAAAAAATAATGAACTTGCTTTAAAAACAAATAGAAAAATAAATAAATAAACTTAAAGCAATTTTAATGCTTGAATAACATTGTTTTATATACACATTAGCTGTATCCAGTTAATTAATAATGGAGGAAAAAAGATTATATTGTCTTTCAAGATTGTCTTAATTAAATCTGTACACATATAATCTGCGTGGAATCTAATTGTACTCAGGAGAGGGTTCAAATTCAGATTAGCAAGCTGAATAATTTTTATGTAAGCTCATTATATTGTCAAAGAAAGTGTTCGAATTTGTTTTTTATTAGGAGCTAAAAAACTTTTAAGTAAGCTCATTGTATCATCAAGAAGAGAGGTTTAAATTCAGATCAATGTTGTGTATGTGTTTTATTAACAAGATAAAGAATTTTTAAGTAAACTCATGTATTCAAGTTTTTTTTTTATCAGTGCATCCCTAATTTTAACACCTTGTATTGCAGTTATCTACTAGTAAAAAAAACTCTGACCATTCTTACTATCTACGCATTTTATGACTGATATATACTCTTTCTGTGAGCTAATATCATACTTGTGCTGCAAGTTTGATATTTTCCCATAATATTGCTCTTATGCAAGGTAAGGATTGATTTCTAACTACTTTAATACCTTGTAAAAAGTAAATATTCATTGTATTGCAGATTTATTTTCAATTTTTTGGTTTTATCAGTTCATTCCTTATTTCGATTCTATCTATCACAGCAGATTTATTTTCAATTTTTTGGTTTTATCAGTTCATTCCTTATTTCGATTCTACCTATCACAGCAATTTACTAATGAAGACTCAGACCATCTTTTTTCACTATCTATGTATTTAATGAACAATCTTCAGATATCAGATGATCTAGATTGTGAAATCCCTTGGATCTCAATGCTTGTGTTGATAGCTTGATATTTTTTATTATATTACTTCATAAAAGAAAGACATTTATTTCTACCCACTTTTATTTAGTAGATAATTTTGATCTTTTATTTAACAAGCCAATTTATTTTAACCAGTAAAGATGCAAATAATTAGCTATAAAACGTGCTGAAGCATGTGAAATCTAAATAATAATAATAATAATAATAATAATAATAATAATAATAATAATAATAATAATAGCTTGTGGTTAAAACACCTGTAGAGGTTCCTACTATCGCATTTTTACACGCATATTATCGAGGTTATAGCCTCAGTAAATAATAATAATAATAATAATAATAATAATAATAATAATAATAATAATAATAATAATAATAATAATAATAATAATAATAATAATAATAATAATAATAATAATAATAATAATAATTAAAATTGTGCCTTAAACAATATTAAAAAAAGGACATAAAATTCATCACATTAGGGGTCATTATAAATATTATACTAAAGTACTTTTTTAATCTGTGCAAGCATTTATTACTAAAAATGTGTATGTAAACTTATAATGATTTGATTTAAAATTATTGACTGTTTTATTTATTTGTTGATTAAAACTTAAGTACAATTTTAACAAAAGATAAGTTGAAAGCAAGAAATATAGTCACAAAATAAATGGAATAGGTTTTATAATCATGAAAAAAGACATAAGAATAATGTATACAGCCCTATGTACTGTATTCATAATATATGAAAAAACACACAAACAATTTCAAAAATTATTGCAGAGCTACATCTACTCAAAATTGAGTGAAAAAAGTGCATTTGATTCATAGAACAAATATTGCACAAGCTTGAATAAAATCTAATCATTGAGAAAAACAATGAATAAAACATAGTTATATAATTTAAGTTTATTAAGAAAGTGAAGTACCAGAAGTCATACTCTTTCACTGCAGAGACAAATGCCCAAATACTTTAAAATAAACTGAACCAACCCAAACATTATTTCTGTTCAGTGTATCCTTCAATAATCATAATTTAAAGTATCTTATCCACAATTAAAAAATATTAAAAAATTTTAGAAATGAAAAATAAATTTCAGTTCTCTACATTTTATTTTTTAGTTCATAATATATATGCTATGTATATGTAGCTTTAGATATAGGTGTTATCAAGGGTGATATTCAGTCAGTATACTCAGGTATGGCAGTACCCATTGTTAAAATTTTTAAAGTTTTTCATATCCATTGTTAAAACAATCCCCACAAAATAATAAATTGATTATCACTCTTTTTCCAAAAAATAAAACAAAAATAATTGTAAAAAAAAAACAAAAAAATATATTTTATATTTAATTACATCTTTAATATCTTATAATTTAGTTAGTTTAGAACTGTCGATTTCAACCATGCTGCCATATGGGATGTGCCAACATCAGTGTTAGGTAATAAACAACATTATTTTATTGTACCTTTATTATTTAATGTATTTGTAATGTTTTCTACAATCTCTCAATAAAACTGAAAATAATATTAATATAGTAAATATTATTTATTTATCCCCTACCTATCTTCTTCTTAGTGTACCTGTTGTTAAACATTTTGAATATCACTCCCGGGTGTTATACACATTCACAACATTTATATACATATGAAATATTGTGGAAATAAACTACTGTTCACACAAGCTATAAACTAGACACATACTTATTATACCGGTTGAAAATGTATGTCCATCCAACAAGATTTAGAATCTAAGCAAAAGTACCCTGAATCCAATCATGTGTGAGATACACAGGTCAGGAGTAATCATGAATTCTAACCTATTTTCCCATTCCCCAAATCTATAACATTATGAACAACACCTACGGTGATACCACATAAATTCATTATATCCCAGCCCAGTGTTACAACATTTTACAGGAGACTCAACTGGTGATGATGATGAGAGATTGAGTGAACCAAAGATATTAAGTTTCGAGTATACATAAATATAAATATTAATAATGAGATTCAAACAACTGGATTAAATTTAAAATATAAATATTTATTTTGAACATAATTAAAGATGAATTTTAGATATACAATTGACTCTATGCTTATAAAACTTTGTTTCATTATAAACATTAAAGAATATTATTAAGATTATGTTGATTTTGACAAATATTAAGTTAGTGTTGCAGTTACAATAGATGGATTTATCGGAGTGGTTTGGTGGCTGTTTTATATATAAAAATACATTTATAAAGATACGATTGAGTTTCGCTAATTAAACAATTTTAATACATAAGTTTATTTTTTTATTTAGATATTTCATTTATAATGTGGATACATTTTTGATCGGCAGCATAAATCATTATTTCTTTTATATGTTCAACATTTAACGATGGGATATAGCGAAAACTCAATTGTTGTGGGAAAGGTTTATTTCAGTAAAGAGGGAGGGCAGCTTCATGAGAAGTTGGGGTTTAAACACCAACAAATAAAGAGAAAACAGAATGTTTTATTACTGCATATCATCACAATTTACTTTGCTAAACAGGCTGAAAACTAACTGTAAGAAATGGAAGTGCTAGCATAATATCATCGAGAGGAAATGGCACATTTGGCCAGGATAAGGTCATTCTCCAATTTCTTTATAATGATGGTACATGCCAGCTTTCTGCTAAGACAGTACAAGAAGAGAAGGTGGGTAGGAGAGTTCTATGAGCTTGTCAGTGGCACATTTACACATTATATCATCTACCCTAACCTGAAAGTTCTAGAAGTAAACTTAGATTTCTTTTATAAATGAGGATACAAATGAAGAGGCTTTGAATCCCTGAAGTGAGGTACAGGTGATTCAAAGCAGTATATATTATATATACTTGGAGGAGAAGAATGACTAACAAAATGATCGTGACTCCCTGGAGTGAGGTACAAGCGAATCAAATCGAAGCCTTATGCGGCTTATGAATAATTGGACATATGCTAGCAATGCTATTATAATAATATAAAATCAATAAGTTTAACTATTAAAGAAAAGCCTTAAATTGTTTAACAAATACATAATAACATGCGAGTATAATGACCTACATAATGTAAAGTCATCGATTATAAATTAACTAGCATTAATGAAGCTTGCATTCTCCCCCTTCCTGAATCAATATTTTAACATAGGAAGCAAAACCACAAGAGTGCAAATTATCAAACAAAGTTAAGTTGCCAGTATTTGTGGTGATGATGATCAATAAGAAATTTATAACACTAATGGACACCAATAGTCATCCCGGATTGCAAAAATATTTATACATTTTGTATAAATTTACGATAAAACATTTAGATAAAAATATTCATTTAATGTATAGCCCAAACTTACAAAGTATTTAAAATAATTAATAAAAACTCATTTTGATTCCCCACCCCTTCCCTTTTTAATAGAAGTTCGTAAGATTAAGTTTTTAGTGGCATTTATAAATAAAGTAAGAAAATATAAAAATATTAAACTTAAATCATAACTGCACTAACTGATAAAAATAATAAGCATGAGTTGAATGACATAATAATTAGGCAGCAAAGAATTGACATAAACGGTTAACAAAGCTTTAAAAAAACATTAGATAGAACAAAATTATTAGTTTATAAATTAAATTGCATAGTTAAAAGTGGATAAGGCAGTTATACAGTCTTTTGGCTGGTTACCTCAGGATTCTTTGGAAGTACTCATGAATCTTCTGTGGCAGGCGGCATTCTTTGGGGCTACATCATCAGAAGGGTCAGCTGAAGACGGCAGATGGCAACTTGGCTCTCCAAAATTTCAAACAGACATGAAGTCACCTAGCAATGACTGACCCAACTCTAACATAATAGATTTTTAGCTTTATTTATATCAGTTTTTTAGCCCCTCAGAGAATATTTATTCTGAACTAGATTTCCTGCCTCTAATGGATCTCAATTTTAGAAGAATCTTTACTCTATTCTTAGTAAAGATTCAGTTTTAAGATAACTCTAAAATCAATTCAAATCAATTTCCTGTTTGGAATTGGATTTGAATAAAACAATGTTGATAGCTAACTAAAATCCATTAGCTTTGTTTTAGTTTTTACTTTTTTAATTTTAATTTACAATTCCCTTGTTTAAAATCATGAGACAAACTCCCCATCCCTTTAATTATTTCAGACAGTTATCTTGAATTTATATTTTGTGTTATGAAAAAGAAAATTATAACGTATTAAAATAAAAATATACCCATAATATACATTTTACATCAACAAAAAAAAAGAAAAATGGGGCATGATGACACATGTACTGTAGTAGAATCGTGAAACTCGACCTTGAACTAAGGTTGATTGTCTCATTATAAACATAACATATATATGCAATATATGGATTACTATTATTTGCAACTTTTACTATCCACATCAAGGTTTGTAATGAATTTTCATGTATATGGCTGAGACAATATTGTGTGTATTAATTTATTAAAAAATAATAATAAAGTCTTAAAAGTTGTCCTTTTGTCTGAGATGTTGAGAGGACTATAAAGAAATAATATACATTACTTCATTAGTAACTGACATTACAACACATAAGTACCTTCTCAACTACAATATTAGAAGAACAACATCAAAGTAATTTATGGAAGCAATGTATACATCTATACCCCCTTTAGCAATGGCAATTGGTCCTCCAAAAATCATCATTAAACAAGAATATCATATACAGAATACACAATTATAATGGGAATCTATGGGGAAAAAATTGGTTGGTTTCTAAAACTAAAAAAGTACACTAACTTAAGTATAAAGTACATATTTAAAACAATATTCATTAACACTTATTTTAAATGCAATCTGTTATTCTTTTTAAACTTTTTTTCTACTTCAACATTCTGCATTTTAAAATGTTGTTTTTCTTTTGATTTGAAACCATTTGGGTGTAAACAACATTTTTAACTAAGTTACAAAATCAATAACTATTTTTACATAATTAACCAGGTGTTCTAAAAATAATATACAGTAATTAAGAAACCCCCTCCCTAGTTTAATATTTGTATTTAGTATTTTCCTGAAAGTTTGTGATGATGGTATTTTAGTTGTACTATATTTATATATTGGACTATTTCATCTAATATAAGTGTTGAATGTCTTTAGAAAAATTAAACTTTATATAAATAATCCAAGTACTATACATTATACTTAGATAAAGTTTAATTTTTAAAAATTCATTCAACACTTATATGTATATAGTATTATAGATTCATTAATTATATAAAATACTGAATGCAGCACTAACATTGTGTTTTATGAATAAAATATTGTATGTGCTATACAATTTTAGCAAAGTCATTACCTGTATATGTATTACAGTAATGTACTTTTGCTTTTGGGTAAAATTATTTTAAAATACCTATTCTCTGATGTCATCAGTGATGCAAAATTCAAGTTGGCTGCCAAAAAAATTTAAAAAAAAATTTCCTGATCAATATAGTGAATAATCGATTGTAAATCGAAGTAGTGAATATAAATTGATGACAATGGCTATTGTGAAATATTGCTAAGTAGCCAATGGCTAAGTTAAGTCTAGGTATATATATATATATATAATATAGATAGACTTATCGATATTTACAATATATATATATATATATTACACTAAGTAATATTAACAGATTTTTGTCCTGAATGTTTTATTTTTTGATCAGCACTCTAAACATTTTCCATTATTTTTCATAAAATTTTCTGTCTAGCATTTTATTTATTTTACTTGATTTTCAAGTTAACATTTTAATATTATACATGGCCTGTAAAATGCAAATCTATTTTTGACTCAATAGATAAATGAAATCTATTTTACTTATCTCACCTTTAACAAATGTTTTAATTTAATTAAAAAAAATGTATTTGTGAGTTTTCCTGTAAACTAAGATGGCAGCCTGTATTTTTGATAAATCTACAGTTTCAGAGGTTTCCAAAAAATGTTTACAAAAAATGCCTGCTAAAAAACATCTTATTTAATATTTACATTTTATTTGTTATTACTGTTAAAAGAAATCATTGTGAAAAATTAATTACAATATTTACAGCTTTTGTTTTTTATTAACTTAACAAAAAAAATGAAAAAAAATACATTATTTACACATTATTCATGTCAGTGACATGCAATCATATCATGTTCATTAATGCACACTTTTCAGGAGGGAGTCACATGTTTTTGGAACTAGTCCATTGCATCACATTTTGTGACAAGAAGGTTCCAAATTTTTATCATTATAACAATTTATCAAAAAAATAGCTGACAAAAAGAAATGTATGGATTGAACCAAAGTATACTAATGCCAAGTGTGACATCTCTTTTCATGTTATAAATATAAGTTTAAAAAAAACTGAAATAAAGTTTCTTAATAAAATTTAATGGAATTTTTTTTTTTTTTAAATATAACAATTGATTTATTAAATTTTGTTTTAATTTAATAACTAACACATTTTTATAGATTGTAAGCCCTTGAAACTGTATATTTATGAAAAATATAGGCTGCCATCTTGGTTTGCAAGAAAAACTCACAAATACCAAAAAAAAAAAAAAAAAACATATCAGACTTGTACTCTGGGACTGAAAGTATCCTCATTTCTTTCCAATTACTTGGAAGAGAGATGATTAAAACTTTCTGCACAATATAAAATTTTATTTTATTTTTTTCATTCATATTAAAAGCTAAAAAAAATTATGATATTTTTTTGCATTGAATTACATAGTCAAATAAAATAGCACTGTTATGCTTTTGTTACAGTTTTTGGCTCATATTGATATACAGAAAAAGAAAAATGGGAGGGGGTGGATTTAGAACTAGATATTTTTAGATCAGAAATAGATAAAATTAAATAGAGGTTACACCACAGAAAAGCTTTCAGTGTAAATGGAATAATGCTGAAATCACAAAAGATATGATATAAATGGAAAATGAAATCATCAACTTTGTTAAATGGTTTGAAGAAAGAGAATTTAACCAAAAGAATAGCATTACTCAATATCTATTTCATATTATAAAAAAAGACTGCCTAACTGATTGTAACAAATATAGAACAATAATAACAAATACTAAATCTAATTAATGAACATCTAAAAATATTTATTATTTTATAAATAACTGATGAACGATTATGATTTATTTCTAGAAATGGAACAAAAAAAAAACAAACATGAAAATTTTAACATATATTTGAGTTTGTGGATTACACATAGACTTTTTGTAATAGTAATATTAGCGATTAAGCCAATGCACATGTGCTTTAAAGATAAATTATAAATGAATACTTTTTTTCCAGACACGAGATATAGTATTTTAGAAAGAGTGTAATGAATTCACCCATTCTTTCAACTCAAACATTTATATATGGGCAAATCTTAAGTGTGTGGAATTAAGAGCGTGAAGGTGTTACACGATCAAATGTCATTTGTTCAAACATAACGAATGTAATTTAAAGTGATCGTGTAACACCTTCACACTCTTAATTTCACACACTTAAGATTTGCCCATACATAAACATTTGGATTGAAAGAATGGATGGATTCATTCCATTCTTTCTAAAATACTATATCTTGTGTCTGGAAAAAGAGTATTCATTTATAATTTATCTTTAAAGTGCATGTGCATTGGCTTAATCGCTAATATTACTATTACATAAAAAACATAACACTATATAAAATAATATCTCATTAAAAAGATTTTTGATAAAAAAGTGAAAAAAAGTTATGAGAGATCATTTTGGTGTGGGGGACATTGTATATAGTACAAGGTATCCTATATTTCTATGAAACCAAAAATATAAAAATGAAAATAGGCAAAACATTATTGATAGAGGTTGAGATGTAAACTTGCATTAAATAATGATGTATACTTTATTTATAATCTTTATAATATCTATAGTGAGATTATTATGTATAATATCCTTGAAGACTAAGATGTTAGAATAGCTACAGAGAAATGATCCATAAATAAGTTGAGAAATGCTGACTATATTTTGATGTTTGATGGTGATGAAAATAAATTAACATTAACTATGAAAAAATTATCAGTGAAATTTATTTTTAACATCCTCACATCTCTTCAAATCTGATGCATGGTAAATTTTTGGAGTTATAGATATGTAAACCAAAAGTATGCAGAAAAATTATGATAGCAAGACAGTAATGATAAAATTGTGTAAAATATAAAAACACTAAAACATCAAAGTATTTTGTGTTGTTTTTCCAATTGTTATTCATTTCACCAAATATGGACACTCAAAAAAAGAAAATTACAAGAAAACAAAATGATGCATTTGAAATTTAATGTTTTTGAAATACACCCGGGTCTCATTTTATGCGGATTTATTTAATGCAATTTTGAAGTTATGCGATTCATGATTCTTTTTAATATCTTTGTATGCAGTTTTTTTTTATGAGATAAAAATTATTAGATCAGAAGTCGAGCTCCAATATTGTGCTATCACTTTAAATATTATAAATTTCGCACACTCACATTATATTTAAAGTAATAGTACATTATCGGAGTTCGACTACCATCTAATAATTTCAATATTTTCAGTGCTTTATAATAGTACTGTAATAGATTTTATGTAATAAAGAAGTTCATAATTCACTTAAAATCAGAATTTCCCCATTTTATGTACACACATTAAATTTTACAAGACTATAATGTAAATCTGTTCAAACATTATAGATAAAAAATACTATGTTAGTTGTTTTTGCATTTTAAATCACGTCCTATTTTTGCTTTTTATCAAAAGAGTATGTAATTAATTAATCATTTAGTGTCCACAAGTAATAAATTTTACAAGATTATAATGTAAATCTGTTCAAACGTTATAGATGCCTATATGATGTATGTTGTTGTTTTTGCATTTTAAAACACGTTCAATTTTTGCTTTTTATAAAATGAGTATGTAATCAATTAATCATTTAGTGTCCACAAGTTTATTTTTAAAAGGTGGATAACAGCAGTGGGCACAATAAACTTGCCAATTAAAATCTGATTTTTAATTGTAATTAACAATTTAAAAATTACGTAACAAGGTGTTGTAATTAACAATTTAAAAATTACGTAATAAGGTGATGTGAAACAGTGAACTTTGATTTTTAAACGGAATTGAAAATTAAAAAATTAAAGACAAAAATAAGAATTTAATTTTTAATTGTTAGTTTTAATTAAATTTTGCCCAATAGTGGTGAGTCAGTGTCTTTTTATTATCATAAGTCTAAGTTCTTATTTTTATTTTAAACTTTTAGTTTACTCTAATGGAGAGATAAAAAAACACCCAAGAAAATGAATTTCTTTGGAAACAAAAATTTCAATTTTAGATTGCTTAGCAAAATGGGAAGGATCAACAATGATTGGAAAATGTTTTAGTTGTATTTCCTCTTGACTTTGTTTAAGGAGAAGCTACAGTACATCACATCACTTCATGACAAATCTGATGTCTCAAATATTGATAATAATTAAAATACCATACATGTATGAAAAAAAAGTAAATTATACATAAAAATATATTGTTTTGAATAAAATTAAATACTGTAGTTAATAAAAAAAGTTTGTCTTGTATCAATTTTTTTCAAATTTGAAATTTTTTATTACTCATATTTTATTTTCTTATTTCTTTTTATGCGAATTTTAAAGTAATTTTACATTGCTGCTTTGCTTTTATTTGATTTTTTTGAAAATTACAATACGTATCCCCCATTTTTCAAGGTAAGTTAAGTCTATTTTTGTGCGATTTCTTTTGTGTGCATTTTCTGAGGAACCTATTTACCACATAAATTGAGACCCAGATGTATGCTTCTAATTTCCTTTACTGACCTTTACTGCATATATTTTAGAAAAACTTAAGGTCAACAAGAAACTGAAAATTCTAATTAAAAGAGAGATAATGGCATATATCAAATAACAAAATTAGGAAATCCCACTCCAAAAAAGTGAAATGGTCATTTTCCAATGTGGTGGAGAGATCAGATTAGATAAGGTACTGCCATGTATATAACCCAAAATTAAGAAGTATAAAGGAGAATAATATAAAGCTTCATATAATATCAATCATTAATTACAATGATAAAATATATTTATATTTGAGCATTTCATTAATTAATTGATGCTTATTCAGAATTTCTAATGAAAGTTTGTAAATGTTACTACATATTTAACAATTACACTTAAACATTACTTCATATGAACTGTTATAAATAAAAAATAATTATGCAAACCTTTTTCAATAATAACATCCGACTATTTATTGTATAAATAACCGAACCGAAATCGTGTGAGATTTGAACACCACAAAAGAATTACGCTTTGATTCAGAAACCTTTAAATTCCTCAATTCATCATCACTCTACACTGAATTAAACAGCAGAGAGCAGGAAAAACATCATTGTAATCTAATTATATTCAACTGTGTCGTAATAATTTTTAATATGTAAAAAGGCTGAAGTCACAATTTTATTAGCTATCCCATGTGATTATTTATATTTCTCAAGTGATCTTGTGTTAAAAGTAAACTGGGGTGTCGGCTTTCTAATATATCATGATCATCATTTTCAATCATTACGATCCACTGTAGAATAGCGATTCACAGGGACTTCAGACTCTTCGATTAAAAAAAGAGAGATGTTTGTTGAGAGTAACAAGAAGAGATCGAAAACAAAAATACATGACTTTCTAATTAATTTCAGAGTTCAAAAGTCTAACTTTAAAAAAAAAAAATTCTTTAGTTTAAAAATAAAGCAAACCGTTAATTAAAATAGGAAAAAAAAACATTTGTAGAATTTCTAATGAAACTTTAAAAATGTAGTATTTAACTATCAAAATTAAAACGACTCCACTTAAAGAATAGCTTCAGTGAACCGTTTTAAAAAAACAATTAGTTCACGCAATCCTTTTATATATATAAACTATTTGTTATAAATATTTTCATTTAGAATTAAATGGCTGGACAGGAAGTACAAAATAAATCTATTTTTTTTTAAATTAAAAAAATACTATTGCATCTTCAGTGTGATTAATATTTCGAGAAGCAAATGCTTCCCTCCCCTACTTTAAATTTTATGTTTTGAAATGTATCAACATTTTAGTTTTTCTGAGCATGCTCTGTTTTATCAGTGTATTATTTCTCAATAAAAAGCAATCACATATTAAATAACTATGCTATCATTGACAGCATTTATTTTTGATTATAGAAGCTGTTTTATGTAATTTCTTTTTTTTTTTTTTTTGCTCTTCAATTCAAAGTTTTAAAATTTTCTGCTCTGGAAAATGGAATGAATAAAAAGGATTTTAATAGTTACTATACTCTCTTTAAAGCGAGAAAACTTTTCAGTTATTAAGAGTGTCTGCCGTGCCTGAGGTTAAAAATATTATTAGAGTGTTTTTAAGCAAATCTATTAATATATGATGCTGTTGAAAGTCTTAAATAAGATGCAAACTAAAGAGTTTTAAATTAAATATATATAATAAAAATGTTTATAGTTGTAAATGCAATATATATTTAATAAAAAAATATAAGTAAATTATGGATTCGTCACTCGTACGTGTGTACAACTTAATTATGATATAGTTTTTTCATGATCAAAGCGAAAGTTTACCCAGATCCATGCACAGGACAGTAATGAAAAAGAAAAGAAAAATCACTAGAATAATAAACAATATGTCATATATTAAAACCAAGAGAACAAGCTGGATTTAAAAGTGGTTTTAGTACAATAGATCATATCCAGGTATTGACAGAAATTATAGAAAGGACAAATGAATATGAGTTGCCATTATGCTTAGGATTTGTAGACTATGAAAAGGCATTTGATTCTATAAACATTTCTTTAGTGATTAAAGCATTGGATCATCAAGGTGTAGATCCAGGATATTGTCATATTTTGAAGAATATTTATAAAAATGCAACAGCAACAATTAGATTACATAATGATAGTAGGAAAATCAACATTGGAAAGGGTGTAAGACAGGGTGACTCCATATCTCCAAAACTTTTTACAGCAGTGTTGCAAGAAGTATTTTGTGGATTAAAATGGGAAGCTAAAGGAGTGAAAGTAAATAGAGATTATTTAAGTCATTTAGATTTTGCAGATGATGTAGTTGTTTTTGCAAATAATGCTTTAGAGCTACAGGACATGTTGCAGGAGTTATCAGATGAAAGTAGGAAAGTAGGACTAAAGATAAATGTTAAGAAGACTAAAGTAATGTTTAATAAATTTTCTCAAAATATGAAAATAAAGATTGATTATGATGAATTAGAAGAAGTTAACAGTTACAAATATCTTGTCAGATTATTAATACAGATGAAAATATAATGGATAAAATTAATCATAGAATTAAACTTGGTTGGAGTGCTTTTGGTAGAAATAACTTGATATTAAAAGGAAATATGCCTATGTGTTTGAAAAGGAAGGTTTTTAATACATGTGTTTTGCCAGTTCTTACTTATGGATGTGAGACTTGGACCCTTAATAGAAGAGCAATACAGAGACTTCAGACCACTCAAAGAAGTATGGAGAGATGCATGTTGGGAGCAACAAGAAGGGATTGAAAACACAATGTATGGGTAAGAAAACAAACAGTTGTTACTGAACTTATTAAAATAATTAAGAGACTGAAGTGGAGTTGGGCTGGACATATTGTTAGAAGAGATGATAACACATGGACAATTGAAATTTTAAACTGGATTCCAAGAGATTGTAAAAGACCCAAAAAGAGACCACATGTGAGATGGATGGATGAAATAAGAAAGTGTGCAGGGGTGATGTGAAGAAAAGAAGCTAATGATAGGAAAAGATGGATTGAACTTTTATAGACCTTCATCCTGCAGTGGATTGATAATGATTGATGATGATGATGATAATTAAAGACATTGTAGTTATCTTTCATAATTCACCTTCGAGCTAACATTAGCTAAATACACATTTACAGATCAATAATTGACGAATTAATTAATAACTACCTACTTAAAAGAAACAACTTAAGTTTGCAATGTGTAAAAAAATTCAGTTTCAGCCAGGTTTGAATTCCTAATCATGTTTGTGGCATGCAGTTGAGTTACTCACTATGGCATAAGACCTTTTATGTAAAATGTGCAAGAAACAGATAATAAAATATAAAAGAGATTTAAAAAATATTTCTAAAAAAATAAATATCAAAATGAATGGACTTTTTAAATTTTCTATACAATTATTTTATATTTTTTTAAAAAGGGTATTGGTTGCTATGTACAGTGCAATTCTAGCAAAAAATGTTTAGTTCATGCAAGATATACCATTTATCACTACATTGGACTTGGAGGAAAAAAAACAAATTAAAATATCAGTCAAGGAATCCCATTCTCTGGCTTAACATATGCATGATTGTTACATTTCAGAATCTTCTTGTTTTAACTAGAGTGACAAATATAGTTGTCATATTTTGTTAAGATATGATCACCAATGCAATTACATTAATACAAATGATTGACTTTGCTTCTTAAATCCATATGATTTTTAGATATTGATGTATTGCCATTATCTTATCAAACATCAGATAATTAATCTTTATGTATTCAGTGTATTTTCTGAATGATCCTCTGAACACATTAATTAAGTTTAAAACTACACAATAAAGTATTATCAACTTAATTTGACTACTTCCAGCACTCAGATCTCTAATAATTACTTATTGCATTATCAAACATCAGACAATTAATCCTTATATTTATTTTTTAATGATAGACTACTTTATACTGCACTTAAATTACTAAAATCTTAAACTTAACACAATTAAATAAATTAACAATAAGCGAATGTATTTTAAATTATTTAATGTCATTAAACACTCATTCTTTTATCCTGTAAGGCAGTGTTTCCCAACCTGTGGTACGCGTACCACTGGTGGTACGCGAGTTGCTGGTTGGTGGTACACGAAAATTAATCAATAATGGCGGACATAAAAAAAAATTAAATCATACAAATATCATAGAAACGTTTTTTCCTATAATTCATAAAAATTATTTTAATTAATAATATTATACAATAAAGTTGTTAATATGTACAGTCGATAACGATCTTTAATGTTAATGATAAAATTGAAAGTATGATTAAGAAATTAGATTATTGGAAACAGTAATATATATAAGTATCGAAAACAATCAACTGGAAGTATTCGAAACTCTACATATTTTTTTGTTTGAAAATAAGGTTAGTCTGTCTCAAGATATACGAGAAAATATAATAGCACATTTAACAGGATTAAAATTGTCTTTCATGGAATATTTTCCAAAACCCGAAAACGTAAATGATAATTGGCTTTCAAACCCCTTCTATGCAGAAAATTTAGAAAGAGCTACATCATTATCAATAAAGAAAAAGAAAATTTAATAGAATTATCATGTGACAGAACTTTACAAGTAGAATTCAAACGACACAATCTAATTAATTTTTGGTTAAACATTAAAGAATATGAACAACTTTCTGAGAAAGCTCTTAAATTATTATTACCGTTTACTATTATGGAATTAGTAGGAAGAGCTTTTTCTTCAAATATTTTTTTAAAAAATAAGTATCGAAACAGAATGAACGCAGCTGTAGACCTAAGGGTATACCTCGCATCTTTTGAACCAAATTTCAAAAAATTATGTTGTTCGAAACAAGCACAAAGATCTCATTAAATTTGATTATGATAAGAAAATATATTAATTGTTTTTTTATAATTGTGTTTTTATTAAAACCATTTATTAGTAAACGAATATGACAAAATAGTAGATAAATAATGAGTCGGATCGCAAATCAATCTAAATTATTTAATTTGAAAGAATGTATCAGAAAAGGATCATATCCAGAAATTAGACTCTCATTAATTCTTGATCATCTATTGTGGATTACTAGATTTAAGCTAGTATTTAGTCACCAAAATTTTAATCCTATTAACTTCATGCTGAACAATATAAAGAAAACAAGAACAAGAGATAGCCTGATAACCCCTAAGGTTATTTTTACCATGACTTGGGACATGCTGGATTTATCCTCTCCATAGCCCAACCAATAGCAAGATGCTCCGAAAAAGAGAAAACAGACTCAAATTTGGGAAAACCAAATGAAGGAATGAGAAAACACTTTGAACAAAATATGTACCAAATAATCTTTAATGTAATAATGTAATCTTTAATAAATTATTTTGGAAAAAATATGAAACTTTGAACAAACTCATACATATAAATATGTTACAGTGAGTTTATAATTTCAGTGAGTTTATAATCTGGCGTGACGTTTAGGCATGTTTCAATGTAATTTGTCTCATTATGAGATGTGAATACATACATTGTCACCCTATAATATATATAATGCAAATAAAATAACACACTTGCAATAACAAATTTCACGAAATACAATCATTTTTACGAAGTGGTACAATTTAGCGTGATGTACTACCAAGTGGTACACGAGCCAAAAAAGGTTGGGAAACGCTGCTGTAAGGTATCAGAAAAATGCAAGTTTCTTACTTTTTAATAATTAAAATACTGTAATTAATCTGAAGCATGCAACACCAATTAAAATAATTATATACATTAACTAAAATTAATAACACAAAAAAAAATCAGAAAAAGTATCAGTGAAAGCTTAATAGGGAATAGTTAAATCCACAAACATAAATACTATGGTGAATAACATTAGTTAATATTTGACATGTGGTCCAAGTGTTATAAAGCTTAACATAACTTCAGTTACTCTTTCACATTTTAAAAATTATTATAAATTGTCAAAAAAAATTACTTTAATCTTTAATAAACACTTAATTTATTAAATATTTTAATAAATTTGTTTAGTACAGGAAAATTCTCAAACTCAAACCCAAGATAGAAACTTTATAAAGATAAGAGTAGTAATCTTATCTTTAACCTAAATTTTGATTTATATAGGCCAATCATTTGTGATGGTGAAGATTTTACTTTTATGTCCAGCATATATGTGAAAAGATAAAAAATATTTATATTTAATTATATACATACTACATGCTTGATAAACAAATTTCATAGTTACATAGTTTCTATTAATTCTTAAAATTGACTTATAATAAATTAAAAGTTTTCACATATATTAATATATAAAAGAAACTATGAATGTAACATCTCCACTATTTCAAATCAAGCTGCTTCAGATTGGCCTATATAAATCAGAATTTAGGTTAAGGATAAGACAGCTGCTTTTATCTTTATAAATTATCTATCTTGTGTTTAGGTTTGAGAGTCAAGACAGCATCATTGAGCTTATACAAATTAGTACATTTAAGAATGATGTATCATAAATTCTAGTCAATTTTGCAGGTGGCATTCATTCAGACACAGTAAAAGTAATTTAAAGTGATTGTTCAATATCTTCACGCTCCCATTTCCAGTACTTAAGATTTTCCCATACTTAAATGTTTGGGTTGAAAGAATAGGTGGATTCATTCTATTCTTTCACAAAGACTTTATCTTGTATTGGAAAATGAGAGTATTCATTTATAGTTAAGATCCACAAAGCACATGTGCATTAGCTTGAAAATCTGATTATTAGTTTATTACAATTCAAAAACATCACGCTATATAAAATAAATATCTCATTTATATAAATTAGTACAGTGTATATGTGAAAAGATAAAAATACTTTCTATTTAATTAAATTTATGTTTATAGCAAAATTGCAAAAAAAATATATTTACTGATAAAGTAATATTTTTCTCATAATGTTTTGGGTATTTTTGCAATTTTATTTTTTAAAATTCAAAACAAAAAAGCTTATTGAAATATTTTTAATTTTTACATTTGATTAATTAATTTATAGACAATGTTTAGATCATAGAGAAATAAATCAACCTCCAGTCAAGCATTGTTTATAAATGTGTATTAAAATTCCATGCACTCACCCACCAGTATTAGTAGGTGAGAGCACAGAGATTTTAATATACATTTGGAAACAGCATGTAATGTGAAGTTATTAATTTCTTTCTCTATGATTACAATTATTTCAACTCTTAATAGTAATTGAAATATTTATATAAAATGTTTTAGTAGCATATTGAGGATTCACATACAACTTTATAAAGAAGATCTATTTACATAACTGATTAAGGCTTGTTAATTTGTAAAAACTTTTCTTTTAATCAGTTAAGTTATTTTGATTTTTAAAACATTACTTATTCTTTTTTTTTTGAAAAAGTACAAAATTTCTTGCTGGAATCTGTGATTTTCAATAGTCAATTGTATTTGAGAGATACTGTGAACTCTGAAGACAATATAGATGTAGTTGTAAAAAATATTTATTACTTGAGCATAGCAATGGTGTTCATATAACTGTTACAAACATTTTACAAAACCAATTATAATATTAATAAGCCAGTAAGCTAATACACATGCGCTTTATAATGATTTTGATTAATTAATGTTAAAAATATTTTTTGTTCTTTTTACATTATTTAAAAAAAACATTTTTTATTCTTTATATTTTTATATTACTTTCTTTAAAAATTTATAGATTATAATTAAAATTAAATAAAAATTTATGTATTTTATTATATAATAAATGATAAATGTATTTTTTTTTCTACATTTTATACTAGTAATGAATTTATTTCTCAAATACATGCTGTTTATGGTTAATGAAAACAATATTATTTCTAAAAAGTATATATTTTTAATTTTTAATGCTTTTACTGCTTTTGATAACTTAATAACTAATTAAAATGTTTCCCATTTATAATATTAAAAGTATATCTTTTTAAAACCATATTTTTGAAGCCAATTATGTTTGCAAACAAAAAACATGTGTAAATGAATATTATTTATACATTAACATAAAAGATAAGTTGGAATTTGTGTTGTATCTAATTTTTATTGCCTTTTTTCTTAGTAAATAAGAAATGCTCATCTATTACTAGAATTTATTGATAATTGCATTTTCTAAAGCTTCATAAGCAATACAACTAATAATAAAACTTTAAAATGTTTGGTGGATTAAACTGCAAAAATATAATCATTCATTGATTATGGTTCATTTATATCTTTGTGTACCTGTATAAAAATAACATATGACAATAATCCTTAAATAAATCCATGATTGACATTATTTTATATAATAATGAAGATATTTTAAATAGGAACAAAAAGTATTTTTATATTTTGAATGATGATACAAGAACAGAAATAGTAATTTTTAATATATATTTATTCTATCTATTTATCTAGATGTAAACATGGTTATCCAACTTAATGAAGTTAATTTCATTTTTTGTAATTATAAAAATAAAATAGTATTTAAAAAATTATTTAAAATAATGCTTTTATGTAAATAGCTCATTAAAAAGTAGAAAAATAACAAAGTAATAATCGATTTCATAAAAGCATTTGAGGTTTTTTTGATTTTTATGATTTATTTGAGCTCAAATGCCTTTTATTAAATTGATTATTACTTTATTTTTCTATTTTGTAATGGGATATTTACATAAAAGCATTATTTTAAAAAAAAAATTTTTAAAATATTATTTTCTTTTTTAGTTTTAATCATAATTTTAATTTAAATAAAATAATTTTCTATATGATTCATTTTTTAAATTATGTTTCTTTTTTTCCCACAAGAAACCACCTGTTGTCAATGGTTTTGACAGATGTATTCATTTTAATTTTGAAAATGAAAAAAAAAAAACCCTACATTTCTTTAATCTTTTTATACAAATTTATTGTTTTTTTACAACATATTTATGAAATTTTAATTATTTCAGAAGAATAATTCAGATTTTAGAATGAAAATGCACCTTTAATTCATTAAGTAAATTAATATTAATAAAATTTTACTCTATAAATGTAATATTACTACTATTAACTCAATTGTTAAGAAATTTTCTCAGGAAAAGTAAGGTTGCAAGTTTGATTGTAAATGAGACCAGATTTTTTTTAATTGTTAAAAAAATTCAAAAAATTGGACATCCCGACAGAAATATAGACAGGATAAATTAATATAAAAGCATTTAAATAAATAAGTGAAAAAATAAACATTCTTGGAGATTTAAAATAAGGTGATGAGATAGCAAATTTTTTTTTTTCAGAAATTATTGAAGCATGAAGTTTTTTCATCTAAACTTAAAAATACTTTATAGTATTGTTCAAATTTATAAAAATAAAAACGATAAAAATGACTGCAATAATTTGTTTTGTGGAATATCATAGTTCTTTATTGCAGAAAATATATTTTCAAGGCTTTTGTTGAAAAGGTTTCTGTATATTGTCACAAATAAATAATAGCAGAAACTCAATATAGTTTTAGCAAATTAAGAAAGACTATAGATAGGCATGATTTTTATTGCTGCCAAATAAATGCAATAAAAAAGTGTCATGAGAAATCATGTGATTTAGACATTAATTTTTATTAATATTTGATCAAGGCATTTAAGTCAATTGATCAAATAAGTTCATGATAATATTTAAAATTATTTTAGTTGGCTATCAAAACTTTATTTTATACAAATTTTATAAGATGAGATGAGAGAATATGTTATTATTGCTGGTATCATTAATTTACAGGTGGCTCAATACAATAAGCATCAAGATTTGATCGATTTAATTTGAACTGATTTAAAAGACTACAAATCTTATCAGTTCCAGATTAATAATATGCTGATGATTGTGCTACTCTTTTCAATTCAAAAGAGTATCTATAAAATTTACTTCACATTTTGAATGCAACTTAAAAAAGGTTTGGTTAAGCAATTACTATCCAAACACTAATAATAAAAAAACTCTAGCAATATTTTATCTGGATGGTTATCAGCTTCATAATAGTTTTTAAGGACAGACTTTGATTTTAAGATACAACATAAATTCCAATGTATTGTTAATGCAATTAACAAATTAAACAAATATGTTATTTCACCAAAGCTTTATAATTATATCAATTAAATTAAATATAAAAAGTTATTTTTTGTTATATCCTTTTATGAAGGTATGATCTATAGGTACAACATAAAGATAATGCAAAAATTTCATTTAAAAATGTTCTGTAACATGATAAAATTTTGATGTTGAGATTATTAAGATCAATCAGTATATTCTGTAGTTTGTTATGACATTATAAAGTGTATTATTGCAAAGTTATAGCTTGAGAAGATGTATATAATTTTATAATTCATTGAATAATTACTATTTAATTTGTATTGGGTATGAATAATAGATGAAACAAAAATTCCAAAGAAGTATTTTATGCAAAATTTGACTATAGGTTTCATGAAACAATAAATGAATCTATTTACTTTATAATATTATGTTAAAAATACTTCAAAGAAAAGTAATAGCTGAGAATTAAATATAATTATGAACCACAATTAAGCATGATATTGAAATATTTTTTAAGTTTAGTAATAAAAGACTAACTCATCAGCATATTATATAGATGAAATATTAGTAATTCATAAATAGAATTGCTAGTTCATGTTAAAACATATTTTAAATATTTTTTTCTTTCTTGGTATCTTTTTATTTCTTGTGGAGAAAGAATAATCATACTAATTTACAAGAAACTGTGATTGCTAGTGATCATTTTCAATATACAAATAACCACTTTGGAAGTTAGTAATTAAAATACAAAAATCATATTATTAAATTTAGAATATTATATATTTATAACAACTATTTATCATTATTATATTCTTTATTTAAATTTGGCAAAGAGGTTTGTTTATCAGTGTGCTTATTTATAAACTTTTACACTTTTATGTAGAATAAAATTTCAACACAAGTTTAATACATTTAAATTCAATAGGATTGCTTGAAATTTGATATATAACTATTTAATACCAGGCTAATCCATATGAGTCAGTAATCTTTTTGGTAGGTCACTAATTTCTTAGATATAGACAGAGGACAGAAAAATATTAAATGTTTTGATATCAAATCATTTAAAATTTATTTTTACAACTTTTATTTGTTTTAAGTAAATGTCACAGAGGGTAGTATAGAGATTACTTTTTTTTTCATTTTAATTAATCATAGAAATTGCTTGGATGAATGGGAGAAAAAAATAAATGAAGCAAAGAAAAGAAAGTGACTATAAAGAAATTAACAATATTTTCATACAATAAATATGATGTAGCAATAATTGTATGGAAAAGAATGGCAGTAGCAGGATTAACAAAGGGGCATTAGATTATTTAGAAAAAGTACAAAGAAAAGCAGGATAACATGCATTAGATACAGTTGTGTAAATGGCAAAGGAGGCAAGTCAAGCAGAAATGAGGTGATCACATTTTTATATGAGATGTAAAAAGCAAAATGAAAATGTATTTATGAATAATAAGAGAATAGCCAAAATAGTATTTAATTGGGTTATGAGTAAAGGGCAGGCAACAATGGTAGACAGAAAATTTGGATAAAGACTTTATGTCAATATATTTATATAAAAGATGGGATGATTGTGTTAGAAGAATTGTTGAGTGTTATAGTGGCAAGGAATGGGTAGAAGAATATATGCATTAATAAAAACTAGAGAATTGGAGAGATAGAGAACTAGTATGGAGAATAAAAAGATTTTAAATATATATAGATGTAAACAAACAGGATATTGGGTGTGAGTTTTATGATAATAGAAAAGAAAGTAGTTTATTGTTTAAGCTTCAAACAGAATTGTTAGCAACAAGAGAATACATACATAAATGAAAAATTTGGGGTAATTTGGTCTGCATGTTATTTAAAGAATATATGGAAAATATTAGGCTTCTGTTAATGTAAATGCTTATAAGAATAAAGAGTACAAATAATAAGGTTGTGAGAGAATAAATATAAACAAGGTGATTATATAGAAAATGGGTTTAGGGGTTTTGTGCTGGATTTGGAAAAAAGATAAGGGGAATTTAGATATAAAAGCCATAGAACAGACAAAAATAACATTGTGAAAATGGGATAGAGCAGGATAGAGAAAAATATAGGAAAAACTTTGGGTGGGAAATGGAAATGGAAGGTAAAAATGGCTAACAGGTTTGTCTGGAAATAGTGACTGAGAGATTCCTGACTCTGAGAAAGCATAAGGCATAGTGCATCACATTGCATTACATCACATTCACTTTAATAACCTTTTAAAATAAGATTTAATAAAGTTAAGCTCAATATAATTTGCTGAAATTTTGTACATTTAAAAAAAATGTTTATAGAAATGATACAACACATTAATATTTTACATACAGTGATTTAGTTTCTTAGATATAGAAGGAAGTGAGAGGGTCAATGTTCTAAGTAATGCTTGCAATTTTCTTGGTTGCAATTGTAAACTTCATTTAAATAATATGAAAGATTGTTTATAATATAGTTTTGTTAAGCTTTTTTTTATTAATTTTTTTTTTTTCTAATAAAAAAAAATGTCAACCAATTTTAAACAGGAAAGTTAGTTTCTGATTTATTGAAGCAGTCAATCTTAGCTTAAGATTGAGCTTCATGTTTCCACCTATTAATCTGTGTTTAAACCCTATATCCCGTCCCACTCCTTTTGTCATATATATATATATATATGTATATATTTGAGATGCGCTCCTAAGTTATAAAATTTTAATGTTTCACTAACAATTTTTTAAAATTATTACTAATTATTTTTTTATTAATTATTAGTTTTTTTTTTATTAAAGTATTATAGGTGCAGCTCAAATATATATATAGGAGCAAAATACTAACAAAATATTGATTTTTTTTTGTAAATATTTTATTATACGTCATTTTACTTTTTCTTTTTAAAGTATTTTTTCTTATTAAACTGTACTTTATAAAATCCAATATGGAAGATGCAACTGCTAATTGTCCAAAAATAATTAAGGGGTTGGAAACACTATTGTTTTAATCTGGAGAAGGTATTTTTAATTAAAGTTTTTACTTAAAATGGGATTAAGATTAAAGATTTTCTTTTGTTATAAACATTTTTGTCAAATCTATTTCTAATCTGGAAATAGATTTGAATTTATTTTTGGATGTTATCTAATGTTGCATCTTTCAAAAACAATAAACAAAGAAATGTAAAATTTCTGTTAGATCAGATATTAGATGGTGAGCTAAAACTAAGTAATTAAAAGCATTCCAGGGATATCTGAGTGGGGTATAAAATGGCCAAATTTTAGATCACCAGGAGAGAGATTAGTGACTATAGAGAGAACTGATTGTAAACATATTACACATTGCTTGAAACTTAAAATGATGTAGTAGTAAATCCACCATCCTTCTCGGCCCTGTTGGGTCATCATCTTCCACTGCCATACCATTCTGCTGCCTAAGAGTGAAGTAAAAGCCTGACCTAAGAACTTTAATGCTAATAGAAGCTTGCTTCCACTGAAAAACTTGCATTTCAATTGGCGTGCATGTGCCATACTTTAAATTGGACATTTAAAATTTCAAGGTAACTTTTCAAGCCATCACCTCAAACTGAATCTATCAAGATTTCTTCTAATATGTGATTTAACTTTGTTTTGTTTTAATATGTAATTTACTCTTAAGTCATTTCTATAAATTTAACTCTCTCTCATATGCTCTTAACTTTCCTTAACTTTGGTGCAGTCATTTATTTATTACTTGATTTTATATGTGTGCTTTTATTATTAATATGCTAATTTCCAGCAACCAGGCATACATAATTTTTAAAATCCTTTTTGTCTTTTAATTAAATCTCCATTAATTAAGGATTTAACATTCCCTAAAAATATAATGTATTGTTAATTAATACGCTCACCAGATTGTTTTACGAGCCAATATTTTATTTATGTTTTAGTACAAAAAAAATATATATTTGTTTAACTCTGGATTTTCTACCCAGGGTAAATCCAGAACTCAAGCTAATTAGTGCTTTGAAATCTTATTTATTTTATAAATGTTATTCAATACTGAAAAGGTGACCAATTAGTTTTTTTTTTATAACTGCGAGTTTTATTTTTACATACTCTTAAAATATCAAATACAGTACTTAAATATTCTCAGTTGTTGTAAAATCCACAAAGGTGGGATTGAATTATTTTAAATAATAAAAAAGGGAAGAGGGTAAATCTTAATGTTTCTTTTACTAAATAAAATCTTCAAGTATATTTTAGTAAATGAAATCTAAACCTCTCTCTATATATTATAACCGCATAGCATATTATTTGTGTAAATTATAGTACTCAAACAAGGGTCATTTATTTTAAAGCAGTAAAATTTATTCAATGTCATTAGTGACATGAATCATTAGTGTTACTGACATTTGGCTTATCTTCATGATTATATATATATATATATATGCATGCTTCTTAATCTGGGGGTTGCAACAAGTTCGAACCCATAGATTTTCTTTCAAACCTTGTCCTGAGAATAGTTGATCTACCCAGGACCATTTATGTTGTATAAAAAGGCCTCTGGTGGTGATTCCCTAAGTCTGGAACATGCTATACCTATTCACTTTCTTTGTTAAAAAAGGCCTTCACGTCAGTAAATATCCATGGCATGACTATCCACTTTGTATTTCATACAGAAGCACAACATTTCCTGTTATTTTGGCCATTATGTTAGTACTGCCCAAACTTCATATTATTATTATTTCTTTTGCTTATGACCTAATTTTAATGCTGTAATAATATTAAAAATTGTGCTCTGCTCAAAATATATATAAATGCCAACTATTACTATTTTTATTAATTAAATTTATTTCAATCTTATACAATCCCATCATCACAACTTATTTCTGTATTTAAGAGTATCTATATGCCTTGGGGAAAATAAAGCGTTCTTCTTACTAACACTAATTAAAAGAAGTTTTATTTAAGTATTTTGTCTTATAATCAAATATATTTTTCAAATGTATTTTATTTATTTTTATGACCGTAATGATGTGAAAATAGTTTGTATTATATCTGTAATAAATCTTGGAATGCTCCCTGAAATAATGTTAGTCACCATGTTTCAGAACTGTAAATCAAAGCATTAATGGCCATAATATGTAATTCTTTCTAATAGTTGATTGGCATCTTAATATTGGACCCACTAAAGATGTGTGCTTATTTATAATATATTATTTAGCTAATAAAAAGCATATGAGAAATAATAGCATCAATGACACTATGTAATCATCTACCGCTTACTCATTCATGCACATACTAATGTTTGCAATTAATTTATAAATGTGTGTAAACAATTTGTCATTATATTAAAGTAATTTTTATTATCCAACTTGGCTGAGTAGTTCAAATTTCTCTTTTCTCCACTTCCAAACATACAGCCATGCGTAAACATATTTTAGTTAAGTCATAGTTAATAGATGTCTCATTGTTTTTCTCCGCTTTACTAGTGGGCTAGGTTAAAATTAATTCTCATCCATCATCACTGTTATTTATTAGGTGTTATATCTGGGGCTTAGAGAGTGGGTTTGAATTCAGGCTGGTCCCTGACCTAAATCTCGGGCTGGACTGGGTTTGAAGTACATTTTGTGAGTTCCAGCTCATGTTAGATGGAATACATGTTTTGACCGGTACATTATTATACATATATAATAAAGTACACATAATAAATATATATGTACACACACATAAATAGTATACATGTTAAGTTACTGCAGATATATCTACTGATTTAAATACATGATAGTTGAAGTTGATTTAACATAAAATTATATGTATTAAGTGAAGATCATTTACAAAGTAGTTTTGGGAAGCATTTTTTTTTAAATAAAAATTTTCAATCAAAAGCAAAAATGTCAAACACTTTTTACTTAAAAAAATATTTGATATTTTAGTTACTTATATGTGTGTATTATTATGTACACATACTAAAAATGATATATATCTAAGGAGTATACATTTTAATTTATAAGGAGTATATATTTTAATTTATAAGAAGAAATATCTAATGTTATATATCAACCAGAAATGTCAAGTCATTTTAAGATGCAATATAGTTTTGCATCTTTATTTACTCTGCCAATACTAAAAAATTAAAAATTAAATATATATATATTAAATGCTTTTATTTACTGTGCACTTCAACCACAATTAGGATTCTTGAAATGAAAGCATGGGATTCAAAAAATTAATTAACTGAATCCCTTGGAATCCAGAAATTAATTAAGTCAATCCTTCATAAATTAATTTGATTAATTTCTGGACTCCCATGTCTTTATATCAAGGAATCAACTTCATTAATTTCTTGAGTCTCTCATGCTTTTATTTCAAGTTAAATCTAAAAATCCCAATTGTAATTGAAGAAACATTGTTTTTTTCTTTTTAGTGCATGATAAATAAAAAAACATTTTAGCTGTAAAAAAGTTTACCTCCATTATTTTTTTTTGGTTTATGGAAATCAACAAGTTGTTTTCTTTTGTTATCATAATTAAGTTTGGTATTTTTATATTTACATGTTATACCAAAACTACAGATGATGTGTATAATTCCATCCTTAATTATATAATAATTATTTAATTATTGGATTTTATTACCTTCCAATATTTAGATGAGCTATTACCATGGTTTATACTCCTTAACAATATCATAACTTGTATTATAATATCATAATAAGTCAGTTTAACATTAATTTGGTAACTTTTTATTAAGAATGTTGAGAAGTCATTTGAAAATAATTAATTGATTTCCAAAAGGCAAGTCACTGTGCAAGAATATGTACTTATTAATCAATTTAGTTTAATATCATTAAACTGATTTTTGTTTCACACATGAACATTTTCTAAATGTAATTTATAAAAATAATCATGTGACAATATGTGACAATAAACATTCTACAGCTTTTACACTCTCGTAGTCATCATTAGAAATAAACTCATAAAAAATAGAAGTTATTATTAATATTATTTTTTTATATAAATTTACACACATATATGTAATTCCATTATACATTTTGTTATTTAACTTTATAATCACTATCTATCATCAAATCAACAATTAATACCCATCTTATAATATTAAGACATATAGGTACATATATATATATATATATATATATATATATACCTATATGTCTTAATATATATATATATATGTAGAAAAATTGGAAGCTGTAATATATATATATATATATATATTACAGCTTCCAATTTTTCTACATTGACAATTTTCCAATTTTATCGATCCATTAACCCTATTAATATATATACATAAATTATACATTCTTTTATTTCTTGTTTTTCTACCTTATAATTACTATCTGTCACTAAACAAACAATTAATTTCAGTCTTGAACTATCAATACATATACATAGGTATACACCTATACTTTCACATATATTCCAGCTTCCAGTTATCTAACTGCAATCATTTCTCTCATAATTTTATAAAACCATTTACCATATTAATATATATTATCTATGTTTTCTTGTATATATAATGTTTCATAATTTTTCTTTTTTTTAAATTTTTATTATACTTTATTACCTTTATATTTTATCCACAATTTATCATATGATCTTTTTTAAATAATGATTATATGGTCCAGACTTAGTATCTTTTCTTTTTATTGCCTTATGATGTTCTTTAACTCTTTCAATTGCATGTTTCCCTGACTGCTATATATATATATATATATATATATATATATATATATATATCTTATTGAATTTGTCACATGAAATTATATATATATATATATATCTTATTGAATTTGTCACATGAAATTATATAAAAACAATTCCTATTCTATTATCAATACTATCATTCATTTTTGCATTGCATATTGATTTTCTTAAATCTTTACTATTCTTGCATACTTTATTTACTTCATCATTTAACTTATATTTATTCAACATCTTATAAACTTTCACCTGAAATGGAATTGAAATCCACCTCTTAACTTTATCTATTCTCTTATTATTCCCTTTTATATAACTTCCATTGTTAGTACTTAAAGTTTTCCTAATTACTTTTTCATTTTAACCAATTTCAAAATATTTTTTCTCAATTTTTAATTATTGCAAATATGCCTTTTTTTATTTTTTATTTAAACTGAGTCTATCATTTTTAATTTTAAATCCTTTCAAAGCTGCTATTTTTTGAGACAATGGCTGGTATGATGCAGGATCAATTACCCCTCTAATAATTTTATTCTTAATGAACTGTTATATATATATATATATATATATATATATCTAATAATTTTATTCATATATATATATATATATATACATACATTTTCCTTTACATCTTTATTTAAATACAAGTCTAAATATTTAATCCCTTTTCTTTTTTTTTACAGTAAATGTAATATTATACTTATTATTATTTAATTCCTTAAATGCATCCATGATATTTCTACTATTCCCTATTATAATTATATTATATACTATCTACAATACAAAAAAATTCTTTATTTTTAATATATTTATCAATTACCTTTTCCTCAATGAAATCAACCATAGCAGATGGATTTTTTAATGAGGAAAAGATAATTGATAAATATATTTAAAATAAGGAAATTTGCAGCATTATTGATAGCAGATGATATAATTATAATGGGGAATAGTAAGAGTATCATGAATGCATTTAAAGAGTTAAATAATAATAAGTATAATATTACATTTACTGTAGACAAAGAAGAAAGGGATTAAAATATTTAGACTTGTATTTAATTAAAAATGTAAATATATATATATATATATATATATATATATATATATATATATATGAATATTAATTAAATATATATATATATATATATATTTATATAACAGTTCACTAAAAATAAAAATATTAGATGGGTAATTGATCCTAAATGATACCAGTCATGAATTTAAAATTAAAAATGATAAACTCAGTTTTTTAAAAAAGGCATATATGCAGAAATTAGAAATTGAGAAAAAATATATTGAAATTGGTTACAATGAAAAAGTAATTAGGAAAATTTTAAATACCAGAAATGGAAGTTATATAAAAGGAATGAATAAGAGAGTAGATAAAGTTGAGAAGTAAATTTCATTTCCATATTTAGTTGAAGCATATATGATATTGAATAAATATAAGTTAAACAAGGAATCAAGGATAGGATTGAAGAATAGTAAAGATTTTAGAAAATTGATATGCAATGAAAAAATAAATGATAGTATTAATAATAAAATAGGAATTGTTTATATAATTATATTTGACAAATTCAGTGAGATATATATAGAGAGCAATCAGGGAAAAGTGTAGAGAAAGAACTAAAGAACATAATATGGTAATAAAAAGGAAAGATACTAAGTCTAGACTATATAATCATTATTGAGAAAAATGACATATGATAAATTGTGAGGAAAATATAATGGTAATAAACCATAGTAAAACTTTTAAAGAAAGAAAATATTATAAAATATCATATATGCAGGAAAAAAGATAAATATATTAATATGATAAATGATTTGATAAAATTGTGAGGGAAATGGTCACTAGTAGATAACTGAAAGCTATAATTTATATGAAGGTATAGTTATATGTATTGATAGTTTCAGACAGAAATTAATTATTTGTTTGATGATAGATAGGAATTACATGGTAGAAAAAAGAGGAGTAAGAAAATATTTAATAGATGTGTATGTATTAATAGAGTCAATGGATCAACAAAATTGGAAATCAAGTTGTCAATGTTAGGAAATTGGAAGCTTTAATATATACATGAAGGTATATGTACATATATGTCTTGATAGTATAGGATGGGAATTAATTGTTAGCTTGATGATAGATAGTAGTTATAAAGTAAAAAAAGATAATAAGAGAATATGTAATGGACGTATACATATAAGTGTAAATTTATATAAAAAATAACATTTATTTTTCTATGAGTTTATTTCTAATGATGACTACTAGAGAGTGTATAAAGCTGTAGAATGTTCATTGTCACATGATTAATTTTAAAAATGGCATTTTGAAAAGATTCATGTGAGAATGAAAATCGTTTTGATGATATTAAATTAAATTGAATACAAATGAGTTGTCTATTATTTCAATTTATTTATAATTTGATTGATTAAGTGTTTATAATTTGTTGACAACATTATGGTTGTATAATTTACTGAAAAATGACTATAAGAAATGATATATATATATATTGATTACCTTGTCATTATGATATAACTACCAAACAACAGAATATTTTATTTTGAGTTTTTTTTATAGGGCAATTCTAGTTCATTAATTTGAGTTATGGTAGTACTGAGAACTGTGAATACAGCTTCTATTATTTATTATAAATACACTGTGTGTACATATATGGAAAATCTTTTAAATATTTTACTGCAGGGAAAAGACCTCTTTAATACCTTCATAAAGAAATAGTGAAAGAAACAACCTTACTTATTAAGCTTTACAATTGTCAGATAATAAATATTTAAACAGTTTTTTCATTTTTCTTTAATATCTTATTAAACATATATAGTAACTCATAAATCAGTTAATATTGTATAGCTAGCTGCGTTAATTGTGAGCTAACTGCCTGACAAAATTATATCTAGTGATTATGTTTTCAAGATTTAATTGAAGACATAGGACTGTCAAAAGAATCTGTCACTGTTAGACTACAAGACCTTTTAATATATATATATATATATATATATATATATAAATAGGTATATATATATATATATATATATATATATATATATATATATATATATATATATAATGAATGTGCTATAGAAAAAAATGATTAAGCAGAGATAAAAGTTGCCTGCATACTCTTCATCACATCACTCTTCCATGAGATGTGGACAATAAGTATAAACTTTATAGCACTTTTCACATTGAAATATCATTGCACAATAAATACATGTAATAATTAACCAAGAACTATATATATTATTAAAATGAATTATTATAAACAAAATGTATTATGTCATTACCTCTTGTGAGAGTTCAGAGCAATGATAAATGCATAAACAACATTAATTTCTGCACAGGTAACTTTTCTATCTCTCAGTTGTTAAATTTGCATATTATTCTTTGACATTAACTGTCATACACATTTAAATCAAAAATCTAATGTTAAGGTAAATGAGGTTACAAAAGAATGATAATTCTTTTCAAGCATCCCATTTTCTATTAGAAATAATTAATTCTGAATAACAATAATCATATTAAAATAATTTTTTGTTATAACAAATTGTTTAGCACTTTCTGATATTTGCTGAGACTAACAGAACAAAAAAAATTTTTAAAATAAAATAGCCTAATGATAAAAAGCCAATAAATTCAGTTTCAAGTAGTGACTTTACTTGCAGAGAAATTGTTAAAACACATAAAGAGCATTTAAATACGGCGATTATAGTTTTCTCCAAATATACTGAGAATAAAGTAAATATTAATTTCCCAAACATCTTTCACAGCTAGCTTTTCTTTATTACTAATCAATGCAAATGGTAATAACTATTAGTCATGTTGAATCTAATTAATAACATCTAAGTATTTTTTTCCAACAAACACTGGATAGTTTAGTGAGTGTGCTCTGGAGTAATTAATAAAAAATATCATGCTTGTGATTTGAAAAATGTATTAAGCACAATACCATGAGATCTTTTGATTTTTTCTTTTTGAAAAAGATTTTATTTTCTAAAATTTTTGTCATACATTTTTTGTAACATTTCTGTACAGACAACATTAGTTTGCTTACAACGATTGAATCTCTAATGAATGAAGAATCACTTTTTTAAAGTTAGATTTATAGATTATTGACCTATAAAAGATTTGTCACTTTGTTCTAGGTAAATTAAGACAACAGCAGCTAAAGAACTCTCAATCAATTTTTAGCTGAGAAAAGGGTAAGAAAGTAAATTGAATTCAGTCATCCTGTGGATCTATTATGTTCGATTAATCATTTTATTGTTTGAATGTCACATAACCTCCAGAACAACGGAACATAAATTTTTATATTAACCAATCCAGATTTCCTAAACTTTTTTCCACTTTACAACTAAAGCAAGAGAAATATCCATTGCTTCCTGAAAGCGCTCTGATCTATCTTTGTAAACATTAAATATATCAAAACTACAACAAAAATTTTAAAGATTACAAATAAATTTGAGATATTAACATTTAATAACAAATATTTAAAGTTAACTTTTAATATTAATATTTGAAATTTAAATCTCTTCACAATTCAAAAGAATTTATGTTTTTTTGGAGTTTTACTTAATGAGAATAACGAAACTCATAAATTAAATTATTATTTTTTATTAGAATGCATTTTAATTCAAATTAATATTTGTTATAGTGATGAAAACTTGATTTTTCTCTTGTTTAATAAATTAAAGCCAATGTAAAGGCTGATGAGTTTATTGTAATAGACAGAAGATTCTTTGGCTGCAGAAGAAATTGATTGCAGTTTGGTATCATTAGTGAAGCATTCAGTCAACAGAATTTAAAATTGAATTAACTCTAGAGAGGTCCATTATAATTCATATGAAATATAAAGCCAGACACTTAAAAACAATAATATTTAATAAAAAAAGAGTGAAAAAAATACTATTAATAATTAAATATAGTATATGCCAAAACAAAACAAAAACAATATTATTTAAAAACGTAAACAAACATAGCTAAAAATGAAATCAAAATGAAATAAAATTAACCACAACATGTGGAATATATATTATACTCACAATTATAAAGACTTAAATTTTTATTTAATTTTATAAATTATATATTCAATTATTTTAATAGTTTTTTCTCATATTTATATTAGTTTATGAAGCATATATAGCATGTTTAGAATTAATAATTTACCCACTCACAGAAAATATATATAAATATAAGTCATAATTTTGATTATATTCCTTATACTAATCAACTAAAATCCATAATTTCTATTAATGAAAATTATTTACATAAAATATTTTGAATAGGTAGAAAATAATTGAAGAATTAAAGATAGCTTAGGATTAATTTAATAATCAAGGACAGACATGATTTTAGAGCAGAAGCATTGGGGAACTACACTACTATATCATTTCCCAAAAAATATATGAATCATAAGGGTCTCATTGATGCAATGGTACCATATCCATTTGTCATTTATATAATCTGGATTTAAATTTAGAATTAATATACTTGAAAATTTGTTTTAAATGTTTAAGATTTTTTTTTTCAGTTAGCCAAAATACAGTCAACTTAGATAGCAATCTAACACAGGTTGGTAAATGGATGTTAAAGTATTCTCATTCTCAACATTTTTAAGCCTGGTTAAGAATGTCTTGTCTCTGCTTTATTGCTTCTTTGTGGGCCATTGGAAACACTCTTCTCTACAATAAATTATTTAAAAATTACTTTGCCTTATATTTATGTAGATTCTTTAAATTCCATTAGTTATATTTTTAAGTTTAGCATAAAACTTCAGCTATTTTTGACTTAAACCATTAAACATCATGATCATCATTTCTTATGCTTGCTAAAGCTATTAAAACAGACAAAACTCCCCTTACAGTAGTGCCACTCAGTGCAAGCCAGAATAATCAATGGATGTAAGAAGGTTTGTGCATAACATTTTACTGATGAAAGTCACAAGCTAAAAACTAGTATGGGGATATTGGATGAGTAGGTACTAGATAGGGGTTTTATGCACAAACCTTGCATCCATTGATTACTCTGGCTTGAACTGAGTGGCACAACTATAAGAAGAGTTTTGCCTATTATTTTTGACTTAGTGATTTTATATTATTTAAACAATGTCACTATTATAATCATAATTTTAATTCAAGGCAATTTCAAAATATTTCAGCATTTATATATGTTTTATATAGAGAGATAATTAATTCTTAATACTATTGTGTTTTTGATCATGTATTGTCTTTCTAAATAATATACTTTGAATAAAATAAACAATCTAAAATGTTTGTTATGCTGGTTTAAGTATTCTAATATGATTAAACAATTACATATGGCTACAAATAATTTATTTATCTTAATATAAGAACACTATTTCAACAATTTAAAGATTTGCAATGCCTTTATTTTCAAAGAAGATAGAATATATTATGTGACATAGTAATGAAAAAGTTTTGACACATTTTTATATATATTTATTATATACAATAAAAATATATTTAACAGATAAAAATATATTAAAATGAAATTTCAAGTTACACATAATACAAGCTAAAATAAATTAGAATTATAAATTCTGATTACAAATTACATAAAATACTATATTTTTTGAATATAGGACACTGCAGTGTATAAAAAGCACCGGCCCCCCTTTTATACACCTTTTTGAGAGAAAAATAGTTTTGTACATTTTTTTCTTGAATTTGCATAATGATTTACTGTTTTAATTTTATAGGTATTTATGTCACAGAAAATATAATTAGGGATCTCAGAAATTCATCTTTAGAGCTAAATAAAAATCACATGAAGCCACGTCTTCAGAAATAGAGTCTTTATGTAAAAATCATTGCCATCAAGTGAGTTACTAATTTAAAATTTTTTAAATGACTTTACAATTGTCTCACATTACACAGCATCTTATGAAGTTTTGACCCATTCACAAATCTGCAAAATGCCAGGTCTTTTCCTTATTTCTGATGGTGTCACTTCAAAATTTGTAGACTGAATCAGCTGTTCCATTTCTCTTCCATAAATTCTTAAATGGTTTATTAATGCAGCCATCTAAAGGTTGAAGCTGGCTTGTTAGGCCACCTGAAATTACATATAATTGAGTTTTTAGTTAGTTGAGTTTATTGTTATCTTCTGTTCTGTGATTGTAAAACTGATTTTATAACGTCAAGGCAGGTTTCTTTAACAGTTCACCAGGACACCTAGAACACACACTGTCTATCCACAATTTCATTCCCCTGCATCTATTGAGCTCTTAAGATGAATGTGTGTAAACACATCTTTAGGTTGTTTTTCTTTAAGCAACTTATTATCTTTCCAAAACAGAAAAAAAAATGGAAATAATTTATTCAAAACAGCAAAATGCAATAGAATACTTATATATGTACAAGCCAGAAGTTTTAGACTAACTGAAATTTTAACTCATAAATTTTGATTACCAGTGCATAAGATGCATCCTATGTTTTAGGCATATTTTGAGGGAGGGAAAGTATGTTCTATACGATGACAAATGTGGTCATATAATTAGTTCAAAAAGTAATATATATATATATCTTAAAAAAGTATAAGCAAACTAGCCAATCAGTTGATTAGTAAAACATTTTTAACACCTTTGATATGATACTAAAATAATTAGCCATACCCACTTTCTAAACCAATTTTGTCATTTATTTTAAAATTAAACTTTAAAAGCATTTATTTATTTTCATTACCAATATATGGATTCCTGGTGAAATAAATAAATACTACTATATTTAAATTCACTTGAGAAAAGATTTTTATGGATATGAGTCTGCTATTCACTAAAATATTTTTTTATTGATTACCATAATTTTTTTATAAAGAATTTCCCAAAAAGTTACTAACTCTATTACCTGAATTAATTAACTTGTGCTTTAATTTTTACTGTGATCATTTGAGGAAAGCAAAACTTTTTAATATAGGCAACATAATGATTTATAAATATCTATTAAAAGTACAGTTGTATTTCTTACAATTTAAATCATTATCTTTATGTTGTATATGATTGTAAATTTTGCTCTATGTTGTATTTTTTTTTAAATTTGAATTTTATATAAAATGATAAATATCTCTTACTTAATTTATGAATTTTTATGTTTAAAATATTAATTTATAAAATTATCAAAAAAAAAAAAAAAAAATTATCAAAAAAATATTAATTTATTTGAATTAGATTAGTAATATGTTAATAAAAATGAAAAGACATATGATAATGTGACACGAGTGTACAAAATTACATAGGACAAAGATTTAAATGATAACAAAGGAAAGTGACAAGTTACTGTTGGCAATAGAAATGGATTAGGTCAGTGAGAAGACAAATCAAGTAATCAGAGAAACTTATAAATAGAAAAATATGATAACTGTCTAAAAGTCATAGAAGAAAGAAAACTGAGATAATATAACAATGTTAAAACAATGAATAAAATCAGAATACCAAGAATGATGGTTATAAATGAAGAGGGAAAAAAGGAAAGAAAGGCCAGAATCTGTCAGAAACATATATTATAGATAGAAATATATTAAACATAAAAATATGGGAAACTTTTGGTTGACAATTTCAGCATTAAGAAAAAAGAATGCATTTTATTATCATTGCAGTAAATATTAATAGAGTTTTGATATTTATCATATCTTACATTACTATTTTTTTTCTATTGTTCATATCCTACTCCTTTGTATATATCAATACACACTCAAATAATGATTTTATCATTGTTTTAATTATTTATATAAAATATTTCGTAATCATTAATCCTTATTACTTGAAAATATTTTAAATGCAATTAATTGATAAAATTTATTAAATCTGTATATTTTTTGTTGAAAATATTCCAGGAAGATTTACAATAAAGCTAAAAATAAATTATCAATACACATAAATATATTTATATTAGTATTTTGTAAAAAAATGTCTGCCTGGTAAATTGACACTGGAGCTACTTTTTGATATAAAGTATAAAGGCAAGATAATATATTAAATTCAGAACAATACAAATGAATGCATTTTATTTTCAATGAATTTTTAATTAAACACCGTTTTACAATTTTAATGTTTTTGAAGTCTTTTCAGAAGTTAAATAAAACATTGCAAAAACAATAAAAACATGGACGTTCTTTTAATATATAATATTAAAAGTAGAGAAGATTCGTTTAAATCACTTTGGCATTTTATATATATAATATTATAACAAGCATTATCATAGTAATTAGGACATCTACTTTCCATGTTCATTATTTGGGATTCAAATATGGGCTAAATTAATCATGAAAAACATTTTTTAGATCATAAACTGACATAGAATATTTTATTAAAGTAATAAGTCAGCCATCTAATATTAATTGAGGAATGAATAGGTCATTATTATATTCCAAAGTAATTTGAGTTGAATGAATAAATATTATTGAATTATAAAAACAAAAGGTATAATAGTAATATAAAACAGCATTCATTACAGGTGATGAGGTATCATATTTTTATGGGATCAAACTCATGATTTATCTTTTATAATAGTACAAAAATAATGCTGGAATCAAAGGTTACACTAACAGCTATGGATTTTTGAAACATCAGAGTATGAATCCTCTTATAGATGATATAATAATTAATTAATTCTAATTATTAAAATACAAGGTTCTTATATTACATTAAATCTTATCTCAAGTTTTATTTTATTTTGCTTAAAATATAGGTTCTTTTACAATTTTAAAATCTCATCTTAAGCTCTCAAATATCTTTAACTCAGGGTTCAAATTCAAAATGCACTTGGAATAAGAAAAATTCTAACAGTAATATACTTCAAACTCTTAAAATGTGAGAATTGTTATTTAAGCTATGCATTAAACATTTTATATATTTTTTTTAGTTTTATCCTTAACATTAGTATTTTAAGGAAGTAGAAATGAAAGTACACAATAAGAGAGTATTCAAATAACTAAGTAATATATGACTAGTAAATTGTACATTTAAAATACTTTAAAGTTATTCAAGTATAACTATTTTATTTTTATCACTATGATAAAATATTTTTTCTAATTTATTAAAAGCAATAGCAGAACATTACAACACTTTAGTGTTAGTTAGCCATGTTCATAATTTGAAGGGAAAATTAATAATGATCTGAGTGATATTTGGAACCAGTCATTCATAGAAGATTTAGCTAAGTACATAATATTGCTACATAAATCAATTGATTTAACTGCTACTGAAACGTAGTATTAATGAAAATTAATATTATTATTAAATATAAAAATTTAACCCCATAATAAAAAAATCTAGCTAATATTTTGAGACGATAAAAACCTCAGAACAATCTACATATATCAAACAGATATTCTAATCATTAAGAAATAGCACTCATGATTGATATATAAAGCAGAGCCTAATTTTGATGAAGAAGACATCGAACTATTACATATGTTTACCTACTTAAATTATAAACATTTAGATAGTAGATTTGCTTAGTAATGTCCTCTCTTACTCAATTAGTAAATGGTGCATATTTACATAGCTAACAAAATTAAAATTATTTTATTCCTATCGGAAAGTTTTCATCCTATAGAGATGTGATTAAAAAGCTTTTACTTCATATAAGTGCAATAGCAAAATTACATTTGAATTTTTACTTTTTTCTTTCTCTATAGTGTAAATAAAGCAGTCATTTTCAATTGGAAAGTTTTCAGCAGTGTACAGTATCATAAATGACATTTCAATCGAGTGAACACATAAAATTTATTCCGTTAGTGGCAGTTTCTACTTTAATCTGATTTGATCTATAAAATGGAGCAATTTTGCAGCAAGCTGTCAATGAGTGCGTCTAGGCTTCACAGAAACTTAATAATAACAGTTTATGTACATTTTAAAAATCATACTAATTTCACTTATGTTACAGATGAAATGAAAAAATATAAACGCAGCTAGTATTATTATCAATTGCTTATATTATGTATGCTTTTTTGAAAAAAAGCGTAAGATTTGATTTATTTAAACAAATTAATTATTAATTATATTATATATATATACTCATAGACTTGAGGAAGAAACGACAGAAGACAAAAATATGAAGAAAATAAAAACTTAAATTTTTTCTTCCAATACAACTGTATTACTTTTAAGTTTTTTTTATTATTTGTATTTCTTATAAATACAGATAAAGGCAACTAAATATTAAGAAATTGAACAATACCATCAAATAAAATTTGTTCATCAGTGATATATTGTCATTATTTGCCACTCTTTTAGTACAATTTATTCCAGCTTACAATGTAGCTTTAAACAATGAGACAATAAATTTATTTGTGTTATAAGGTTGGCAAGTGACGTTAAACAGTAATTAATGATGATGAAACATACCGTTAAGGATAGTATTTTATTTAGTATAAATAATCTTTTGAACAGATATATTAATAGATATGTACTTTACAGAAGTAAAAGTCTAAAAATAGCTCACTATGATTAAAGACCTCCCCAGCATTTCTCTACAAAAAAAAAACAACATGAAATACAAGATAGCATTTTTTAGTATATAATTTTTATTAGTCTTTTATTAGACTAAAGATTATCTATTAATGGATAATATTTTTTAATGTAATTTTTACTATACTAATCTTACACAAGTTAGGAGCTCGTTTCTATACACTTTCAACACCTTGAGGAAGTAGTCATAAACATATATCCAAAGACGTGAAAAAGAAGTATGTTCCCCAGATGCACTTTCATGCCAAATCAGCACTTATAAGTTGTTTCAGAAAACAATCTTTTACACATACCTTTATCATCACTCAGTATATATATATATAGCAAATTATTACAGTTTAACTGATAAGTGTCAAAACTGTTACCCTCACAACTTTGATATAAACTACTTAATGGAAATATAGTAATCATTTTTGTTAGTCATTTATTAGACTAGAGATTATCTGATAATGAATATTTTTGTAGTGTAATTTTCACTATATCATCTTGCATGAGAGTAGTGTAGTGAAAATTACACTATAGAAATATTATTCATTATTAGAATTTGTTAAATTATTTAATATTTAATGATAAAGCTTCAAGTCTATGTCTATTTATTATCAGATAAATTGTTAGTGATGATCTATCTATTTATATAAAATATAACCTAGTTAATCATACAAGTATTGCTTGTTAAATGCACTTATAGAGGAATGTTCAACATACAGGCATCTATTTATAGTGTTTTATTTTTATCTATTATTGTTATCATCATATAATTTTTCTATTTGCATAAGTATTCCACAAAAAATGTTCAGAACAAAAGTAAATTTATTTTAATTAAAAATAAAGATAAATCAATATTCATTTATTTATTGCAGAATAAAATCTTTTCCAATATCTTCCTCAGAAAATAGATTAAGAGAAAACATTATTTTTCTGACAAGTGAACTACTGGCCATGCAGGTTGAGTATTTTTCATCACAGTTTCTCTCTCTATTTAGTAATAACTTGACTAGCAGCAGGATGACTGACTCCATTAATAAATTCTGTTTTCTCAGAAAATTCATGTGCCTGAAATTAATGTATAAGTTCTTTATAGATTTAAAGTTTATATTGTGATAAAATGTGATAAAAACTATGCTTGAGGACCTACATATTTGTAATGTAATGTTAATGCTAAGAAAGTAAATATATTTCTATAATTTCTTTGGTTCTGTCCCTTTGTAAAAGTTTGATTAATCAAACTCCTCAATGGTAAATTCATAAACTAAAAACTAGTCTTGGATTATAAATGTGGTGGCAGTGGATTGGGATTTAATTATTATGCATTATTAATTATTTAGGCTTACACAAGGAAATAGAACTAAAATAGAGAGAATAGAGTTGCTACTCTAACATATTGTGTAGGCAAAGGTTATCTAATGTTTTAAGGTTATACTAAACATATTTACTATCTGGTTTGATTATAAAGCTGTATTTGTGTGTGCTAAGAAAAACTGTAAGGTTATAAAATACAAAGCAATGTGATTGCCAAAAAATAACTAACTGGAGAATCAGCAAACAATGAAAAATTATCATTAGGGCTAATATCATCACCAGAACAGACACTCATAAAAGAATATGGTCACTCTAATTTCAGAAAAAAAGAAATAAAATAAAAAGATGAAGATGAATTTTATAATGATTATACAAACCATTATTCATGAAATATAAATATAATCCCTATATGATCTTTTAATTTTATTATTTGAAATCTTATGGTGGTGTCACTTTTTTAGCAGTAAAATTTATTTTTGGAAAGACTTCAATTCAACACTGACTAAATATAGATCTTGTTTTATTTTACATATATTCTCTAAACAAAAACAATGAACATTGCACACTTTTAGAGTTTTTTTAAAAGTATCTTTATAATACTAATGAAGTCTTTCTCTCTCCCAAATTTAACATAGAATATTTTACTTAAGTCTAATTACCATTTAGAATATTTTACTTAAGTCTAATTACCATTTATTTATTTCTTATGCCAAATTCTAGGAAAATATGTCTTTACTATATTAGATTCAATAGAATTGTATGTAACAAGCTTAAAAATATACTAGTTGGTCTTATAATCTTTTCATTATATTTTTGCAATGTTGATAATACATCTTTAAGGGAATTTTTTTAGTGTCTTTGTATTACTCTGATATAAAATCTATGTCTCACTTTTATACAATGGATTGGAAAAATAGTAGCATATGAACTAATTTAATTTTAATAATAGTAGTAAATTCTGCCTTTCTAAGTGAAAAGTTACCAATATATTTAAGTTGATCAACATTCTTATACCAACACCCATCAAAACAAAAAGTTGTTGCAGCCTTTTTATATTCTTCTTTACAGGATAATGTAACACTCAATATTTTATGACCAATCTCAATAAAAGATGAAAGCTGTGTTAATAATTAAATAATTATAAATACAATTGGTTGGTTGTTTCAATTTTATTTAGATTGATTATTATATTAAATATATATCTATAACAAAGTTATGGACAAATAACTTTTTATGTTGGATATTTGACCATTTTATCTATATTTAATAATAATAAAACTGACTTACATCCAAAAGATAAATAACATTTTGTTGATTAGTTTTTAAATTGAAAAAAAATATATATATAAACATTAATGAACTATAATTATAAAAGGCAAGGAAATGAAGTTTTTAATTTTTTTAATTGGTTTAAATAAAAAATTTACTGCTTTTTTATGAAGCCATTTATAATTTTTTCCAAAATACACTATCATAAAAATTGAAAATAAAGTTGAAAATGGAATAAATTTATGTAAGGCACTAATTTTTATTTCAAATGCCTAATATTTTCCGCAATCAATAATAATAAGGTAAGTTACATAACATGAATAAACTTTGATGGATTCCAAATATTGCCATAAAGATTTTTGATTAACTTAAATCAAATGCTTTGTCATAAACAAAAGCTTAAAATGATTTTATTACAATTTTTTCTCGAAAAAACGGTACTCAAAATCACAGTTTATAGCAACCATCTATTTATGGCAGAAAACGATTTATCAATAAAATCCATTTAATGTCCATAATACCGACATTGCATTTAAAAACTGCAATATTTTTATTGATTTAATTTTTATAAAAATTATCATTCAACTTTATGAACTTATTCCTAAAATATTCAAATACTTTTAAGTTTATTAAACTGGATACATCATTGAAAGTTGTTTTGTGAAATCTTTTATCATTATTGAAAAGATGATCAAAATATAAAATAGTATGCACTATATATTATTCTATATGATATAGTAATAGTTCAGAATTTTGAATATCAAACTTTATAACTGTGTACTTGTTGATATATAAATGTTTTGAAAGGTTATAATATAGCTTTGAATATTCTAAAATAAATTGTATTTAGAAAGTGATAAGCAATGACAAATGACAGTTGATACTACTTATTTGTAACACCTTATTGCCCAATACATTCATCTGTTTTTAAGTAGAAAAATTAATTTACAAATATTTAAGATTCTCATTGTATACGAATATATCAATAAATTATTTTCCAGTACTACTTTTTAAAAGATTACTATATATATATATTATTTTGTTGCCTTTTGCAAAATTTAAAAAATTTTCACTTCAAGTATTCTTTTAGTAGTATCTTAATACAGTATTAATTTTTTAAAAAAAAAAAGATTTTCTTTTTCAAAAATATTAAAACTTGCAAAACTTCCTGCCAGCGATTATATCATGGAGTTCTTCAAACAACTTTCAATTACTTTTTTCAATATTTATATAATGAATTTATAAAATATTTAATATAAAAACAATGTTTAACAGCTTATCTAAAGATTTTTATAATTGTTTTTCGGTTATCTGTGTTTATAAAATTAAAATAATACCATTTAGATCTGTATAATAGGTCCCCACAATATTCTAGATAACTGTTGGTTCATAATTTTATAATTTTTTTTTTCTATCACTTAATTGTCCAGATGAAATCTGCTAGAAATTTATTTATAGACACTTATAAGATGCCTAGTTACATTGATGAGGGAAGAGTTATGTAAAAAAAATTCTAAGATTGTAGTATATAGAAACTTTTCAAGAAAACATTGACAAATTCAAAACAGAAAAATGCATTTACCATTATACTGTATAAACAAATGGGGAATATATATATATATATTTATAAATCGATGTCTGTATTTCTTCAAAGTAATATATGTAATACTATAATTAAATATTAATAAGGACATATATATATATATATATATATATATATATATATATATATATAATCTTCATGTAGTAGCACTTTCGACTATCCTCCTAGTCTTTGTCAACTAGTTTATTGAAAGTCAACTTTCCCATAATTCCATTAGCTGTCTTTCTATTGATTAAGTCTTGCCTGTATTTATATATTAGCATAGCTTCCTTTATTCTCCTTTTATTTTTATGTCTTTCAGTTCACAATATTTTTTTTCATTATTATAATTAAAATTAAAACCATATATACCTAATTTATTATGGTCATAAAAAATGGAAGCTGATATGTTATTATTATTTTTACAATTTTGTTTTGTATTTTAGATTCTTTTTAATAACAAGTGTTCTTTCATTCTTTTCTCCAACGTAAACCTTGATTTCCCTATATATCTGTTATTATACCTCCATATCCATTTATAAATGATACAATTTTTATTTGTAAATGAGGTTTTATATAGATTACTACACCATACCATCATGTTTAAGCAAACTAATAAAATAACATTAGTAGGTTGTCAAGAAAAAATTATTTTAATATATATTGTAATTGTTAGACAACAAATTTTTAAGTCTTTACATTATCTCTTTATTTATTTATTTACATATATTACACAGGCACAACTTGGCTGTAAGCATCAGAAAATGAACTAATACATGTATATTTAAAACAATATTTTATTCAATATAATAATGGAACCATTACACAGCTTCATTAGTAATGTCAGGACAATTTGCAGAGAATGTAATTTACTTCCAATGAATAATGAAAGATAACACAATCTTACATGAATGAAATAACAAATCATGCATTAGTAATTTATTTACTAATATATTTATTAATTGATGTACAATTTATTTTCTTTAATAAAATTAACAAATCTATGTAACAGTAATTTATTTACAAAGTATAATTATTAACTGATATGCAATTTATTTTTTAACGAGTCCTTTAATCTTTATACATCATAATATTAATATATTCATAGATAATGTAACATATTCACAGTACCATTAACCCTGACTTCAATAAACTTAAATATAATTGTATGCTTATATGAATTTATAACTATAAACATTTCTTTGACTCATATATCTTCTCATACTCATGCATACATATATCTACATGGGATAGACATCAACACCATCTTTATCACAACAATCATAAGAAATAATTTATTTTTATTTCCTAATCCTAAACATAACTGCTTATATAATAATAACTATAAAGTGTTGGTCATTTGGTCCTAATCCTAACTGAATAAACTTTCTGTACAATAATTATAAGAAAGGATCTTTTGGTCCTAAATCTAATTTAATAGAACTACAAAATATACAGGGTTAACTTGTTCTGGATTTGATTCCTCACTCATTAAATTGAAAGGAATGTATTCTCTCATATGGATATGAACATATGTAAACTATTAAACATTGGATAAACAGTTGTACATATATAAATCCATCTACATAAAATCCAATTTTCAGTAATCAAATATAAGTTTAACTACAAATGAATGAGACTAATGGAAATAATTACATCATTAACTACAGTTATTTAAGATAGGCAATTTATATATGAGCTTTGCATTTATTTTTTTATATTTTCCTATTAGTTATAAATTACATAAAATTCATAAGCTTGGTATGCACATATGATATATAATAATCATTATATTTTTTTTAAAAAATTGACAAGTAAAGAAAGTTATTACAAATTCATTTCCCTTTTTTTAATTTGATAGTTTCTTTCAAAATAATATCCAGATAACAAACATTATTTACAAATCTTTAAATATAAGGTTCACCCAAAACAAAATAATTGTCATTTACTTCTTTCAGACAAAAACTAAAAGTCCATTTATGATGATAATAGTTTTGTAATTAGCTGTTATTTAAATAAGCAGTATTTTTTTTGTTTCAGCTGTTATTTAAAGTATCATTCAAAAGTCTTTCAAACTAGATCTAGTTTTATCTGTTAGTAGTGTGTTTTCTTTTTATTCACAAAGCATACTAAAAATCCTGGGATTTAAATGAAGTAATATTCCTTTCTGGTCAAAAGAAAAGAAAAAAAACTGATTTGATAAGAAAAGTTACTTCTTTTTATGCACACTCAATTCAATTATTTTAAATCCAAATTTGCATATCATTTTGTTTAGAAGAAAAAAAAAACATATATTTGTTGAAATGAATAATGGATTGTTCATTTCAATATATATATATATATAAACATGTATGGCTTTGTAATTTCAATATATATATATATATAAACATGTATGGCTTTGTAACATTAAATTATTTGCTAGAGATTTTCACTCTAAAAAGCAATATTATTTAATATATATTATGATGTACACATGTTTCCATCTATAATTCCCTTTGTAGTATATTAACTGAATTAAGAAAACAATTAAAGGTCTTATATTTAATAAATATGTTTTTAATGTAAGATAAATGGAGAGTGAATAAATACTTTTTTCATCAAATTTAAAAATGAAATATCTTACTAAGTTTTGTGGAACAATAACAATACTTTGTTCATGAGTCAATGTTTAAAAAAAGGAAAAGAAAAAGACTGCATTTTGTATTGTTACAGAAACGAATTCAGCAAGTGGAACATACACACTTTTTTTTTGCTTAAAATTTTGTGTTTTATCTTACCTTTTACAAATAATATTCTGGACTTATGACAAGGAAGTACGTACTTTGAGAAAAAAATTATTTAAGTAAGAAGAGAGCACAAAACCTCTCCTAATTTGATATCTTTATGATTCAAACAGAATGATTAATAATAAATGCTATGCTTAACCAACCATAAAGCTATGAAACTATCAAACTTTACCATGGATTGTAATATTGACAAAAGGAATAGTTGAATATTATTTAAGGATAAAAGTGTTGATGAAGCCCTATATTTATATTTTGTTATCATCAATGTGTCAAGGCAAATGTGGGATAATAGAATCTAAGTTGAAATTACATATATAAGTTAAGCACGGTAACAGACACTAAAAAAATTTCTTTTAAATTATCAACATAAAATAAAATTTCACTTATCAATAATGGTTAAGAGTATAAGAGAAATGTAACGATAAAATACTTATCAAAGTTTTTTCATTATTAATAATCTTAATTATGAGGTAGTTTTATCTTATCATTCAATATAAACTTAAATAATAGACTCATATAATTAAGACTTAAATCAATTGTTAATGTATTACTATTTTGGAAGACAAATCAAAATTAAATCTAAATAATATTCTATATAATTTATTTAAATTAGGTAATAATTATTTTTTATGAAAAGAACATTACTTGAGTCCAAGATATAAAACATGTTAAAGGACAAATATATATAAAAATAATAATGTTAACATTTTATTGCATTTTTTTGCGAGAAAGAATTTGTAATTAATCTTTTATAACTATATGCATAATAATTTTTAATCATAGATTGTTTCTATTAATTGCAGTTTAGCAGGGGTAAATTATAAATATATATCATACGTTAGATTGCAGATGGCAAAATTAGAACTATGTTTTTGGTCTTAATTATTTCAATGAGTTAATGTTGACTTCAGTAAATATTATTATTATTAACCAAGTACTTTGATTTGCCTATTGCATAATCATTATAAAACTACTTTATTATATAATTTATTTACAATTAAAATAATTAAGTCTATAGCCCATATGATATCATATTGGTAAGTAAAATATTATTTATCAAATTTTTATCTTCTTTGCTAAGTAGATATACTGATTATGGACTCATTTGCACCTTTCAAATTCATGATTTCATTGCTGATGTAAATCCAAACTATCATAGAGCCAATTTATGAATTAAGTCATTTATTTGTTTATTTATTAATCATTTTAGTTGACTAAATACAACATTTATTCATTACAACTTGATCAAATACATGGGTATTTGTAGGTCAGGAAGCTTTTCATCCATTATTTTATTAATTGTTCATTACATTTTATGGCTCATCCAACAGGGGGTTATTACTATTTATGAGACAAGGTTGCTTCATTAGCACTGTTCTTATATTTTAGATTAGTTTTTTTTTTTTACAATATATATATATACATAATGTCTCACATTGTATAAATAGTATATCTACCCACTGTATCTGTTTTCTGGAATTCAAATTCATGCAAAGTAAAAAGAATCCTGGCCAAGTGAATTTTTTTCAAGAAATTTAAGATTTTTTTCTCAGCTAGCCATAGCGAACCCATTTAATTCTGCATAATTGATCAATAAATAAATATCTATCTATCTTTAATTGGAGAGTAAATTAAGAATGGAAATCTACTAAAATTTTTATTGTCCCGAAATTAGAAGGTCTTGTAAATACTGCTTTTTCTTTCCCAGCCCATCTATGAAAGACTGTTGAAAAAGCCTTTATCCTGTACTTAGTTATTTATTAAAAGTGCAGTATATATATATATATTGTTTTACAGATAGACATGAAAATAAATTGCAAAATAAACCTTAAAGTGCTTATAAGTCAAAAAGATGTTAAATGATTAGATTATTTAAACATAATGATAGATTATAAAGGCTCAGATTTCAATCACTTGTAATAAAATAAATCGTAAAATTAAACTATGGCTGAGTAATTTTGATAGTAAAAGGATTTATTCTTATTTTCTTGAAAAGAAAAGTTGTTAATAAGTATTGTTTTACTAATGCTTCTATAAGGATATGGGACTTGAACATTCTTCAGACTACACTATGACCATAAAGATATATATATGTTGGTATTAAGAAATATAGATTGAAAGTAAAATACAGTGATGAAAAAAACAAACAGATATCATAAAAACTTAAAAGACTAAAATGGAACTGGTTGGATGTGTCACTAAAAAAATGGTAATAAATGAATAAGTAATGTTTTAATCTATCTATATCACAAAAGATTACAAAAGATCTATAAACAAACCATGACTGAATTTGCTGAGAAAAGAAAAATTAAAGAAATTATATTGACAAAAAAGTTATGGATTCAAAAACCTGGATTAAGCTTGGAAAGATATGTATTTATCTTTCAGTAAATCACTAAGCTCATTTCTCTCTAAATTTCATATTTCTGTCAAAAAATAAGCATTTCTCTAATATTATTACTTTTTGAACTATTACCTTTGCATTCTAAACATATTTAAATGTAATTATATTTCTACAGATTACATTACTGCATTAGTATATAGCTGTACACAATGTTTTTGAAATGTCTTAGAAGTTCATTTAACTATATAGCACATTAATGGTTTTAAAAGTTATGTAACAGAAAAATATGTCTTATCGATGAAGAAGAGTAATTAATGTTTTTCTCTTATTCCAGCATTCAGATAATTATGTTATTGGAAAATATTTTTTTACTGAACAATTTTAAAATTGCTTCTGGGGTATAGTTACAAGTGTTCTTTGTTCTTCATACTTGACTAGTATTAGGAAGTAGCATAATCATGTGATTATAACATCAATTTTCTACAACATTAATATTATTAACATTTAATTGCAGGAGCAGCAGAATAAAATTGTGGTATTTATTTATAGGATTTTCATAATAATACACATATGTGTTGTAAAAGTGTTACTACTTTCTAAGTATACTGTACAGATCATTGTGTTGAATAGCAATAGTTGATTATATATTACAAAATATTTATCTGATGTATGAACAGTCTCTGTATTAATATTTGGTTTATAATTTTATAGTAAACAGTCCTGCTAAAGAAGTAATAAATCTATTATATCTTAGTTTTTGTTGTTGTTGTTGCTAGATGACAGAAATTCAGCAATAACTGGCACAAAATAGAATTGTAAATTTAAAAAAAAACAAAAAACAAATTTTTAACACAATTATAAAATATTGTTGTTGTTTTTTTAATTTCATGAATCTTTTTTTTTTATTTCAGAACATTTTGACCATATTATTTGGTCATTACCAACAATGATTAGTCCTATATAATATAAATATATAAATATAAGTTTATAAAAATTTTCAAAAACAATATAATACAAAAATATTTATGACATAAATTACAATTTTTTTAAACTTACTTCTTGCCTATTTTCCTATGTGTATATATTCTTTTACATTTTACATTTTTGTTGAATTAACATTTTTATATAAAATACCCTTCAATTATTATAATTTCACTTCAATAATTAAACCAGATTTCTAACACTTTCTATTCAAAACTGATTTTCTGATTTATATATAAACTTTCTTTAATCAATTTTTTTTCCAGCTACTTTAATTTAAAATTTAAATGCTTGGATTCTTTTATGTGTTGCTTCAATCTAGTTTTCAATTTATTTTTTATTGTTCCTAGATAAGAAACATTGTTATTATCTTTCCTACAATCTAAGCAATTCACAATATAAATGCTATTTATATTTTTCAATCCCTTCTTAATTTAAAATTTATTAATTTATCTAAATTTATCTTCATTTTATATATTAATTTAATTACAAATTTATTATTACACTTTCTGTTTGTATTTTCTGTTATTTTACTTCTAAAATGTACTTTTTGATAACTTAAACTAGTATAAATTTTTGTATCCTTGTATTTGTTTTTTCATTTTTTCTATATTTTTTCTTCTACATAATTTATTAATTAATTTCAAAGGATACTAATTTATCTTTGCTTCATTTTTTATTATATCAATTTTTTTCTTTTAATTATTTACTAATAGAGCACAATCTTATTGCTTTATTTATTGTATTATTAATAATATGTATTTTATGTATATGACTTATATTTGATCCTCAAATATCTAATAAACCATATCTGAACATACTTGTTTTAATATTTACAAAAATGTTTCATATGCTTGAACAACAAAAAATAAATTGAAAACTAGATTGAAACAACATTTATGTGAGATCTTACAAAGAAAGGTCAATAGAAGAAAGTTTATGTATAAAAATGAAAAAAAAAAACAGTTTTGAATAAAAAGATTAGGAATCTGATGTAATTATAGAAGTATAATTATAATAATTGAAGGATATTTTATATAAAAATGTTGATTAAAAAAAATTAATGTAAAAGATTGTAGACACATAGAAAAGTCAGCAATAAGTATGTTTAAAAATATGTAATTTATGCCATAAAATATTTTTTATTGTGTTGTTTTTTTAGAAATTCTTTGTAAACATATATATTTAATCAATCTTTGGCAATGACTTTGTAACATGAATGAAATGTTCTGGAATGAAAAGTCGTTTATAGAAAAAAACAAGATTGGAGAAAAAATAATTTTTTTTTTTTAGTTTTTAATTATATTAATGGCCCGTATTTGTAAAAAACATAGTGAAATGATTATTTTTGATTTCATTAAAATGGAAATTTTTGTTTATATAATATTTTTAAGGCAGAAAAGAGGAATTTTGTTGTCTTTAAATCTAATTTATATGTCTCAAAGTTATTTTTATTATTTAAAAAGATGTTGTTAATAATAAATATAAAGAATATTTTAATTTTAAAGTTATACTATGGTTTTTAGAAGGATTTAAAAATATATAGTGAGAAATAAAAAAAAAATGTATTTTTCTAGATAACATAAAGATATAATCTTATTTTTTTTTGTAGATTAAATAGTTGTTTTTAATAATATTTATATTAATTATAATAAAAATAGTTTTATCTTGTGACAAACTCTATATTTAAAATGACAACTAAATTATTAATCACACATTTTAAGTCTTGACTTATATAATGTTTAATCATTGAATATGAATTTACTTCTTTTGAAGCTCTTTATGTGCCTCATATCACTGCAGACAGGTAGTACTGCACCAAACATCTCAGAATGTTCTATTATCATTACAATTAGAATTTACTCATATAAAATCTACTTCATTATTATCATCATTGCAAACCATTATCAATCCACTGCAGGATGAAGGTCTCACCAAGTTCAATCCATCTTCTCTGATATCTAGCCTATCTTCTTCAAATCACCCCTGAACACTTAATTTCATCCATTCATCTCACATGTGGTCTTTTTATGGGTCTTTTACAATCACTTAGAATCCAGTTTAAGATTTCAATTGTCCATCTATTAGTATCTCTCTTAGCAATATGTCCAGCCCAACTTCACTTCAGACTTTTAATTCTTTCAAAATCTAATTATCATTAGTTATATTTTTGGTTAATAGATAAAGACTTTTATATTACAAAAAACAAAGCCGAATGTAGAAGAAAAGTCCATAGCTTCAATAAATGCTGCATTTATGTTTAAACTTACATTTTTTATATGTAATTTTAAAGATAAATAAATGTAATCATGTGACTAGTTTATTCATATTTATTTTTAGTGATAAAGCAGTAAAAAATAATTATTTTTTTAATTATCTATTACATTAAAAATATATTTCTAAAATTGTTTTATTTATTATGATATATATATAACTCTTATAAACTATTTTTATTTGCCCACAAATGCACATAGAAAGATAGCGTTATTGAAAAGCAAAATTTATTCCTTTTGGGGCAAAATTGAAAAGAAAAGTTTCATAATAAGTGGATTAAAAAAATTTGAAGTTAATTATTTTTTTCACACGCTTTGAAAAGACAAAAAAAAAAAAACAAATTTAATGCCATCTTGATTTACAAGTCTCAATCTTACTCTAGCCATAACTTTTCCATGAATTACCAGATAACATTGATGATTGTCATTAATTATTTATTAAACTAGAGATTATGTCTATCCCAGATATAAATTTTAAAACTGTTAAAGATTAATATATGTTTTTTTTTATAAGTTAGATAATGCACATGGAGTAATTCAACTATATTTTTTTCTATATGTAACAGCTGATGACTGCTGGGTCTGTATGAAATGCATCTTGGGGTCATTTATCTTTTTATGGGTCCTTACTCATACATTTCAAGAATGTGTGAAATAAATTATACTATAAAGAATATTTCATCTTTTCCCCCCACAGTTATCAATTTTACCTAAACAAATTTTTACTAAGTGAATGAAAGATGATATATTATTACTTTCCAAATAAGTGCTAAAGAAACTTTGTCAATAACATCTTAGTTTTAAATGCTGTATGTGTGTTAGGCAATCTTTTAAATCTTTAAAATCAGAAAAGTTTTTTCTTAGTTTTTTATCTGTACTGTTATCAAGTATTTGCTTTGAAATGTAAAATAACAATTGGAATTTGGCTTTTTGTTTGTATTTTTACAAATTTTAAATATAATCTTTGTTTTCAATCGATTACTGACAATTTTTTATTTGTAATGCCAATCGTAAGTATTATTTACATTTTGTTTATTTTAATAACTTTTAATTTCACATTTAAGCTGTAAATGCAGCATTTTTATTTAAGCTTAAAATATATTAACGATGTGATATAACTGCAGAAATTACATTAGTATAATTATGTAGAAATAACTAATAACATAATATTGAAAAGCCATTATTTCCTACAGATTCTAATCATTTAGTCTGTGAAACTTCTATTTATAAAACAGCAATTTTTTTTGATCACATTAAGCTACAAATTGCTTAATTCATTACGTGAAATTGTGTTCAATGTAGACTTAATGAAAAGATTTTTTTTATCTAAAACAATAATCCAATATACTTGTACAAATAGCTCATATTTATTTTATAATTATCCCCTCCCCCTCTGTTTTACAGTTATAACTCTATATAGATTATCTTTTAAATTTGTATGTATATAATTAATTGTTTATTCCATTATTATTTTCTAATATATAACGAGTTATATAGCGCCACAAAAGACACATATATTTTATTTTATCATTATAATATAAGAATATAAGAGTTCAAGAAGAAATGCTAAAGGTCACTTTATTAAATTTTAGATTGCTGATGTTAAGATAACATCCATGGATAAAATCACTTTATTTTTTCTCAAATTAAGATTGTAAGACTATTTTGTTTTGGTTTAAGATTAGAACAGAACCTATTTGTGTGATATATGGGTAGCAACAAAAAGCTTTGCTACTCATAATAGCATCACTGTAATCTTAATAAGCTATAATAATTTTAACATAAGAGTTTTCATGATTGATTTTAAAATAAATATTATTTGATGTATTGAGATATCATCTTAAAGATAAGATCATATCTATTATTGTTGTTGTCATTAGAATCACATTCATTTTTGTGATAAGAACCTTAAAACAAGAATAGATTGTAATGGATTATTAAAGAATTCATTATATAAAGAACTCTGAGATCTAAATTATTAAGAAAGAATTATTATAGCTCAAGGTTTGAACTTATTTAAGAAATAATTAATTTGATTATGAGATTTAATTGGTTAAAGAAAACTTTATATTGTTTTATAAGATCTGATTTATTTAAGCAAAGTTTTATTTTGCTTGTAAGATCCAGTCTGCTTAAAAATAGTTATTTTATTAAGAACTTTGAAGTAACCTAATTTAATGTAATGTTTGCTGTATAAGAATATATTTGTTTTAAAAAGAGGATATCAGAACACCCTCTTTCTAATTAGATGATTTTATTTACTTAGAACAGCATGAGAGCTAGACTAGCCTTTTGCTGATCATTGGATTAGCCCAACCCTGTTGTTATTTATGATTAACAGGTAGCCATACCTTATATATTTTAAATGGATAGTCTACCCTGAGGTTTATAATTCATTTGTAGATTGGTGGATTGATTGTCACTGCTTTTTTAGGTTATAATATATGTATATATAATTGACTGCAGTATTATGTTCTTGTTCATTACATCATTCATTCATTCTAGCATTACATTGAAATATTTGTATTTAGAGGTAATATGTTTTCTAGGCCTACAATCAAGGATATCATTCAACACAACCAATTAAACAGAAAAAAAAAACTACTATAAAATCAAATGTATAAGGGTAAAAATATTATACAACTAATTTGTTTTACTTCTATACACTGTATACAGCAAATTTGAAAATAATAAATATCTAATCACAACTGTAATCAAATTTGTCAAAATAAAAAAATCTTACCCATGGTTTAATAACTACATTAATTAGATTGCTTACTCTATTTTTCTGACTCCTGGGTAAAATTATATAGTAGCTAATATATATAAACAATTTTACTGCTGAAAATACTTATAACCACATTTTTTCTTTTATTTTTTTTTCTGTATGTCAAAGTGTAGGCTGGGAAGCAAACCCAGGACAACTGCGTGGAAGGCAACTATGCTAATCACTAGGCCACCAACCCTTGATCATAAAAAAAAAATGTCTGCTACTTTAGAGTTAAAAGACACTGAAAATATTCATGTGCACATGTTATGATTCCTTGTGTCATACTTATAGTATATTGAAAGCAGAAAATAGTGTTTTTATTATTATTTGTATAAAAATGTAAATACATATTCTAAAATATCTAGCTTATGTTTATTACATTTAGTGAGCTGAACATAATCAACATTTCTATTTTTATAAATGTTATACAATTGTAGTAATTATATACTAACTAGCTCTTAAAATTAATATATAATATAAATATCTCTCTACATAGCTATAAATGAAATTAGGATTCTGTTAGACATCAAATAATTATCACTTTCTGAGAAAATATCCACTGAAACCCAAAAGTCTAATATTAAAGTCTACTTTTAGGAGAGAAAAAATTATCTCTTTCACAAATTAAAATGAAGATTATTCAGTTTACATAAATGAAATTCTTCTGACTTTTGAATAATGATATTTAAAGTTATAACACTAATACAGATATTTTCTAGAACCTAACCATGAAGAAAACTACTAATAGTAATAAATATATCAATAAGAGCTCTCCGCGTTCACTTGTTTAGTAGATAAAAGAGGCATACAGATTTAAATTCCACATTAGCGTATTAGTAAAGTGTTAGAATTAGAGCTAAACTTATAAGAACAATTTTCAACTGAGTATCACACAAAATTCAAATTGTCATACTCAACACATATTTAAGATATTTGAGTATCATATGGTATTCCAAAAATTAATATTATTATTACTATTATGTGCTCTTAGTCATCAATTGTCTAGTTATTATGCTTGTAACACTATTGGAAGATAGCTTTAAAATGATAAATTGGCCATAAATATTTTGATTATAAGCATCATTTATAGATTGAGCTAATAGATAATGAAGTGTTTAAATATGCTAGGCCCTTTGATGATTTATTTATTCCACAATAGTTTTTCTTTTAGTTACAATCCAATAAAATGTTTCCCTTTTTTTTTCAGAGATTAATAATTTTGATGAAACAAATTTCATTATGTTATCTTTAGATATTTTGATAAATAATCAAATGTTTAGTTGCTTTGGAGTCATGTGATTTTCAAGTACTAGAAGGGACAATTTGAGTTTTAGTCCAGAAACCTTTAGTTTTTAAATTTATCATTTTATTATTCCTCTCTAAACTGACCAAGGCAGCGAAAGAAATCATTACTTTGAGGTTGTTGATCTAGAAATGGTTGAAATGAGGCACTGAGATCCCAGATGAATGGCTCCAACAATTTAATTTTATTAAACTCAGACAAATCTGATTATGAAATTGTCAGATTTATTTAAATCACTTCCAAAAAATATTTCAGTAATATGTAACTTGATTTCTTTATATAGCACTACTATAATGGGTGTTTTCATTATTTTATTCAATCCCTGCACACATACTAAAAAACAGAATTGTTTTCTGTTAATAGTGTATTGACAATACTGTTTGTGATAAAAAATAGTACTAATTATTGTCGGATTAAATGAATTTCTTTAACTTAAAGCATTTTTTTAATAACATATTAACGAATTTCTCTGATATATATTAAAAATGAAAATAGTAAAAATATACTTTCGAGGTTTTTAAATTTTACATAGGATTCATGTTTTTTTTTCTTTTGATATATGTTTATTTCTAAAATAAAGTGCAGTCGAATGTTTTCCCACTGAACAATATTTCTTATCTTCCATATAAAATGAAGTGAGTTTCCCCCGCACCCAATTCAATGGCTAAATATTAATGAAGATATTTACTAGTACAGACACTTTTTTTTTGTAGTTGTGTTGAGAAATTATAATCTGCATCTTTAAATTTTACTAATCATTTATAAATATTTATAAAATTTAAAAACAAAATCTGATAATAATGTATCAGAACATTGCAAAATAAATAAATGAGTATAATATTAAAACATATTAAGAAACCATAAATAATTATAAAGCCTCTTGATTGATAAATTGAAAAACAGTAATGCCAGAAGAAGTGACAGATTTTCAGTTGATTGAGTCTTTATCATTTAATTTGAGAGATTTCCTAACGGATTCAGAATCAATAACATGACGAAGATAAGCTTGCCTTTTATAAGTTCGTTCTTAAATTTTTATGTCTTAGAAAGAATGTTTAATGTAATAAATATATATATATATTCAAACTATGTACATACATGTATAAAGATGTATTTTTTAATTTTATTTTAAAAAAATCAATATAAATTTAAAAAAAAAATCAAATAAATAGTTTCTTGAGATGTTGTAACATTTGAATTCCAGAATGACAGACTTAATTCAGTCCATGAACTTTTATTTCTTAGATCCACTAATTAATTACTGTGATAAACTGTTAGACAAATTTAAAATCAAGTTTTTTTATATATAAAAATATTAAATAATATTTTAATCCACGAAGCGCAGACAGTTGAAAATTGAAACAAACTGAGATACTGTGACTGTCTTAGATATATAGAGGGAGAAAAGGGTGGCCACTATTTTCTTGTAAAATCTTTGTTGTGTGTTTGGGTTTGGTTGTTGTTTGGACAGCTATTGTGACATCTGATTGGCTGTCAGATAGGTATTGTAAAAATATTAAGTACATAAGAAAGTTCAAAATTGATGATAGTACTAATCCCTCCACCAACAGATTAAAACTAAGCATTTCTCAAAGTGTTTATATGAAAACATTAACTATTAATTAAAGAGAAAGGATTTCACCTTTTTTAACCTATGTGCCTTACTGATTTTTGTAATAGTTTAATGATGTTGTGTTACATACAGAGGAAGTGGCCATCTTATCTTTAATCTAAATTCTGATTTATATAAGCCAATCTGAAACATCTTGAGAGAGTGAAGATATTACTCTGTTCACTTTTACAACCATTATTTTCTTTGTATTTAAATACATATATCCTATGTGCATGATAAATAAATTTGAGTATTATATAGTTGGTTTTAATTCTTAAAATTAACTTGTAGTAAATCAAAATATTTTCTGTATGTTAATATATAAAAGAAAATAATGAATGTAAAAATTAACTGAGTAACATCTTCATTTTCTCAAACCAAGATACTTCAGATTGGCTTATATAAATCAGAATTTAAGTTAACAATGAGATGACCACTATTATCTTTATAAAGTATTATATGTTTGGTTTGAAAGTTTCTCTATACTCAACATAGCATCATTGCATTTATAAAAATTATTATGTTGCATATGTGAAGAGGTAAAATCCCTTTTATTTAATCACATATGTCTTATTCATTTGATAAATAAATTTGAGCATTCCATAGTTTCTATTAATTCTTAAAATTAACTTATAGTAAATAGAAAGATTTTGTGTATATTAATATATGAAAGAAAACAACTGATGGATAATATCTTCACTCTCTCAAACCAAGATGCTTCAGATTGTTCTATATAAATCAGAATTTAGGTTAAATATAAGATGGCTGCTCTTATCTTTATAAAATATTTATCTTATGTTTGAGTTTGAGAGCTTCTCTGTACATAAGGCAACATCATTGAGCTTGCATAAATTATTATAGCAACTATGTGAAAAGATAAGTCTTTTCTATTTAATTACATATATCCTAGGTGCTGGATAAATAAAATAATGAATTTAAAAGTCAACAAAGTAACATCTTCACTTTCTCAAAACAAGATGGTTAAGATTGGCCTATACAAATCAGAATTTAGGTTAAAGATAAGATGGCCACTTTTATCTTTATAAAGTTCTTATCTTGTGGTTAGATTTGAGAGTTTCCCTGTATTCAACACAGCATTGTTGAGCTTATAAAAATTATTATAGCACATATGTGATATGGTGAAATCCGTTTTACTTAATTGCATACATCCTATGTGCCTGATAAATAAATTTGAGCATTACATAGTTTCTATTAATTCTTAAAATTAAATCATTGTAAATCAAAAGATTTCACATATATTAATATATAAAAAAATAATGGATGTAAAAATGAACAGAGTAACATTTTCACCCTCTCAAACCAAGACACGTAAGACTGTCCTATATAAATCAGAGTATAGGTTCAAGATAAGATGGTCACTCTTATTTTTATAAAGTTTTATTTTGTGTTTGGGTTTGAGCATTTCCCTGTATTCAACACAGCATCAATGATCTTATATATATTATTATAGCACATATGTGAAAAAGTGAAATTCTTTTGATTTAATTACATATATCCTATGCATTTGAAAAATAAATTCAAGTATTAATAACTATTAATTAAATGTATATAAAATAAAATTTTAAAAATAACATTAATAGATATATGACATCTTTCTTACCAGCGATTTTTATCATATTAGAGTTACATTATTCTTTATGGTCAAAATATTAATACTCATTGCTGGATAGTAGAAAAAAATTCTAAACTTACTTAAAAAATTGTGATCTTTATAAAACTGTATCTGAAATTTTATTAAAATTTGAAACTCAAACACAAGCACTATCCATTACATCCTTGAGATCTGAATTCTATCAGTTTATATGTTTTTTAAATATTTTTATAAATAAATATTAAAATATAAAAACTCAATGATTATTACATTGACAAATAAAAGAAACCAAATCTCATAGAATTAATTTTAAAAAATTTTAATTGGGAAGCCAAAATTATAAAAGTTCCTTAATTGTAGCATTTAATTTATATATAAAAACATTTATATAAAATCAAACAAAAACTATATTATGTAAATGCCCAAAGGATGAAAATGCAATTTAATTTTAAAGTAGCAAGATATTAAAATCCTCATACATTATTTAACTTATTTAATTGTTTATACCCTGAGTTTACTGCCAGAAGAGATGTTGTTTCATAGAGAATGTATATGAAGATGTTAAGCAGGTTGTACTTGCCAATAACTTAGACTATATTTTCACTACTTAAATCTTGTTTCAAATCACAATCTTCTTTTTAGATGTTTAAACAACTATCTACAATCAAAGAATTATGGCTTAAAAATGTATTTCTTATGATGTTTTTAAATATATATTTTCCCAGCTCTGCTAATAAAGTCAGTTTGATTTGATTTCCATAAATGCAAGTGGAGTCTCATCAACATAGTCAGAGTAACCTATGGTGTGATCATATGTTTTAAAAATGGAATTTATCAAACACAGATTTTTGTAGATGTAGGTAAACACAAATGATGAACTACATAGTTAATAACTGCCTAATATATGGCTATAGTGGCAAAATTGAATAACTTAATAAAGTTATTGGTGAATCTATTTCCTGGTTGGAATCTGCAAGTTTTTTTATATTTTGTTAATAATTAAGCTGTCATAAAAATTTATATGTTAAATAAATAAATTGTAAAGCAAATGATAAATAGCCAAATAATAAAGACTGTTTTCTCAATTAGAGTTTTATTCTTCTTCTTCCTTTTTTTATGTATTGATTTCTACTTTAATATATCATACCAATTACATCTTTCTTAAACACTTTATCAATACTCTTTATGTATATCAAATCTTAATAGGGATTTTGGAATAAAGACAATAATTTTATAAGCAATTATTATTAGTGATAGTTTGAATTTGAAAAAAGGATAAAAGAATAAAGTTGAAGAAAATGACAATAGAGGGAAGTATTGAACAAATGTACAAATTTTGAAAATTTTGTCAGTTGGGTTTTTAAAAATAGGATTGTAAAAAAAAAGTAATTTGTAATGTGGGAAAAGTTAATTGATAATTATAAAATATTTAATAAAAATATAAAAAGGTTAGAAGTTGATTTATAATATAAGTAAAATGACAATAATATGTATTAAATAGTAGAATAAATATTATTACAGTTTATAATTATAATAAATAATATTTTAAAAAAAATAAAAATAAAGTGATATAAAATAAATATTGATAGAATTATTTAAGAGTAAAGTAATAAAATGGGAAATGATTATATAATAGTCTGGTTAAAATGTATATTTATTTTTGTTTATATTGTGTATTTAATTATATATATGAATATGTGTATAAATGTATTAATTATATAATTTTATATTTGAATATTGTAGCTCTGATGATGACTGCAGGACAGACAAAACTGTTAGTTTTGATATAAATAAAAAGTATTGATAAAGTGTTTAAGAAAGGTCTAATTGGTATGATATCTTAATTAGAGTTTTACATACTTTTTTTTTAGTTGTTTTTTTTTTTTTGTGAAAAAAAAAATTGCTTGGCTAATAGAAATATTTAATTATGATTTAATAAAAAAAATTTTTTAAATATCTTTTTTAAAAACAAGTATTTAAAACAATATATCTAATCATTAATGAAGATTACATGACAAAACAATATTTTTAATCATTTATTTCATAACATAAAACTATTTTTAAAAATAATAATGCTTAAATATATTTAAAAAACAACAACAATTTAAGCCAATATACATTAAATTGCCTAATAATTAAATTTAGTGACTCCAATTATTTAAATCATTTAAAATTAACATTTTAAATTTTTAGTGATTAAAATATTTGTTTACCCTTTAGCTATATTCAAATGTTAAAGATCATAAAATTACAAAAATAAAGATTATTATTATTATTATTATTATTATTATTATTATTATTATTATTATTATTATTATTATTATTATTATTATTATTATTATTATTATTATTATTATTATTATTATTATTATTATTATTATTATTATTATTATTATTATTATTATTATTATTATTATTATTATTATTATTATTATTATTATTATTATTATTATTATTATTATTATTATTATTATTATTATTATTATTATTATTATTATTATTATTATTATTATTATTATTATTATTATTATTATTATTATTATTATTATTATTATTATTATTATGTTTCAAAAAACTTTATTGAGTCTAAAAAGTTACAGAGTCATATATTGATTTTTTACAAATGAAAACAAATTACAACTTTCAGTATATAAGTCTTTATCTTTTCTGCATCCTTTTTTTCTTCTTGTTTTTAAATTTGGTCTTCTATTTAGTTCAGTTTATGCTTGCATTTTTTTTTAAATTGGAAAAATGCTGATGTTGAAAAATGTCATCATCTATCTTATTGGTCTTTATATTTCATAGACTGGATCTCTGTTTCAAGTGTGACCATGTGGCTGCAAATATATCTGGTTGAGCTAGGATGCTGTCTCTTTTTCTTAACAGTTCTAGTTTTATTGAATATGTTGCTGGGTGGCGTCGAGGGTTATTGGCAAGTGCAAAAGTGCATCTGGTCACCAGTAGGCATAAAGGCTGTATGTTGCTCATGAATAGCAGGGTTGTGCCTTTTTAAATGTATTTATTATTTCATCTATTGAAATGATAGCCTTTCTTATGTGAAACTTTGATATTGTTTCTAGGCACTGCAAATAAAAATATCTTGTGTCTCTTCTATACACTATTATTATTATTATTATTATTATTATTATTATTATTATTATTATTATTATTATTATTATTATTATAAAATTAAGTGTCAAAAATTATTTAAAAATATTTTATATTTGTTTTTTAAAGTTTGTACATTTAATATAAAAGTAAACACAATAAAGGGCATTGTAATATTTATTGTTATTTCTGTAGACTTTTTATTTAAGCTCTTGGAAAATGAAAAAGGATGTAAGTGGAAAAAAAATATTACTAATTTCACAATCACTTAGTATCAGATTTGTGAAATTAGTTAAAGAAAATTAGGCAATAAAGGACTATCTTAGCTGTCTATATTGTGAAAAATTAATGTAGGAATCAGTTAGATGTGTTACAAAAATTATTATTTTTTTTATCTAAAAACAGTTAAATTTTTAAACAAAGCTACAGTATAAAAAATTCATGTCAAATTTTGTAATTGTTAATATTTGCATTTAAAATAAAAAGAGAACTCAAACCTAAATGCATTTGTAAGAAATCTTTCTTTTCTGTATAATTATTCTATAATAATATTCATATTTATCATTTCTTTTAACATTTCTTTTATTTTTTTGTACCAATACTAGGACTCTTTTAATAAATTTAGATATTTTGTTTAAAAAAATTTAATTTTTATTTAGAATATTGAAATTTATATAATTAGATGATGTTCTAAAATAAATCCTTTTGTTAGTTTATACTCCTATATAATAATATTTTTATTTAAATCATGTTAGAGTAGAAGTTAGCTTATAAAAATGTGTGCTTGCATAATTGGACCTATCAAAAATGTCTTATAAAACCAAAAAAATTAAAAAAAATTATGTAATTGTTATAAATAATCAATAAATTTTTGTAACACTGCCTAATAAAAAAATATTTTCAGATAACCATATCTCACTATTATTTCAAGTTTAGGATTAGTTAATGAATACTTTTTAGTCATTTCATATTGTACATATTTTATCATAACTCATAAATATAATTTACACATCATTATATTTTTTGCAAAACTTTATTAGCGCTTTTTACATTTTGTAAAATAAAGAATAAAATGTAAATAATTTCTTAATTAGAACTAAAAAATAATAACCCCAATAAAAAACTTGTAATTTTTTTTATGTTGATATAAATAATAATTTTAAAAAATATTATAAAATATATATATATATTTCTTTAAAAACGTTTCATCTTACATTGAATCCACTTTTTTTTTTTTAAAAAAAAAAGAAACATTATTAAATCACTTATATCAATAAAGTATGAGTGCGAATTTTTTTAAGGATTATATTCCAGACACCAGCTGTCTCCAAAAATTTTGTCAAAATAGAATTTGAAGTAACAAATGCTGCAGGAAGTTTCATTTTGCTTATATAAAGCTGACTGGACTGCGTTTAAAGATTAAAAAAAGTTAATTTCAAACAATTACTAGAAGAGTTTGGATATATGTGAAACTTGAAATATATATCTTAAAAAAACATTATCAATTTGTGAAATATTTTAAGAGAATGACAACTCATTTGACGTAATAGTAGCAAAAAAAAGATTTTACATGAGTTGTTAAACTCTAATTGAATAATAAAATTAGCAAAGAAAAAACCCCAGCAAAATCTATATATTTTGATATTATAAAGATATTATTTAAATAATATAAAATTCTATAGGCATATATATAAAAATATCTGCCCTCTGGATATGAAAGGGATCTTTACCAACACTTTTCAAATGATTATAGAAGGTTTTACATAACACTATTCAAATGCCAATTGGTTGTAGTAGTTTTTTTTATTCTATAGTTATAAATATCTAAATTTTATTCACCAACAAATAGGTCATTTATTAATTTAGCTATAGACCAACTACCGTAAAAGATATATATATGAAATTGAAATTAAAAAATATTCTCAAACAACTCTGCTATACATATATACTTAAAATTTGTTCAATTACAGAGTATATTATATATTTATCTATTACAAATTAGCAAGCTTTTATCACTTATGAGTCATATATTTTATTTATACTAAATTTATCTAACAATTAAATGAACATTAAATATTTCTATTATTCAGTTCCATTATATCTAAGGCACATGCGATTGACTCAATAGTACAATATATTTTTTCAGCTCATCATACAATATACATCACACATTTTTATACATTACTGGAATAATTCACAATATTCATTAATATTAGGAATAACCCTACATATAACTCAATAGTCTTTAAAAATAGAACTAAATAAACATAGATATTTAATCTTAATAAAATTAAACCATGTGCAAACATCAATAGGTAAGAGATAAATAGAAGATAATTAATTGTGACCCAATATGCCAATATCATGCCATCTAATAAACATTAAAATTTTAATATATGAAATTATTAATAATGCATTTTTAATTATTAAATAGATATAGTAAAGTTCATGAAAATAGTACCAAAGTATTGAAAACATGCCCTTTTAGGTTGCATACAAATTTTACAAAAGACACAATAATAGAACAAATATTAATTACAAATACATATTTGTTATATGGTAGCTCAAAAGCAGTGCCTTGTAAATTAGTAGAGCAATTTAAAAAAAAAAGATTTGAATTGTGTGGCCACTATACAATCCAATCTATAAAAAGAAATATATCCACATGTAAAATATTATGATCTTTTTTGTATTTATTTGATATTTGGCAATGTGTAGAATTTTTTTTTTCTGAAATACTTCAGCATTATGTCTAATTGTATTCTCCAAGATATTACATTCTCTGCCATTCTTAATGAAATCAGCCCATAATGCACCTCTTTAAAATTTCTTTGAGATATTCCTTATAATACATATGAGATTTATCTCTCCCATGAAAAACATGATCAAGTTCACCATAAAATAAAAAAAGTCTTGTAATGTTTTTTTTTTAAAATAATTACCAACCAAACTACTATACAATAATTTTATAAAACTTTTAACATTGTTTATACTTTTAAATTCACTAATAGAATGTTTTTTAATCAAAATATATTATCAACTTGAAATATCTCCATTCACCAGATGCAGAAGTTTGTAGTCAAGAAAATGTCCATGTTTCAATGATAAATTTCTCAACACAGGGACTACAACCCTAAGTAGAACCCTTATCAGTTTTTATAAAAAAGTGATTTAGATATTGATTAATACAAAATTGGAAAATAGCATTAAACTAAATTTTAAAAAGTTAAGAATGAAAAAAATAATACAAACAACAGATTAAAGAAAAATTTAAAAAAAAAATCTTAGTGGCAGATATTTTATTAAAATACTTACATAATTAAGTTTTTTTTATATGTACAATCATACTTCATTATCTTTACTTAAAAGACTCATTCTTATAATCTATGATTAAATATAGTTTGATTAACCTTGAATTTTTTTTCAAAGACTTATGATTTTTTTTCATATAATCAGCACATAGCCAACTCAAGTTATTGTACAATATTGGTTGTAAATGGATGTCTGGCTATCTATAATTTGGAGGGATTCAAGATGGAAAAATGCTAATAGCTCTTTTGTCTAAATTTACAATAAGTCATATATATATATACTTATTTATTTTTATGTATGAATATGTTTATGTGTGTCTTGACTTATGTTTAACATAATTAGTAAACAATTCATACCATTATTAACTATTTTTTATAAAAAGTGATTGGAAAATATATAACTGTGCACTAACAATGTTTTAATTTCCTATGATCAAGAGAGAATGAAAAATTTAATTCTAAGCATATGAAGAATATTTATAAAACATTAATTGTTGTGACTGTTTTTGTGCACAACAATGAAACATATGAGTAATATTTGATATGTTGCTCAGTTTATTTAAATGAACACACACACATAAAATCTTGAAATTTTTTGCTAAAGTATGTAAAAATATTCATAACAAACAATAAAAGTATGACTATGATTCTCTATAATGCTAAATTTAATTTGAATATTACCAACTGCTACTGTTCAACAAAATAAAATGGTTCAAGATATATTTAAGATTATGTACTATAGAAAGGAGTACATGTACAAACTTTATCATACCAAGCAAAGGAACTGTGTAGAGTGGTTAATAATGAGACATATGGATAATCTCTGGTTTACATTTGATTTAATAAAACAATGGTTAGGCATTGTTTGATCAACTGTTGATATTAAACCTTTCTTCATAGTTAAATCAATTAGTAAATTCATCCCAAGATTGGTACAATTATTTAATACAAACTTCTATGAAATTTGATTTTCAGCCATCTTCCTACACTGGCATTTGTGTTCACATTTAGTTGATCAACAAAGATAAAAAATGGCCTGCCATCTGAGCATTTAGCATTGATTTTTCTCCTCAAGATGAGACATAGGTTAATATTCTTAATTATGTGATTCAGTGATATTGATTTCCCTAGACTTTTCAGGAACCAAACATTGTATTTTTTTCCAGAAAATTGTTTAATTCTTATTTAAATTCATATCTCAAGCGTCTCTAATCTTTTGATAATGATGGATATAAGAGTCTATAATTTAGCATTATAAATAGTCTTACTATTTTTGGAAATTTATATTTTTATAGTTAAAAGTCAATTATTCCAAATAAGAATTTGTGGACAGTTGATTAAAATTAATGTACTGAATATGTTAAAAGAAATATCAGTAGAATTTACCTATCCTTTCTAAATAGTAGTTATAAAACTTATAGTTGTAGCTACCAAAGATTTTATTCCAGAGACTATAAAAATAAATTTTCAGTTGAAAAAAAAAAAGGTTTTTATAATTAATATTTTGTCTATTAAAGATTTCTAAAGTACTGACAAACTTATAAACCATGCTCAAAAATAAGTGAAATAAAGAGCATAAAATAATTAAAATTTTCAAAAACTGACTAAAAAGCCTATTTTTTTTCTAAATGATTTAATGAATGTCGAAATACTTCTAAATTTTAAAAAGATTTTTCCCTTTACAATAAATAAAATTTCCAGTCTTTTATGTCATATTTTTAAGCTTAAATTTGGCATATACATATCTGATATTAGATAAATATGTTTTACTACACAATTGATAATTATATAGATATATTGTTACATCACACACTAACAAACTAAACTTATCATTCTTAGTCAAATATCATCAAGGTTATATTACATATAGATAGAAAATGGATTATTGACTACAGTTGATGAGATTCGATTGGAATATTGTAAGTGTGGTTTGTTGGTGTGTGAAATAATTATGCATAACACATACATATATAAATTGTTATATTTAAAAAAAATTGTTATTTAAAATATTTATATTCTACTATGTGTATAAACCAGTATAATATTGACACTTAAAGCCAAAATAATAATAATATATTATATCTGTGTCTTTAACATGTATTTACAGAGATTTACCCTGTTGTAGTAAGAATAAGTGTCCCCATTACTCCTACTGATATACCCTGCACAGTGGTCATAAGTTTTTCCAATTCCTTATCCAATGTGATGCTAATCACTTGACTTGAATCAGCATTCCTTTGCAGGAAAAATAATATATATAGAGGCTTATAACATTATCATAATACCAATCAATCTCAACTCCTGTTTGCTTAATTTCAACAATAAACATATCATTTCAACGTTAAAATTCTGGCATCTAAAACCAAAATACCTTAATTTCCTTATTAAAATCAATCTACAAGCTCTATTCACCAATCACTTTTTACCACAAAGATGGGTATATGCAATATTGATTCTATTTGCTCTCTCTCTCTCTCTCTCCCATAACTAAAAAAAAACAATTCATCATTTTTTATTTCAATGCCCAGCCCTTTTTGTATATAGAAATATTATTGAATCAATCACTAAATCATGTATTTCACCAATCACAAGTTTTATAAATAGCATGAATCATGGTCTCTTTTCCTTCATTAGAGTCACAATTTTAATCATATTCACCCTTTGGGCCCTGAGATGTCATTTTCTTTTAACTCTACATCCAAGAAATTGCAGTTCCTATTTTATAATCAGATTTCCATCATATAACATGGAGCCTCATTTTTTTTTCATCATCTTTGTAAAATTAGACTATTAACTGATGGATATATATCAAACATATCAACAGACAGGCATGGTATAGGTATGTTTTGGGAGTTATTTTCCAATATTATATTTATAATTACTACAAACATTTATATAAACATATCCTCTTTTCTGTTTGACTATTTAACATGATTAAATTGCATATTACATTAATCTTGTAGTATCTATGTATATCATTAACTATTTTTTATTTTTTTTTGTTCTAATCTTATAACCAATTTAAAACCCAATAAAAATTATTGCAAGAGTAAATAACATATTAAGTAATTTCTACATGAACAGATTTGAAAAAAAAAAGTGACATGGATTCATCTTTTGAAGCTAATATCACCATAAATATGAAGACAATTGACATATGCAAGCTCAGAATCTTTTCTTGTAATAATTTCTACAGAAAATCTATTTAGCTATTTGGTTGACAATGAATATCTAGATGTATTTAGTTGAGATGGAAAATAAGAAGGAGAAACTGGTAAAACTCTCCTTTAGAAGTGACTGCTTGGTATCTTCACTTTTATTTTTTTTGATACAAGAATATGGAAGAGTATTTTTTCATGCCTTACCTTATTTAATATTGTTTTACTATTTACCTATACATAAATAAATGTGATGTGTCTTTTCATAATATACGTGTCTATAGATGTAGGTGTGTATGTGCAAGGAGTAAGAAAATAAATTTATTTCTTATTTTAATAACTATAAAACAAAAAGAACATTAACTGTTTTTGTAATTTTTGTCTAAAAGAATGTTATATGAATATATAAAAGATATATTTTTCAGTTAATTTAAATTAAAAGTAAATCAACATATATTTCAAAAATATACAGTTCTGAAGAAAAATATCTATGCCATTTTTTTTATACAATCAAAAACTCATTGAACAGACATTTAATATTTTAGTATTACTATAGTTAAGGAATACATAAAAAAACAAATGTATGATTATAGTAATAAATAAATAGTCATAGCTTCTAAATATCCATAATTGCAAAGAATTGCAAAATGAAAGTAACTACTCTCCACTGAGTTATGTAGCATCAGAGAAAATCAAAAATTTTGAATATTATTTAGGAAATAGTTCATTTTATCATTATTTTAAAAAAAATCAAAATAATAATAATTTTTGTCACAATGTAATGAGAAATATCTTGGTAGTATAATGACATCCAATTGCCAATGGCCTATGACTCAAATCAAGAGATGAAAGATTTAAATTTATTTAAAGTAATAGAATTTCAAACAGTATTAAAATTATATAAGGAATATGACTAATATCTAAATCTTGTAGCCTATAAAATTATTAGCATACTTAAATATTTATTACATATAAGGGAAAATAGAGAAGCATAGCCCTTGTTTTGACTTTTATCATTAAAAAGCTCTTGAATTACTGGCAATCATTTTTTAATGTTTTAAATTAATTCTAAACATTATCATTCATATATTAATGTTTTGTACCCAAACATTATATGATTTCTTGAGTAATTAATTAATCAATTGGTTTATTTCATATTTAATTACATCTAACAGCAAAATACTACCAACCAAAACAACCAATTAAAAAACAACTGAAACTTTGATTTCCAAAATCATGAACAAAAAAAACAAACAACCCTGAGAATGATGGTCACCATAAAACAATCTCCATTTTGAAACTTTATTCAAAAACTCAAAATTATTTTTGAAAAATTAGATTCCTACAATGGTATTGTTAAAAAATATAATTTTCATGAAATTTTTCTTTAATTTTTTTTCTTATAATAATAATTGTATGGTTAATTATTCAAGACATCACTCTAGTAGTCCAGTGAGCATTTAACAGATACATTCAAATAATCTAAACTTGATGATTATTAACATTCATCTGAAAATCAAGCTGGAATCTTGACCTATGATATCACCACTCTATCACTTTTCTGAATTGCCAAAAAAAAATAATAATAGAGGAGGGAAAGAATTGCTAAAATTACAAAGTTAATTTTAAAAAATAATTATACTTAAAATTATTTAATACATTATCTGTATTAACAAAAATCCAGTCACTTATAGTAAATTCAAACCTAGTTATAACACAATCAGACATTTCACTTGTAGATACCAACATTGATCATCTGATAAACTGGCTAAACAAAATTTGAGAAGGAAGTGCAAAATTTTGTGTACAACAATCATGTTTCATGGAGAATATAAATGATTTTCAAAGAAATCTGTGTAATGTATATTAATAAAGCAATAGTTTGGGGAATTTGAAGAACCTGTTCTAACTAAAAAGACTTGAGTGATTGAAATTATTCAAATAATCTATTGCATCATTATTCATAATAACTTCTAGATATATTCTTTAAATATATGCTCATAATATATTACAAACTTAATTTTAAAGTTTGCATGTTTGGTTAATATTCTGTAATTCAATACTAGTGCAATAAATGCATAAACACAAAGCTAATATTTAATATTTTATTAAACCATAGGCTGAGTGCATTCAAGAGTCACAGCTCTCATAATCATAACTCTTTGTGAAGTAACTGATTGTCTAAGGTTATGAAAATCTATGCAAAGTTCACAAAGAGCTATGATTATGATAGCCATGACTCTTGAAAGTGCTCAGCCTATGGTTTAATAAAATATTAAACATTAGCATTGTGTTTATGCATTTATAGCACTAGCATTGAATTATATAATATATAAATAAATAATAATAATAATCTCCAACTTTTAATCTCCCCCATCTTTTCTTATGCTTCTGCATAAAGATTATTTATATTTATTAAATTTATATTTTAAATTTAAAATTAAATGAAATTTAATGATTATAATCTAATAAAGAATGATTAACATTATTAAGGAAATTATTAAAATGTGATTATTGTGAAAGATGTTTTGAATAATATATGTGGCCTTATACAATTGTTACCAATCCATTAATATGTCCTCATTATTTTTTTTTTAATAATTAGTTTGTTTGATATAACTTAGACTTATATATTACTTTAGGAAGCATTTTGTGTTAGTCCAATAGAAAACATCTATTTTAAATTTAACTGTTTTATTGAGTATATCAATTGTCTCATTAGCTGGTAAATTTTTTATTACTTAGAGTTACTTTTTTAAAAGAAAATAAAAAGTACACATTCATAAGTTGCTGATTCAGACAAAAAGAATATTTATAGATAAAAGAGTAAAATGAAGCTAAGTCAAATGCATTAGCAGATAGAACTGAATGGTTTTTTTTATCAATATACATTAGTTCCTGCATGGTCATATTCATCATCATCATCATCAACCATTATCAATCCACTGCAGGATGAAGGTCTCTCCAAGTTTAATCCATCTTCTTCGATCTTTAGCTTCTCTTCTCCACAACACCCCTGCACATTTTCTTATTTCATCCATCCATCTCACATGTGGTCTCTTTCTGGGGTATAGGGCATCCTGAAACAAAATCATAACACTGTTTATTTAGAAATATATAGTCATATAATAGTCTTGATTAACTTTTTATAGATAATAAGCTTTTTCTACTTTGCAACTGGTCAATGTTTATATGTTCACAGTGATGAAGAATTTTGCTCAGTTGAAACTGTGAAAAGGTTTTGTCTTGTCAAGAATAAATTATTGCGGTGTAAAATGTGCATAAGGAAAACAACATTTATGTAATTATTAATCAGAAATGTTAGTTATAAAGAGTTTATATAGTTTTCTTTTTTTTTTCTTTTGCTTTACTTTCTAGATAATAATAATAAACAGTTAACAATTTACTGACTAATAGTAAATAATTGATTTAAGCTACCTGAAAGTCTACATTCCAAACTGAACATTCAAATCATGCATGCCAGGCTAATGTATTAACCAAGGTACCATGATATTTTTTATATTTACTACAAAAATATTTTTATTCTTTTAAATGAAAAAAAAAATTTTTAGTTACACTCAGATGTTTATTTTTGTTGCAGTACTTTGAAAAAAAAATTAAATGATAATACGACTTTCAATTTTTGGTTTTTAACAAAATTAGTTCCAAAATATAAATAAAATTAAAATTGTGAAAAATTATTTTAAATCATTTATTTTCAGACAAACATTGTTTTAAAGACTAATTTCTTTATTAATTTTTTTTTCAAAATATACTTAAGTCTATCTACAATTAGATATTGTAGAAAAATATGTTTTTAAAATATAGGTTTGAAAGATTATTCCTAAACAAAATATGACAATAGTAATCTCTATGAAAAAGGTTCTAATTTCATGCATGCATGTAGAAGTTAAGCCAAAACCATGCATATATTTATTTTATTCTTGTTGGAAAGCAGTTTTGAATATGTGAAGTGATAATATTTGTTCTAAAAAGTAACTTTCTATGCTTCATATATCATGCTAGTTACTTTGTAAAAGTTTTATAAATACGAACTGTTTATCTATGCAATCTTTTAACATACGCATATATATACATGTATTTTTTTTAAAATCATTTAAGAATATTTTCTTTTATATAAACCATTTTATTTTATATAACAGTTCAACTATAAATTATTTATCGATGTAGTTATAAGATTTATAAAGAACGCCTTTGTTTAATTTAAAATGACTCAAAATCGTAAACATTTAGATTGCCATATTTTTTGATCACAGTTGAAAATTTCTAAAGCTGTTCTAAGAAGACTGTTCACGTTATTATAATATAAGTTGTGATTTCTGATTATTATTTTAATTCTTGGAATTCTTAAGATGTTAAATATGTCATTAAGCCTTCCAAGAAATATTTATAGTAATGTATGTTTTATGTTATTTGATGCTTATAATTTATATTTCATAGTCTAAAGATGAGAACATACCTGAATAAAAAAAAAAGTTTCTTTTTTTTATTTATTTAATAAACATATTTACATATATGTTATTAAATAATATAATTTTCTTTATATATGGGCATTAGGTTTCATATCAATAAAAAGGGCAAAATAAAAACTTTTGCTTACAGATTAGCTCAAATGTCTGCCATTGTTTTCAGTATACGATTTAGATATTTTATCTAATTTACACATGCACACAAAATTAGTAACATTAATCTTAATAGTGTTACATACCTCAATAATGCACTGATGTAAATGTTTAAGATTGGTAATTTTCTTCTCATCCATATTTAGATCTTCAAGTAGTGTAAAAAATAAAATTATGGCTTCTTGATAACCAGTTTTAAGCCCTGCCATGCAGTTGAATTAAACAAATGTTAATCCAGAAATTTTTTGTTTAGACATTATAGCATGTGTAGTGTCACTTTATTGAAAATGTGGGTAATTCTTTGTTTTCATAATTTATCATGCAGTAATCTTATTTCTTTAAACTTTGCATCAAGTTCACTCAACCTGTAGTCAAGGATCGTTCTTTAACAATAAAGGTGGTACATCCTTTATATATGGTCTTATATGTTTATATAGAACCTAAAGATTGCAACTTGACCAAGAAATGTGAGATTAATAATGCAAAGAAGTTTAAACAAACCAACCAGGAAAATATAACCTGTTCTGAAAGAAGACTAATAAATAATCAATTATAACTTCCAGATTCTGAAAGCAGACTAATAAATAATTATTTATATCTTCCAAATTCCATGTAAAGTATTATTTACTAAGACAGTAAATCCAATCACTTTATTGGTAAAGGAGGTTACCTTGACTACAGATTGAGATGTTGATAGCTTAAGGTTGATTGTTATATATATATATGAAAAACAAAAACAAGTTACTCACGTAACCTGCTATCACTTGTTATTTATGTTCAAAAGATGGCGCGTTACCAAAACCACCGAACAAGTGTAAAATTTGTTTACATAAATGAAAAAAGAGTCAGAATTAACTACCTCTTTCATTTGCTCACCCCCAGATCAGCTGATTTCAAGCTGGTTTGCTCTCCTCAGTGAGGGATAGAGTATAGAAACTAGATCTAAACACTGACTCTCAAGTGTTTATGCAAAACGTTTCTATCAGATTGCAAGCGTGAATTTTTCAGACCGGTAAAGTCTTCAAACTCAGCCTAGCAAGCCAGATATTTATATGGGTCTGATCTCAGTTCAGTATCACCATATAATCAAAGTCTCTGCAATATATATCATTGCAAGAAAACTTTAAAGGTACATTTATGAAAAACAAAAACAAGTTACTCACATAACCTGCTATCACTTGTTATTTATGTTCAAAAGATGGCGCTTTACCAAAACCACCGAACAAGTGTAAAATTTGTTTACATAAACGAAAAAAGAGTCAGAATTAACTACCTCTTTCATTTGCTCACCCCCAGATCAGCTGATTTCAAGCTGGTTTGCTCTCCTCAGTGAGGGATAGAGTATAGAAACTAGATCTAAACACTGACTCTCAAGTGTTTATGCAAAACATTTCTATCAGATTGCAAGCGTGAATTTTTCAGACCGGTAAAGTCTTCAAACTCAGCCTAGCAAGCCAGATATTTATATGGGTCTGATCTCAGTTCAGTATCACCATATAATCAAAGTCTCTGCAATATATATCATTGCAAGAAAACTTTAAAGGTACATTTATGAAAAACAAAAACAAGTTACTCACGTAACCTGCTATCACTTGTTATTTATGTTCAAAAGATGGCGCTTTACCAAAACCACCGAACAAGTGTTAAATTTGTTTACATAAACGAAAAAAAGTCAGAATTAACTACCTCTTTCATTTGCTCACCCCCAGATCAGCTGATTTCAAGCTGGTTTGCTCTCCTCAGTGAGGGATAGAGTATAGAAACTAGATCTAAACACTGACTCTCAAGTGTTTATGCAAAACGTTTCTATCAGATTGCAAGCGTGAATTTTTCAGACCGGTAAAGTCTTCAAACTCAGCCTAGCAAGCCAGATATTTATATGGGTCTGATCTCAGTTCAGTATCACCATATAATCAAAGTCTCTGCAATATATATCATTGCAAGAAAACTTTAAAGGTACATTTATGAAAAACAAAAACAAGTTACTCACGTAACCTGCTATCACTTGTTATTTATGTTCAAAAGATGGCGCTTTACCAAAACCACCGAACAAGTGAGTAACTTGTTTTTGTTTTTCATAAATGTACCTTTAAAGTTTTCTTGCAATGATATATATTGCAGAGACTTTGATTATATGGTGATACTGAACTGAGATCAGACCCATATAAATATCTGGCTTGCTAGGCTGAGTTTGAAGACTTTACCGGTCTGAAAAATTCACGCTTGCAATCTGATAGAAACGTTTTGCATAAACACTTGAGAGTCAGTGTTTAGATCTAGTTTCTATACTCTATCCCTCACTGAGGAGAGCAAACCAGCTTGAAATCAGCTGATCTGGGGGTGAGCAAATGAAAGAGGTAGTTAATTCTGACTCTTTTTTCGTTTATGTAAACAAATTTTACACTTGTTCGGTGGTTTTGGTAAAGCGCCATCTTTTGAACATAAATAACAAGTGATAGCAGGTTACGTGAGTAACTTGTTTTTGTTTTTCATAAATGTACCTTTAAAGTTTTCTTGCAATGATATATATTGCAGAGACTTTGATTATATGGTGATACTGAACTGAGATCAGACCCATATAAATATCTGGCTTGCTAGGCTGAGTTTGAAGACTTTACCGGTCTGAAAAATTCACGCTTGCAATCTGATAGAAACGTTTTGCATAAACACTAGAGAGTCAGTGTTTAGATCTAGTTTCTATACTCTATCCCTCACTGAGGAGAGCAAACCAGCTTGAAATCAGCTGATCTGGGGGTGAGCAAATGAAAGAGGTAGTTAATTCTGACTCTTTTTTCGTTTATGTAAACAAATTTTACACTTGTTTGGTGGTTTTGGTAAAGCGCCATCTTTTGAACATATATATATAATATTTGATTGAATGCAAGTATAATTTATATACTTGGAATTTTCAATGTAATTATATAAGGCATTTGAACAGACTTTCAAGCTCCCTTCAGCTATCTGCTCCATCTCATACAACAGCTACACATGGCCATACACATGTGAAAAAAACTCCAATATACATATTTTATGCTGAACCAGCAGTTTTCAATTGGTGCAGATCATCATCTACCACACATATATAATGATTGCTCAATTTATATTAAGATATAAAATCTTTAAACTTTAATGGGCATTATGGAATGTTTACATTGGAAATCATTCTTTTTCACATGTGTGTGATCATGTGTATCAGTTGTATAAGATGGAGAAGATAGCTGAAGAGAACTTAAAAGTCTGTGTTTAAATCCCTTATATAATTACATCAAAAACTTTAAGTATATTAATTATACTTGTATTCAATCAAATATTACAGATTTAGTTTGTATCTGCACATCCCTCTTCTGTGTATTTAAATGGATAAGGTCCTATATATGAGAGGCAGAGTGACTTAGTGTCAATATGCACATGATAATAATATTGGCATCTTCAAGAGATGTGGGCATAACATCATTTATTTTCTAATGGTATGGATGCTGGAGAATTGGAGAGTGGAGTAGATTGAAGCCTGTTTGTTAAATGTTGAAGATTTTCTACCTTATTATAAATTGAGCAATGATTATATATATGTGTGAGAGATGATGATCTGGACCAACTGATGAGTGCTGGTTCAGCACAAATTACATATATTTGAAATCATTTATTTATCACATGTGTAATCATGTGTATCAGTTGTATGAGATGGAGCAGATAGCTGAAGGGAACTTGACAGTCTGTGTTTAAATCCCTTGTATATTAATTTCAAATGAATATTTATATTTACCAGTTTGTGTAAGATTGAAAATAAGATTATAATTGTCATCACTGTATGACATGTCTCCTGTTATAATATTTATTTATTTACTATATATATATATATATATGTGTGTGTGTGTGTGTGTTTGAGTTTTAGCATGTTATATTTTTGAAAATCAGATTTTATAGAAGATGTTTATTATCTAACATACAGGACAAATATATACCTGTACAAACAATGCAATATATAGGGTATTTTGAGCTCAGGATTCACATGACCCTCAATTCTCAACACTATCTTATACTACGGATACACCTGGCCATATATATGTCTAAAAGATAAATAATCACCAATATATGTATTTCATGCTAAATCAGCACTTGTCTTTGAGCATTCCATCATCAGATTTTCATTAAGATGGATAGCTGAAGAGTTAGAAGATGGAGTGGATTGAAGCATGTCCATTAAAATATGAAGATTGGCTATCTTAATATAAATCTGAGCACTTATTGTATATATGTGTAGAGATGATAATCTGGACCAACTGACAAGTGCTGGTTTAGCATGAAATACGTATATTGGTGATTATTTATTCTTTAGACATACATGTGGTCAAGGGTATCAGTAGTATGAGATAGTGTGGAGAGTTGAGGGTCATGTAAAAGTCAGCTCAGAATATCCTAGAAGATGTTTATGTATAATGCTTGATGTATATGAAGTGACTATGTTGACCTGAAATACATGTGAAGTGCAAAAGAACAGGTTTGCTGTTTAATTCTGAACAAGTATTAATAATCTTAAAATTATATTTGTATTAGACTGTGCTACAATCTGTTTATTATTTATTTACAGATTTTATTTATGTGTGATAGAAGAACTCAGAGAAATGGATTACATTTTGTTAAAAAATATGTTTTGCTGAAAAACAATAATTCCTGGCTCTTTTACAATTAAAAATATTTTTTGAATTTTTTATAGTTAGTCTTTTTCTATTTGTTATAAAAGGTACTCTATTTTTTCAAAATAATGTGAATATTAAATAATTTATATTAAAAATATTTTATAATAAACATGCTTTCTTCAAATACAATTATATATTTTTTATATTTAACTTGGAAAAAAAGCATGGGGCATCCAGAAATTAATCAATACAATCACTTATAAAAGTTATTGATTGAATTAATTAATTTTTGAACCCCACTATTATATTTAGTTAACTATAAAACCTCTAATTGGGGATGAAGAAAACTAATTATTTTTATGAGTTTTTCATGCACAGTAAATATGTTTATTATAATATATATATATTGTAACCATATATTTTAGTATAAAATATAATAATTGATGTAACTGGTATAAAAATTTCTCTTTCTTCTTTTGGTGATTTGATTGGCTTGATTTGCACTTTGAACAGATTACTCTCTTATATTCAAAATAATTTATTAGAGAGAATGGGTAATATTTTGCCTTACTTGTTGTCTATATTATTTTAATAAATTTAAATTGCTTCTTTCCATATACTAATTCATATCAAAATGTTTAACTTTTTAAAAAATTTTGACAACACATTAAATTTGGTAAAATATTATTAAAAATAATAATAATTTTTATTTGTTTAAAATGGTCTTAAAAAATTATTTCCATTGAATTAAAAAAACCATTTGTTCAACTAAATTTAATTATTAAAAATAAATACAGTAATTACGTATGCATTTCAATGTAAAAAAGAAAGGAGCACGAATTTAAAAGAAGATCATCTGATAGTCTTACTTTTGGAGGGAGAAAGAAAAGAAAATGGTAAAAGGCAAATGGTGTAAATATGATAAGCTTATTTTAAAATAGTTAACAAGTAAACGGATTACCACAAAGTTTTCTATAAACGTAAAAATAATATAGTGGTATTTAATAATAAGATGAATTGCTAAATTTAAAAGTCTGTTCAAGTCGGCTAGCCAGGTGGATCAAATCGCTAATAATAATTTTCCAATATTACATTTGAAATATGTCAGAGCTTTCCAGTTTAAAAGCAGAATTAATTGTAAGATTTTGGTATGTTTTAAAATATTTATTATTCTACAATTTGGAAAAATTAAATAAGTATTTTAATTACAGAAGTTTTATAAATATGAAAATTTGCTTTTTAAAAAAAAAGAAGTTTAAATTAAAGTAAAATGTTAAAGTTATTAACATAGTTTAATATTTCCGTTTATAATTTTAATAAAAATATAGTATTGATTGATATTTAACTTTGCAATGCCAGTAATATATTTGCTAGTTAATTTGTTTACCATTTGGATAATAAAAACAGTCTTCAAATAATTAATCAAAGCTATTTTCTAATTTTATCGTCAGTTTGGAATGATTAAATTAATTGCTATAATTAGTATTCCTAGATTTAAGCGTGGATAAATAAATATTAGCATGGATGTGATAAACTTGGAACAGTTTTAATAGAGAAATGTAGAAATTAATAACCTATGAAAAAACATTTTCATTTAAACTCTGCGTGTCATGTTTTGGAATTGTTTCATGTTTATGGAGCCACATAAAATCGTTAATCTAATAGTGCTTATAATAACTAATACAAATGGATAAAATTACATGTATGGAATTCAACTATAATTGTAGCTATTACTTCGTATATTTATTGTTCGACACATCGTACATGGATTTCACGGATCATATTTGTAGTTATAAAATGCTATACAATTTAATTTGTGATACACACACCTGCTAGAATTCATGTATTGAACTATAAAATGCTATACATTTAATTTATATCACACACACACCTGTTCGATTTTATGTATTTGATGAATAATGCATTACTTTAATTTTATCGTTATATGAACTTGCATGTGAAGTTCATAAGTTATATTTTATTAAGTTTAAATTAATAGGGGTTGAATAAAATACTTATTCAAGAGAATAGCGCTTGCGAAAAAGCTTGAAAAGTACTAAATGAATTTATGAGATGTATCAATTTTTCGTGAGGTATTTTGTGAGTCTTTCCAGATTTCTATTCCTATACTAATATTACTTATATTACATATGTTTTATTTTAAGCAAGATAAGTTAGTACATTAGTTGTCCTGGTTAGTGTAACATTTTATTATGCAAGAACCCACATTTGCTAAAATGTTAGTGTTTTCTGAATGGTCAGAATAACTGAGGAGGATGATTTTGCACTTTAATGTGAAGTAAATAGTAATGTTGTTTTATAATGTTAAAAGGCATTAATCTGTGCCGGTGGTTAATCCGCAGATTACTTAATTGCCATTTTTTGTATTTTACACTCATTCCTGCGCTGGTGGTTAATCCGCGGAATTGTGTAATTATACTTATTGCTTTATGATGGTGTATAAATCCACAAAGCGTTTAGTGTTATTTAATTCCTATGTGTAGATGAATGCATCCACATGAATATGGTTTTACTTCATAGATATAAGTTGGGCAAAGTATTTTAGTTATTCTGCTAAATCATCTTCTTCCATTTGTAAGTATAATTTATAAGTTAGATCATTAAATTGTAGCAGGACATTCTATTCAAGTTACCTCATAATAATTAACTGTTGGTTGATTATTATTTACCTGAATGTAAGTTTAAATTTTCACTTTATTTAATGATTGCATTATAGCTAAATCCTACAGATATAATATTATTTATTATATTATTATAAGTTTACGGTATAGATTTATTGAATCTGGAAATGACATTAGATGTTTCATGAGTTGATGTTGAATTTAGTATAATTTCCTCAATACATTCATTATATCAAATTGAAATATAAGGTATGATTAGGTTTTTAAAAACCGTACCTATGATATGTTATTGAAGAAAGTCGATAGAATTATAATTTATTTATTTTATTTGTTTGTTTATGTCTTTAATTATAACATTAGAATTAATTACTTATTATTCATAAATTTGTAAATAAACGTTGATTTATAATTAAACTTACTGTGCCATTGCTATTTGTCATTCGTAAAATCAGAAATCATAAACCTTGGATAGAGCATACATTGAAGTACATACTATCGTCAACATGATATAAAAGTTTAGTGATATTTTGAGAAAACATTTGGATGCTTTTCGTCTTTGGTAGTTTATGATGTGTAAGGTACAATAAAATCCCATTTACCTTTTCCATCATTTTAGCTTTGCATAGTTGATTCTAGTATACAATATAAATTGATTATTAAACCTGTAAACAGATTTACCAGATAATGACATGATTGAATATATTTACTTAACGTTTTTAAATTGTCATTTGTCAGTATAATAAGAGTCTCAGTGATATAGTAAACTATAAAAAAAGAACCCAAGTATTTATGTTTATGTATTGCAAAGCTTTACCTGGACTAGCATTTGTATTAAAAATCATATAGATGGTTTAAAATTTCATAATCTTATGTAGTTCCACAAATTATGCCATCTTGTACATGGTCGGCCATCGGGTCTCATACAATGAAAATCGCAAATTAAGGTTTGAAAGATAATAACATTACATACTTATAATTTGTTTAATGTATTTTATCATACTACTATGATAGGTCTTCGCGGTACACCCTGGCTGCGATCAAATTAAATCATAAAAAGTTTATGTTATATCATTAGTTTGGTCTGTGGTAAGTTGCTCCAGATGTTGGTTGTGGTCTTTGGTGCATAATATAGATGGCATGATATGCTTTTGGTTACAGCTCTTAATAGCTGACAATGTGCAGTGGGAATTGATCGGTGATCGAGGTTACAATTCTTAGCGCACTTATGTTTTGGTGATATTATGTAGTTGGGACAACAATCGTACGGTTACAATATATATATATCATCAACAACCATTATCAATCCACTGCAGGATGAAGGTCTCCCCAAGTTCAATCCATCTTTTCCTATCTTTAGCTTCTCTTTTCCACATCACCCCTGTATACTTTCTCATTTCATCCATCCATCTCACATGTAGTCTCTTTCTGGGTCTTTTACAATCTCTTGGAATTCAGTTTAAGATTTCAATTGTTCATCTATTATCATCTCTTCTAGCAATATGTCCAGCCCAACTCCATTTCAGTCTTTTAATTTTTTCAATGAGGTCAGTAATACCTGTTGTTCTCTTACTCATACATTGCATTTTCAAATTTAATTAATTTTATATCATTTTTGCTCATGATTTAAATCCAATCTAATTCCAATTCATTTATTATCTCACATATACATGATATTCATTATAGTTTTAAGAGTTAAATTTATATTTAGTCATGTTTCTCTCTGTTCAAAGCCAGCTTGCTGATTAAATTTAGACCATGTGTAACATTCAGAAATGTCATTCATAAAGTGTAAAATCATGGAGCACTGGTGAATGAGTTAAAGTTTGGTCGGACTCAGAATCTCACCATCCCTTTTCGATCCACTTTAGTATATTTTAACTGGACTCTGGATTTTGTTATGTGGATGTACAAATCTTACCATTACAATATATTTAAAAATTATACAATAATCATGATTTAATTGAGAATCTTGTAAATAACAATTTTATTTAATAATAAAGTTACTTTTTAAAACTTCTGTGGTCAGGTGAACCAACTTACTGTCAAATTTTATTAAACCAAAAATCAAGTATCTTTTTATTGTACAAAAATGAAACACTTTGTCATTCATTCAGAAAGAAATAATAACTATGTCAATAAATATTTATCCAGTTGATGAACTGGGAATAAAATATATAAATTACATATTCCATAGTCTACTAAGATAATAATTATAAAATAGATTGCACTTTATTTAAAAAGATTTATATGAAATATCATTTAGGGTAATAGCTTGTATATTTTCCAGCCATTCTTACAATCAGAGTTTTAAATCCGAGCCAAGTAAACCTTGAATATTTTTTTAGATCACAATCAGGATTTTTCTTAAACTTAGATAGTCCAGATACAATCCAGTTGGCCATCTAATAGTAATTAGCAAATGAATTGTCTATGTTGGTAATCTAAATATTGATACGCTGACTATAAAAATAACAAAATGATTGGAATAAAATATGGCTATTATTATTAATGGGAAAGGTAACATATTCTTATGGGAATTAAGTTCATAATTACTTTTACCTTTCTATCGTAAGAGCATTTCAAAATATTATTATATAAATAAATAGTGGTTTTGGAAGCTATCTATTAATATGTTTTTAATTTTAAATTCAGAGATATGAGCTGACGCATATTATTTTTATAGTCAGCGCATAAACATTCATCTGATAAAAATCACATATTTAAAAAAAAATTATTTGCAGATATTTCTTATTTCTACTAGCAATTTCACAAGATTGTTCAAAACATAATATGAAAATTTCAAATTTTCTAATAAATATTTTGTTTTATGATATTATTTAATTATTGCTGCAAAAATTATTTTTTAAACATTAATTTGTTTTATTTTAATATGTATTTTAATCTCCGGGTTTTCTTTATAGGAATAAATGAATAAAACACCCGAGTTATTTATCAAACACATTAAATAACTACAGCGATATTTAAATTCTTTTCTTGTGAAAATGGTAGGAAAAATATATTTTAATTTACAAATTTTATTTTATAGAATAGAGGGGGAAGGGGGACACGCTAAAATTTATCTTGCACAAAAGCTCTTCTTACCCACCATGGCTAAGTAATAATGTTTTTCTAGCATTTATGGAAGTTTGAAATATTTGCTAATCTTTTAATCCAATTTACTTATCTTGTTATTATTTAGAGCTAAAAATGCAAAATTACACATTTAATATTTGAAAGTGTTTTGATTATATATACATAAAAACTAGAAATACCAATTGTTAAATGCGATGCATGCTTATAAGTCATTAATATTTAAATTATATATGTTTTTATTAGTTATTTGCAGGCATTGGAAGCTGTGGTGTATTTTAGTTATATATGCTGATCATTTAGTTATTGATACATTGAGTTTATATATATTAATGTTTTCATAATGGTAATTTATAATAGGCATTGCAAAATGATTAATATATTTAAATCATGGCTAAATATTTAATCATCCTGATAGTATATGTCAGTAATCATATTTAAAATGGTAGCTTTGAAATTAAAATATTTGCAAAGTGACATGTATCATTTAAAAATATTTACATAGAAAAAATAGTATACTCTGTTAAGAGGACACTTTTTATAGAAACCATTTTAAATATAGGAATATACATCAAAATCTTACTACTTTCACACAGTTATTTCTATTACTAAATCACTGTATACAGCATATAATAGCTCATCTTTTATTGACAAGCTTTGGTTATAATACAATAAATATTATTTATTATACAAGTATAATATACATTATTTTTCAGCACAGAAATACTTTATGTGTATAGTATGCATATATAAATCATGATAATATATATAAAAATTTTCAGATATAATATTGTTAATAATATATTAATTAAACACATTTTACATATATATTTTCAGTACTTTGTTGCTCAACCATTCACAATTATTTTTCATAGTTAATGATGGTAGTATTATTGACATAACATTGTAAATCTAGTTGGAATAGACTAGTTATGTAATACTCATTGTTTTATCATAAGGCCAACCAAAGATAGATACTTTCATTATTTTGGTTTTTCAAGATGTATAATTGGAAAGTGATATAGGATCATTCAATTGCATCAGCATGATAACCTATTAAATTACTGAAAACACTGCACCTAGATCTTAGGATTCAATGTGATAATACAGCAGCCACCTTTTTCTTTTATGATATAATGGACTGAATATAAAATACCTACTTTCAAAATCTTCATGCAAAATGTTAATTTTTCAAAACATAAGTAACTTTAAAGCAAGAAAAAAAAAAGTAATTTGGCAACATAAGAATAAGATCTCATTAGAAACAAAAACTAAAATGATTTTGAATATTTAAAATAAACTAATGGATGCACATATAAAGTTCAATCAGCATTCAACAAATTATTTGCAAAGTAAAATTTAAAGCTAAAATGACTAAATAAAAATGTTTATATTTATTTGTTGTCTTCATATAAGAAGTCATTTTTTTGAGATCATCTATATGTTTCAAATAAATAAATATTTGAACAGAAAAATTATAAATATATAGAAGCAGATTCAAGTCACAATTCTTTTATAACTAAAGTAAGGTTATTTTTTAGGTTAAAATGGAAGAAACCATAAATCTATGGTTAAATAATATAAATTGTATGAGCATTCTGGCTGATGATTTTCAATTGCATTAGAAAGTATTAAATCTCTCTGAAGAATTTAACTTTGAGAATTTGTGTAGAACTAAAAATAAAGTAATGTAGAAGCCTTAAACAAAACAAATAAGTTAATGAAATAGAGGTTGAACACAGTACCAAATGTGTATAATTGTTATGCTTTGACCATAATATTTTTAATATTTATAACATCTCATAAATGCACGCAAGTGCTTATGCATCAAGAGTCATATTTTAATGGCTAAAACCTCCATCTGTTATACCCATAACCTGGATTCAAATTTTGGTGAAATGTTGAAGTTCTTCAGATAATTGAACATTTTTAAAAAAATTTTAACATTTGGTTTTTCTGGTAGATGATCCAGATAATTATAAAATAATCTGTTAGTAAATAAAGATCTAATTATTTTTATCCACAAAATAAAATAAAAAAGAATATAATTGACTAACCTGGTAAATATTTTTTTCATCATTATTCTTCTACATTGACAATTCTTTGCTTTGCAGTAATTATTTGAAGCTACATTTCTGTATATATATGAATCTGTATCTGTGCACACATATTATGTACTTATTCAAAAGTACTTTTACTTTGATAATTCCTTTTCTATCACTAAGTTTACTCATTGTACATTTTGACTATTTTTGTAAATTTGTAATTTTCTAATCTGTCTTCATGATTATAATGTAATTGAGGTCCTAATTTCATTTGTTTTAACACCCATAGTAAATTATTGTGTACTTTAGAATAGTTTAGTGAAACAATTCTATGTATAATTGAAGCTCTGTTTCAAGAAAATCATTCTTCTTTAAAAGCCTTTCTTCATTGAAAGTGCTTGACAACTTAATAGCAACCCAAATTTTCCAGTTATTTTTTTTCAATGTTTATCATTTCAATAGTTTTTTTTTATTTTAAAAATGCCATTTTATTAATTCATTACTACTATGAATAAAATGATTTAGCTAAGATTTTGTGAGGCTAATAGTAGCAGAAGTCAAAACTGTGTTTCTTCATATCACCTTTGAATACTAAAATAACATAAGTAAGATAAAGTTTTGGGTGATGTTAACTATTATTTTTTTGGAAAATTTTTTTAAAAATGAGTTTACATACCTATAAAAGAATTATGGTATGTCCTTTTATATGGTTTCCTTAATTTATTTTTATCTTTGAAGTCTTAAAGATACTAAATAATTAATATTTGAATAGCTTCATTGCTTGAGAGTTCATAAGGAATCATCAAAGCACCAGAAATGCCAACCCTGAAATTGAACCTAGGACCTCATATTCCACAGTCGGACACTACCATTGTGATAAATTACACAGGATCTTAAAGATACTTTTCAATATCAAATGTTTTGGTGCAATTTTAATGACTTCTTTTATAAGTTTGTGTTTTTTAAAACAATTTCTATACATCTTGGACTTTTTGAAGTTTTCAACTTTTATAAAAAAAATAAAAAAGCAACAGAACAAACATAAAATTGTTAAATTATTTACATTTATAGCTATGTTATTAAAAATATTAATTTAGAATATAAAAAAAAACAACTGGGCCTAATTCAAACATATAACCCAAATCTCGTATCTTAAAACCTATATCATTATAACTATCTCTTGGGAAAATAAATGAAACAATGATGAATATTAATCTAATGAAATTGCCATTGCAAATTTTTAGAGATTTAAGTGAAGATAAGGAAAACTATTTTTTTCTAATGAGCTGATGATTTATAATCTTTTAGGTTAAGCATTTTTATAATTTAATGTCAATTATAAATAATAATAATAATAATAATAAAAAAAATAATAATAATAATAATAATAATAATAATAATAATAATAATAATAATAATAATAATAATAATAATAATAATAATAATAATAATAATAATAATAATAATAATAATAATAATAATAATAATAATAATAATAATAATAATAATAATAATAATAATAATAATAATTATAAATAATAATAATAATAATAATAATAAAAATAATAATAATAATAATAATAATCATAATCTTTGTGCCAGTTCTGAAGTCAACTGACACAAATTAGACACATTCCTGCTTTAATTTAATTGAAGTATATCTAATTGTATATAATCGTATGATTGAGTGATCATCATTGACTTTGTTGAACTGTTTTTTTTAAATACTTCTAGTTTGATAATGCATACAATCACTGACCAAATCATTGTACATATGTAGTTTTGTGAAACCAATTTATATATAAGAACTATGTTGTCAAATGTAACTTGTATAACCTTTTAGAATACTAATAAAGTTTATCCTTTGAAACATAATAATAATGATAATGATAATAATAATAATAATAATAATAATAATAATAATAATAATAATAATAATAATAATAATAATAATAATAATAATAATAATAATAATAATAATAATAATAATAATAATAATAATAATAATAATATCAATAACAACAACAATAATAATAATAACAATAATTCAATTTTTTATTTAATATACATATCTACAGCCAAAGCCCAATTACAGATTGTACATAAAAAAGATACATATTATAAAACTATTAAAGAAAGATTTTAAAAAATCCCTAGTCAATTATATATATTTTTTAAAACCGTTGAAAATTCATTGATATTAAATTAAAAAAGGCTTTTGCTATCAAAATCTAAATTGTAAGTATTTGGTAGATAAAAAGAGCAGGGATTTTAAAGTATTATACCTACAAGTTTCAATGAAGAAATAATTATTTGCATGAGTTTCATAGTGACAAGAATTCAATTGAGGTTTTGAAATCATGTTACAAGAAATGTTTTTGGTAATGATTTTATATAAAAATATCATATCTTTACCTCTTCTTCTTATTAAAAGAGATATAATCACTTTTCAGTTAGCAAAACTTAGAAAATTTGTTGAAAACTAATTACATTTTACTTATGTTTCTTTTGATTATGTATTTCATAAAACTGATCCAAACTCCAAAATAGGAAAAATCAAAAACAAAAAAAAGATTATAATTGGTGGAGTATTCAAAAGCATTATCATGTCAGTAAATAGTTCCCACCATCTTGAGGGCTTTATTTATTATTAAATTCTATATGATAATGAAAGGAGCCATTACTGGAGAATATAATTCCAAGACCCCACAGAGTGTCAGCAGATGTTATTTTAAGATTATTAATATAATATTTAAATCTTAGACTATCAGATTTATTTGAGTGAGATACAGAACATTTGTCCATATTGATTATCATTTTATTTTTTTCACATCATTTAAAAAAAAAACGATTAATATTTTGAAGGAATATATAATAATGAACAGAGTAGATATGGTCTAAAAATCTTACAATTCATCAGCATAACACATGAAATGGGAATATTGTAGATAGGTCTTGTGGTCGTTAATATATATATATTAAAAAGTAATGGAGCCAAAATATTGTCTTGAAGCACTCCAAGATAATAATAATGGGAAGATATTCGACTATTAAACTTAACAAAAGTGACTAGATTTTATAAAGAATTCAAACCAAAAAATAGATTATTTTTTAGACCAAGATTATGTAATTTAGTAAGAAGTATGTTATGATAGACTTTATCAAAGGCTTTAGACATGTCACAATAAATAACATCCAATCTGCAGGTGCAATGTGGTCATATATAGTAATGAGATTTGTTTCTATTGATTTATTTGGCCCAAAATCATGTTTCTCAGACATTATGCAATACTTTATTATAGATGCATCTTTCAAATATCATTGCAATGGGGGTACAATGCTGTAATAGTCCTATAATTATTATCCTTATCTTTATTTTCACTATTAAAGATAGGAATAACTTTAGCTGCTAATAATAATAATAATAATAATAATAATAATAATAATAATAATAATAATAATAATAATAATAATAATAATAATAATAATAATAATAATAATAATAATAATAATAATAATAATAATAATAATAATAATAATAATAATAATAATAATAATAATAATAATAATAATAATAATAATAATAATAATAATAATAATAATAATAATAATAATAATAATAATAATAATAATAATAATAATAATAATAATAATAATAATAATAATAATAATAATAATAATAATAAAAAACAACAACAACAACAACAACAACAATTCAACAATAATAATAATAAATGTCAAAGTATTTACTTCCATTATATCTTTGATTTTATAATAAAAATTGAAGTTGCTTTAGCAAAGATTTTAAATGCACATAATCTTTTATTATTTTCATTATATATGGTGAACATAAACCAATACAGTAATGTTAACTATATTTTTTATTCAAAAATAACAAAATTTATACACACAACAGTTTATATTCATCTTTTTTTTTTAGTTGAGAGGTTAACACTACAGCATTTGTTGAGCTTTTAAATCATAAAGTTTGACTTCACTAGATTTAACCATGAATCAATGTCTGCAGTAGACAGTTCAATGAGACATTTTCTGGATGTTTGTAAATGGGATATAATATTATAGTATATTTCTATCATAATGCTGTTTCTGATTTTTATCTATATACATTTATTTATAAATTTTTGTACATAAATTAATAAAGCATTTTTTACCATATTTTTACAGAGATATCAATTATTCTAATAATTTGATTTAAATTACATAGAAAGTTACTTGTATATTTAGAATAAATTAATTTTTTTGTGAAAGCAAACCAAATAAATAAAATTTATTTAAAAATTATGACAATTACAAATATTTATAATGTCTGTGGCTTATGAGTGGTCATGATTTTAAACAGCCTAAGTTCATCTGTCTTAGCTAAGGTTTGAGAAGACAACTGATCCACTTATGTTACATCTGCTCTAAACATCTATAAGTACTTCAAAGCACTATTTCAATATGCTCATATAGGGAAATAATGAAAAGATTAGATTATATGAACTTTGTGAATTCAAAGACTTTCTAGAATATACATTGAAAGACTGTTTTATTGAGTTAGCATTTTCTCAGGTATTTCTAGTAGTGTCAACACCTTATCAGGATAGACCAGAAAAAATGAGTTCAATGATAAACATGACTAGTAAAAATTATAAAACTGAATTACAGTTCAAATGGTTAGTACAAAGCAGGCCAAAATAGATATTTGCAGGCTCTAGTAAATCTTCTTACTGATGTAATTAAAATTACATGCATAAAAATATCAACCTTTACTGATGGTCTACAAATATTGCACCATTGTATTGGATACAAAAAAGCAGCGACTTACTTAACAAAAGTAATAGATGGTTAATTTAAATCACAAATATGAGATAAAGGATTCAAATATTATTTTTAAGATTGGAATCAAAATAAATGGCTTACAAATTATAATAATAACTAGTCTGCTGAATTTCAATTATATTTAAAAAAAATCATGCAGAAAAAAAAAACTGCAGCAAAACAGTAAAGCCATTAAAGACTGTTGTTGGAAATCATAGTTCATTTTTTGGCAAAACTATAAAAAAAATAGAACATTTAATATGACTCTAATTGTTTCAAACAAAAAACATGAAAACATAAGGGGCCATAAGTAGTTTCTTCATTTAAAGTATATATAGTAGATAGGGCAAACTTAAAAAAATATTCAGGTGTATTTGGTAAAAATAATAAATATTATAAAATACCCCCATCCATTTGGAAATTTTATTTATGAGTTATCAGAGTAGATGATAACTTCAAAAATAATAAATGGAAAGTTTAATATAGATAATGATGTACTGGATGTTACATAGTAAAACACTAAATATATTTCTGCTATAGCTGTGGGCAAATTATACTACAAGCTGTCAATATAAAATCTTTATCAGAGTCATAAAGTTCAACTATGAATGGACATCAGATCTAAAAAAAAACAATAAACCAATTGCCAATTTATTAAAATCAGCCATGAGCCCAACAGAAAAAACAACATTTGAAGATGCTCAAAAGGTGATATTGTCCAAGACATTTACAAAACTATGCCACAACTAGACAAGCTTATCACATAAAAAGAATGTAATAATTGACCCAAAGAACTGTTATTTATTCAAGCAAGAAAAAGCATATTGAAAATACGAAACCATCAATCAATCTTATCAATAGAAGCAATTTTACCAGTAAAAGAAATTCACAGGAAGCCTGTGACCCCTAAGTATATAAAATACATTTCTGTAGATATCACTAGTATACCACCATAGTTAGTTAGATTGTGTTTACTTAAACCCCGAAACAATATGGCAAGAAATATTAATTAGAGTAAGTAAAATCACTGGAGCAGATTAGTAAACAAAGTAACAATGCAGGTTTATATGTGATATATATTATAACGCTTTAAAGTCGTATGCAATTCACATGTGGTGATAATAAATTTTAATAAGCAAATATGGCGTTTAAATTAAGGGGATAAATATAAAATAAATAAACTAAAAGACAATTATTCTAATGTGAGGGGGAGGAGTATTTCTGAGATTTATTATTATTTACTGAGAATTAATAAAAGCAGTGAAGTATAATAAAAAAATATGTAAACAATTACTTTATATATTTTTTTTGTATATATATAAAAGTTTAAGACTTCAAAGAATCCGATCTAAACAGAAATTGCATTTAAAAACAATCTGCTTTTGAAAAAGTTTTAGTAAATATCAAAGAGAAAATAGACTGGAGTCTGTTAGAAAAATGTTTTTTTTTCTTCTTAATTATATTGCCAATGGTAAGATTTAAATAATTTAATTGATACTGATGAAAAAATATTATAATTATTTATTTTTGTAACTAAATATATATATGTTTAACTTCTTTTTTGTAACATGATTTATTTTTAAACCACTAAACCTCACATCATCATTATCATTTCCTATTCTTACCCAAGCTGTTATAAACAGGCAATGCAAGCCAGAGTAATCAATGGTTGCAAGAAAGTTTGTCAATAAAATCTTTATCTAGTGTCTACTCATCCAACATCCCCAGCCTCGTTTCTAACTTGTGGATTTCATCAGTGAAGAGACTTGGATCTGAGAGTACTGCACCTAGATCTTAGGATCTAATGCAACCCTCTATCAATTACCTTTTACCTTTTTAGTTAAAGCCACAAGTTAGAAACTAGTCTGAGATAATGGATGAGTAGGCATCAGATAGAGATTTTATGCACACATCTTTTTACATCCATTGATTACTCTGGTTTGCATTAGGTGGTTCTGGTGTATGGAGAGTTTTTCCTGTTATGATTCATTTTTGTTATTTTTTGTGTATATAAAATAATAAAATATTTATGCATCTGCAAAAATAAATGAAAATAAAAGTTTGATTTTATAATATTAAATTATACCCCCCCCCCCCAATATGACATTTTTATTTACCAGTAAAATTTCCAAGTAAAAAAGAACCTGACACAATAAAATTCAATACCAGTAATTTTGAACACAATCACTTTTTTTAAATTGAATTTTTGTGTAAATCTCACTGAACAAAAAAACCCAGTATAGAATACAAAAATGAGATCTACTGCTGCAAATTTTATGATGAATTAATCAAAAATAATATATGACAAATATGCAAAAATAAAATAGAATCAAGTTAAGATTCAATTTATCAAATTAGACTTTGATAGCCACTGTCTGCTAATCAATGTTTGTTGAATTGTAAATTAATTCTGTTTCTATATTCACACATGAGTCCATTCTATGTATGGGCATTCTCATATTGTAACTTATATTTATAATATTGATCATAATCAGAATATAAATTTATTTTTGCTGTAATAATCAATAAATTTTACAAGTGCAGTGTTTATATTGTGATTATGTAGAAGGTGGTAATCTGTCCTCACTAGTGTCTCTATCTTGGGACTGGGGCTGAAGTATTCTTGCAGTTTTAATAACATTGTTTAACAGTGTTAGTGGAGAGGAATGATTACCTCTATTTCTGGTGATAATTAACATGAATTTTTTATTACAATAATGAATGAATTGTAATAAAAATGCATTTTTTAAAAAATGTAAAGGTATATTTGTACAAGTGGTTCCAAACTATCACAAACTGCCAGGAGCATGCATGCAATTATTTTACCGAGTTGAGTGAATGCTAAACCATGTAAGTTCTCTTGATAGTTTGTGATAATTAATATTACTGCACTTACAAACTTATAATAATATGTTTGTAAAATAATCAAATAAATACAATTATTAGTATCATTTTGATAACTGATTTTCTGAACTACAAACATTACAGTAACACTTCTACTGAGACAATAAGAACTAGATTAATCCAATAAATGATTACCACTTTTACAACTATTCTTTAAAAATGATTGAGCCAGGGTTTTAACGGTAAAATAAAGATAACTATGGATTAACACCCTTTCAAATGTGTTAGGTGTTTCACTGGCAATAAAAACTCCATCATATGATAATCATATTTTTTTATAATCATCATTTTTACATTCATTTACTTGATCCTAATTAACCTAAAATCTTTACTTTCTAGTTAAAAATAGCTAGATACTCATTTACCAAACACTATCAGATAGTTACGTTGTTTTACTACGAGTTGTCTTCTGGTCTAGATTAGAATACCATGTCTTGCATATAGTAAGAAAGTGTCTAACTATTGTCACCATAAAGTCTTTTCCAATGTTTTGAATGTTTTGTGACATATTTATTTTAGAAATGACTTTCAAATTGTTATATAAAGAAAGTTAAATAGGTTGAAAAGATAAAGTAACTTGCCTTTAACTCAGTTTCAAATATGTCAAATTAGCTATAGATAGATTGGATCATAATATTTGATTAATTAAATTTTATGTTAATTATTGTTAAAGAAATAGTGTCTGTGTAGATATGTTTTTTAAAACAATAAATTAATAAAATCTGGAATTGCAAGTTATTTATGAAATTGCGTCATTTTTTAATAATAAAAAAAAATTCGAACGATTTCTGTATGATAGATTGTGCTTCAAGCATAGGAAATAACAGGGTTGAACTGCAGTCCAGTATTTTTGTTTTTGATCATTTATTGAAAATAGAAATTTATAAAGCTAAAGAAATTTAATTTTCTAATATTATATAAATATATTTGCATACATATAAACAATTGTCTTGTTAGATAATTCATTATTCTGACATTTAATTAATTTTGAAATCCAAAGTTTTTCCATTAATTTAACCTGAGGAAGGGATTATTCCTAATGACGGTATTAATGATCAGTCAAAATCTTCTGTCGTCTATGAAATGATAATTCTTGCAAATTTCTTTACCTTCGAGTTTTTTCTTAATTATGCAATTTTCAAATAATAAAGCCAATTTTTATCAAGTGAATAAAATCTAGAACCGAATATAACAACAACAGAAAAATAATAATAATTCTTATAAAAGACAGCTTTGTTATTTATTTCTATAAGGTATTATTATATAAAAATAGCAAATCTATGTATATAAAAAAGTAAGATTTACAACGTTATAATATTTATTTTATTGAAAAGATAGAAAAAAAAAAATAGAAATCAAAATTGTCATAGACGCAAATACGAAATCCCCAAAATAAAAAAAACAAAAATGTTGGTGGTCGAGAAGTCAGCGCGACTGCCTTGCATTTGCAGGCAGTTGCCCGGTTTGCGGGTTCGCGTCCCGGCCGATGCTATGACACTTTAAAAAAAAAAAAATGTTTCGAGTAAAAATAAAAATTCAGTTATTTTCAAAAACAGCTATAAATTGTATAAGGTCTACTTGATAATATAATCTCCATTTGGCAAAATTGTTTTAATTATTTAAAATTAAGTTATTTAATTGTAAAGATATATCTAAATAGAAATACATATATATATATATATAAGATCTTCATTTAGCATGGTTTTGTAAACTTAAGATAATTTTAAAAGTCTTTTGCTCGTAGTCCAAAACTCACCAAATGAAATGTTTTGTAAAACTAAAAAAACAACAACAAATAAATGCACCAGAAAATGAAGATATAATGACCATTTGTCAAAACAATCATATTGGATATTTGTATTTAGTTATCATTGCTTATATATTATAATAGTAATAATTTTTAATTGATTAAATTTAATCGATTATTAAACAGTCACTCCTTAAAATAAATAGTTATTTCTACTAATCTAGCTTATTTATTTTACATATAGTTGTACATTTTGCTGAATGACACAGAACTATAAGCTTTCTCCTTGATGCAGATAAGGAGAAATTCTGTGAAATGGCTTATTCCATTAGAAATAATGGGTCTTATGATCAATCATAAATTCAATCTTTCACTTATGTTTACATTTTAAAATATTGATAAATTAATTATGAAACATAAAACAAATTTTTAAAATAACAGAATATGAACCAAGAATTGCTTGAAGGCAAAGAATCTTGGAAGAAGTGCTTATTACTGAACCCACTTATTACTTGCAGCTTGAGGAAGAAAACAGTAAGAGAATAAAGTTATTAAATACCTCCTGTAAGGCAATAGTTTGTACAGAAAAAGAACTGAAAATGAAAACAATATTCACAATTGTAGCGAAATTCTGAGTGGTTGGGATTTACAGTTTTCTTTTTTGTTTATACTCTGAAGTTAAAAATATGTAGCTTTTGTACATCAGCTAATGACTGAATGATAAGCTGACTATCTACAACCAAATATTTAAGTATACATGCAACTGAAATCCAAATTTCATCTTAATTTGAATTTTATATATATAGCAGATAAATGCATTAATTCAAGAACAATGGGGCATTTCCAAAAACAAAAAAAAAAATGTTCAAGGAAATATTAAAAAATCTTTTTTTAAAAAAAATAAAATACTGAAAATTATATAGGAACATATTAACTTATGTAATTTACTCCCATAATTTAAAGATTTTTACTACCAGACTATTAATTCCTAAAAATATAAACTTTTAATGTTTTATATTTTTTTCAAGAAATTAACATTAAATGTGTTTAACTCAGATTTAAAAAAAAAACTATGTTCCATTTACAAAATAACTGAGACATAATGAATTCCTTGGTTAGATTCTTTTAAATAACATTTTATAGCTGATTTAGTGATTTTATTTCATTTTACCATTGACATATTATGCTGTCTCACAATCATTGCTAAACTCACACTTTCATAAAGACACTAATTTTTTTAAGATTTAAAATAAAACTGAATAAACAGTGCCACTTCTTCAATATATCTAAATAGCAATAAAAATGTTAAAGATTTATACGTAGGTGAAATAGTTAAGTTGATAGACAGATGGATGTAAATAAGTGTGTATGCAAAATTATAGATAGGTAAGTAAATAAAAAAGATATGTCAATAAAGAGATAAAATGTGACAAATTAATCAATTGAATGAAAAATGGAAAAGCAATTGTGTATAAATAAAAACATATAATCAATAACACAGACAAAATATAAACAATATATTGGTAGGTTAATGGTTAATCTAATGTTGAAGTAAAATAAACGTATTAAAATAATTTTGTCCCATGTCTTATATAGTAAAAGAACTATTATTTGTAATTACTGCCTTGTTTTATGTTAATATAATGAGCATTTTTTTCTTGATCTATTCATCATCATCATCATCATCAACCATTATCAATCCACTGCAGGATTAAGGTCTCTCCAAATTCAATCCATTTTTCCCTATCTTTAGCTTCTTTTCTCCACATCACCCCTGCACACTTTCTTATTTCATCTATCCATCTCACATGTGGTCACTTTCTGGGTCTTTTACAATCTCTTGGAATTCAGTTTAAAATTTCAATTGTCCATCTATTATTCTCTCTTCTAGCAATATGTCCAGCCCAACTCCACTTCAGTCTTTTAATTTTTTCAATGAGGTCAGTAACACCTGTTTGTTCTCTTACCCATACATTGCATTTTCTATCTCTTCTTGTTACTCCCAACATGCATCTCTCCATACTTCTTTGAGTGGTCTGAAGTCTCTGTATTGCTCTTCTATTAAGTGTCCAAGTCTCAGATCCATAAGTAAGAACTGGCAAAACACATTTATTAAAAACCTTCCTTTTCAAACACATAGGCATATTTCCTTTTAGTATCAAGTTATTTCTACCAAAAGCACTCCAACCAAGTTTAATTCTATGATTAATTTCATCCATTATGTTTTCATCTGTATTAATAATCTGACCAAGGTATTTGTAACTGTTAACTTTTTCTAACTCATCATAATCAATCTTTATTTTCATATTTTGAGAAAATCTATTAAACATTACTTTAGTCTTTTTAACATTTATCTTTAGTCCTACTTTCCTACTTTCATCTGATAACTCCTGCAACATTTCCTGTAGCCCTAAAGCATTATTTGCAAAAACAACTACATCATCTGCAAAATCTAAATGACTTAAATAATCTCCATTTACTTTCACTCCTTTAGCTTCCCATTTTAATCCACAAAATACTTCTTGCAGCACTGCTGTAAAAAGTTTTGGAGATATGGAGTCACCCTGTCTTACACCCTTTTCAATGTTGATTTTCCTACTATCATTATGTAATCTAATTGTTGCTGTTGCATTTTTATAAATATTCTTTAAAATATGACAATATCCTGGATCTACACCTTGATGATCCAATGCTTTAATCACTGAAGAAATGTTTATAGAATCAAATGTCTTTTCATAATCTACAAATCCTAAGCATAATGGCAACTCATATTCATTTGTCCTTTCTATAACTTCTCTCAATACCTGGATATGATCTACTGTACTAAAACCACTTTTAAATCCAGCTTGTTCTCTTGGTTTGTGGAAATCCAGTGTTTTCTGTAGACAAGTTATAATTATCTTAGTAAAAATTTTGTATAAAACTGATAAAAGACTGATAGGTCTGTAATTTCTAATATCTTCTTTATCATCTTTTTTAAATATTAATATTAATACTGCATTCTTTCAATCATCTGGTATATCTTTATCATTTAGACATTTAGAATATAACTTTGCTAAAAAAAATTCTATTTCTCCACCTGCTTCTTTTAATATATCACTTATAATTCCATCATTACCTGGAGCCTTCCCTTTCTTCATAAATTTAATTGCATGTCTCACTTCCTCATTTAAAATTCTGGGCAATTTGGAAGATACAATAGGTATGAAAGGCACTTGTTCTTTATTACTATATAATTCTTGATAGAAGTCTTCTACACATTTCATGATGTCATCTCTCTTTTTAGTAAAAATACCATCTTTTTTTCTTATTGCAGATATAAATTTCCTACCAATACTAAAATGTTGTTTTACACTCTTCAGACTTTTATTATCTTCTACAGCTTTCTTTGCTAGTTCACAATTATACTTTCTTATATCATTTTCAACTCTTTTCTGCATCATTTTACAAAATTCGAGATATTCAATCTTTTTTAATGCATCATTGTTGTATATTCTCATATTTCTTTTTTTCTTCATAAATTTTCTAGACTCAGTAGAAATTTTATTGGTCAATTGCTACTTTTTACCAGCTATCTTTGTTGCAGTTTTTAAAAAGTGAATCAGTTATTTTCCTATTAATGTCGGTCAAATCTGAATCATGTTCAAAATGTACTAATACTTGAAACCAATTTGTAAGTTCTCATTTAAATTCATTGGTATGTTTCTGAAGATTAGAAATATCAACTGTAAATATTGTTTTTCTTAATAATTTTTGTCTCTCTAGTTTTGCATTAACATGTATTTTACATCTTACTAATTGATGATCACTTCCTGTGTTAAATTTATTAAGAACATTACAATCTTGAAATATGTATTTTCTGTTAGTCAAAATATAATCCAATTCTGCTGTACCTTCATTTGGATGCTTCCATGTCCATTTCCTTTTAACATTTTTCTCAAAAAAAGAATTTTTTTCTTTTTCTGCAAACTCCACAAGTCTATGTCCTCTTACATTTCTATTACCATAACCAAAATTACCTACAGCATTTTCATCTTTCATTTTTTTACCAATTCTAGCATTAAAGTCTTCCATAACAATTTTAAAATGTTGTTTACTCTGATCAAAAGCCTTTTGTACATCCATATAAAAATCTTCTATAACTTCATCACTATGAGAACTTGTTGGGGCATAAACCTGAATTATCTGCATTTGGTATCTGCCATTAAGTTGTAAAACTAATCTTGCCACTCTGTCTGATACGCCATCAATCTCCACAATGTTATTCTTCCATTTTTTATTTATAATGAATCCTACTCCACTTGTATTTTCAATATTTGTGCCTTTATAGTAAAGTATATGTCCACTTTTTAAATCAATTGTTTCTTCACCTTTTCTTCTAACTTCACAAAGTCCAATAATGTCTCATTTAATATAAGACAGTTCTTCTTCTAACTCTTGCAATCTTCCTTCATTTGAAAGTGATCTGAAGTTGTAAGTATTTAAATAAAAAGTTGTCATCAAATGGCAGCCTGAGTCTGCAATCAGGGGATTCTTAGCACCCTCCACCTTCGGCCACTAACCACTGCCTTGGTTGGTGACTTTACAGCCTCCTGGGAATAAGGGCCATGATTTTTTTTGCCTGTCATGATTGTATATATTGGAAAAAATATTTTTAAACTTGGAGGTAAAAAGCCAATAAACTCACCATGCTGGCTAATGCATGTTGGTGAGCAGCCCTTCCATGTTCATATATTATATGAATAATCACATAGTAATAATAGCTGCAATGACAAGAACATATGGGGTGGACATTAGAAATTTGCCCTGCTCAGTTTCTTTAAGACCCCCAAGAGGAATCAAAGGGTCTCCTTTCAGTTAATAGCAAACTCCTTTTTGCAGCCCTTGATCTATTAGCATCTTTTATATATATATATATAATTAATATCTAAACTTTAAAAATAAATTCAATTCTATGCATATAACTATTTCAGAAATATGATATTTAATTTGATTTTTTTTATAACATTTCCTTTCTTCTCACAAAACAATTTGTCTGGGTCTTCTAGGATCTATCACTTTGACTCTTATTATTAAATGAAAAAATAGGAACAATAATTTGGAATATTTTATATGTTACCAGTAAACAATTCATGTTTCTTTCCTAAAAAATTATTTGTGAATGATATTCCATAAAAACAATAAGACTTTTAAAAGAGATTATAAACAATTTAGAGTTAATATTCTATAGTTCTTTACAAATGATATTTTAATAACCACATTGCAACTACAATCACATTCATTTTATAAAACATATTGTTAATGATGATTTAATTAATTTTTAAAGAAAATATTTAAAGTTTTAACACAGTTTTAAAGAATACATGGAAAGAGATTAATATTTTAATTTAAATCTACTATAATCAAAAATCCTTGCTTCAGTACCCATAACATGATCTCTTTTTTTTTTTTTTGACATCTTTTTTTAATTTCGTTTATCTCTTACCAAAAAAAAAATCAGATGAGTGCAAATTAATTGTTCACAATTTTATAATACCCATATATTATGGGTTTGTTCTTTTTGCTTGAATCTTATGTAATATCAGAAAGCACATTTTTTAGTTTGTAATCATTTTTATTCAACACTCATGATCAAACAATTACAATTTCATAAGTATAACTTTCTTTAATAAAATTAATTTTTAATTTGTTATTCTGATCAATTCTTCATTGAAAACTTTATTTAGTCAATCAAATTTAATAATATTTCATATCATGTTTTGTTTAAATTCCAAAATCCTTTTCAGTAGATATTTTGTTTATTCCTTATTAACAAACATAAGTACAAGTAGAAATAAATATGAATATCCACAGTGTCAATACATTCAATTTGTTTTATAATCTAATGCCTATAGTTTTTCACACATTCCTTGCATTACTGTATGTAAAAGAGTTGTGGACATTATTTAGCAAAAGCATGACTTGAAATCCTAAATCATATTGAAATTAATTATGAAGAAATATAGTTAAATTTTCTATTTGGAAGATAATGTAAAGCAGGGATATAGATATTTTGATAAAAAAATATTAAGGATCTTTAGAAATATGGCTTTGGAGGACAGGTGAAATATTAAAAAATAAGTCCTGAAAATATTGAAAAGAAAATAGTAAGCAGCTAATTTTATTTAAAGAGCAGTGCAATGAAAACGCTTGGAAATGTTTTGGTGTGTGTTATCTACCTTTATAATTAGTAGTGCTGATAAATAAATATTTTAATAAATATGAGAAGCTGCAATTTATTCAGATTATTGTGCATATTTGAGCATTAATACTCACTGTTAATTCAAAACAAAGCAAAACTTTATTTGTGAAATCATAGCTTAAAATTTTTAAATATTTATCCATTAAAACTAATATTAAATAATTTAAATTAAAATAAAGTATTACTAAAAAAATAGTAATTGCAAATTTAATTTAATTACAGTCTATTAATATATTGTAACATTACAAAGAATTTTGGGGTCAACCTGGAGTGATGGACAACAATCATCGTTCTCAAATAAACAAAATATAAAAGTAAATATAAAAGGAATGAGTATGAAATATCAGGACTGAACTAACCATAAGTTCACTAGCATCACATAAAAGTAATAATCATTCATCATTATGAAATTATCAACAATAAAAAATAAAATAAATAGACAATTTGTGACTGTATTTGAAAGTTGTCCACTATATACCAGGCTAATTATTTAGCCATTCCCAATCCTGGGCAAGAATATAAACAATAATTATCTGGATGCACTTAACTTAGATGCTACTCCATCAAAATACAACAATAAGTCAAATAATGCTGAACTACTAAATACATCCTGACCATCATCAAACCTCTGGCCACTTAGTACCATTAAGGTACTGGTCAACTATAAACTTAATTTTTAAATAAATAATTAAATTGAAATGTAGTGCATGGACTTTAAAGAATATCATATTTGCACCAACCAGGATCATCATCATTTGAATATCCATAACACTAAACATAAGCCTCTTTTATATAGCAGATCATTATGCACAAATCCAGCTCAGCGAGCAAAAGCTCTATAATTGTTACTGCAATCAAGAGATATAATATGAACACAATGTTTTAAATCTATTCTATGATTAATTAAATACATGGGTATAATTTAAACAATGAAATATAAATCTATTAATAACAAATGAAATGAAATTAAGGTCTACTGAATACAGCTATATATATACAATAAGCTGTCATATTTTGATCTACAAATGCCTCATAATAGATTTACATAAAACACATATATATATAAGCACACAGACCTCTGATATAATAATTTATGAACATATTTGAATTGTCATAAACTTATAAATGTAATTCATTTTTATAATATATAATTAATGACTGATTTAACATATATGTGTGAGCACATGGAAATGCATGTACATACTGGCATTTATAAAATATAAGCCTAATAAGCCATATATTTTCTTAATACATAACTAATTAATGCCAAAAAATATAAACTCACACATATATATGTACTCAGATGTTCTATATAATAATTTAAAGATTAACATGTTTGAATTGTCATAGACTTATAAATAATTCAACATGTTTTTAATAAATATGTAAATGCACATGTATGTGTGTATATATATAAAATAGATGGTGTGAATCAAAGTTATTAATTTATTATTTCTAATGGTAAAAAAAAAAGTTTTTTTTTTACTTTTAAAAAAAAAAACCATATATTTATATACTGTACCAGTCAAAACATGTTTATCCATCTAATACAAGCTAGAACTCAAAAAATGCATTTCAAACCCAGCCAAGCCCGAGATTTAGGTCAGGGACCAACCTGGATTTGAACCCACTCTCTAAGCCCCAGATGAAACACCTAATGGATAACATAACAATGATAACACATGAGAATTAATTCTTAAATCCAGCCCACCAGCAGAGCAGAGAAGACAATGAAACTCATGGACTTAAATATATATTTTAACCAATTTAAATACTAGAGATGTTCCCATGATAAACTCTAATGTATTTAATTAATAGGGGTCTTTATTAATGAATATCTATGATGAATTAATGAATTGGATTGATTTAACAATGAAACAGAAACTGATATATGATGAATTAGTAATATATTTATTGACAATTACATATATATTTTGACATAACCCATTATTTAGCGTAGTAAAATGCATGCAGGCATTTTTATTTACTGACTAAGCATCATTAGTCTAGGCAATTGTATAATAATCATTGATAAATTGGTGACATAAGTTTGTGGCTATTACTTAATGGAGCTAAATCTTATACTATATAATAAATCACTATGGTCTACTTATTCGTTATGCCATTTCATAATCAATTCAAGTGGCTATTATACATGTAATCAAACCAAACCTAGAGTGATACTTAATAATACATCCGATTATGATTAATTTATATATTTAATATGGGCATATAAAGCATCCCAGATAGCTTTAGATTGAATGGTTTTTCAAAAATGCTTCAATGACCAATCATCATGCTGCTAAATGAGAACATTGATTTGGTTCATAAGAGGTGGGGGCTTATGTGCTAACCTGGCCCTTAGTTCAGGCTTAGCTACTGCACTACCCTAAGAGAGAAAGATGGGCTGAATTCACCGTGGCTCCATCTTATATATATCTCAAAACAGCAAAATGATAAAATATTGATAAATTTCACATTTTCCAAGCCAAAGTTTATTATAAATTAATACCATACCACATGTTATCACTAGTTTATCAGATTGATTAAAAGAGGCAACTCTTCTGTAGCATGAGAAATACACATTAACCTCTGATGGGAATATATATATATATATATATATATATATATATATATTCCCATATATATATATATATATATATATATATATATATAAACTTTACTTTATCCCATTCAATCTCTTCAGTTATCTATAATTAATAAAGTCTTAAGGGGGGGAAGTATATTTAAGGGACTTACAAATACTTTAATAGGAAAAATATACTTATGACTACACTCCAGGCTAGTTTAATTTTCAGTAACATAATAATTAAAAGCTACAAATCTGGATTTATAAGCCACATTTTATATTTATATTAATTAATTAATAAATGATACAATAACAATGAGCACAAAAGGGACACCATTATTTATAAAATAGGGTTTCAAAACAGTACACAAAAATGATGCTATAATAAATAATAATATAATATCTTAAAAAAAACATATTTTGTAACTAAATGCATGCTGTTTTGAATGATATGCATAATTAATAATAATTAAAATAAGCAAAAGAGAAATAAATATAACTGCAGTGATTAAGTTATATAGCAAAACATTAAGTTAATAAGGAAAATTAGAAAAAGTAGGTCATTTATAGTATTCAAATACTTTTATAAGAGAATTAAGACAGAGTTTATATTAATATAGTTAGCTAACCTGTATTTTAAAGAAATAATGATCATTTTGGATTTTGCACAGAGCTCTGTGATTTTAATTGATATTGAAACAGTCCTCATATAGCTGGACTGGAGATACTCTAGCTAGAATGAAGGTGAGTTCTTTTTAGCAGCTTATGGCATCTTCTATTTAACTGGGATACAATCTAAGATGGTACTCATATAACTGGAGTGAAGAACTTGAATTGGAATGAAGGTGAGTTCTTTTTAGCAGCTTATGGCATCTTCTATTTGTTATAATAATCTTGTTATGGCAATGTTAGTTGTTGCTTCGGTCTTGGGTGGATCAAACTTTGACAACCACCATGGTGAAAGGCAGAAAATTCTTACCTTTCTAGCAGGGCATAGTGAAATTAACCATTTATAGATTCTAATAGTAACAACTCTTCAAAGCAAAAATGGAGTTTTTTCCATTTGAAATATAGCCTATTTACATATTTCCACATACCAAGCCTTAACATCTTTTGGAATTTAATTTGCCTCAGGACCAAATGACTTTTAATTAAAACAAAATCATACAATCTGATTTTCTTCTACTGACAATGTCTCCAAGGTGCTATATTTCATTTACTTTAAAAAATAATTAAATATCTAAATTATAATTTTGATTCTGATTTCATTAATCAAATCTTTTTTTAGGTGTTTTCAATTTTTAAGACCTAGCAGGTAGTAATGGTTTTTTGACTTAGTGGTAAAGTCTTTTGTTGCAAACCAATTCAATCAGTAAACTAGCTTTTACTTTTACCCAAAGCAGGTGAGGTCACTAATTGATTTCTTATTTACAACAAAATTCACATTTTTAATTATAAAGCAATGACTTTTATTTTAACTTTGATGTAAATAATTTTTTAACATATTTTCTTTCCCTACATTGTTTGTTTCTTTTTTTTTAAAAAAAAAAAAAAACACAAATTGGACAGTTTTTTTAAAAAAAGACTTTAGTTTCAGTTACCCCTATAAAATGTTAAATCAGAAAACCATAAACATATTTTAAAGAAAACATTTTATATTATATCTTAAAATATATGTACAAATCACTATGTCATCATTCCATGGTTTAAATTATTCATCCACATACGAATATAATAATGAGTATAATTAAAAATTGACAGACAAATGAACAAAGTACTTTATGATAATTATGAGGATTTTTAAGTATAATTTTATCAATCTGTCTAAGTGTACTTTTGTATGTAAATGGATGATGCCATTCAGGTGGTCAAGATAGCAAATTTTACAGCTCAACTTATATATAACATTTTGATATTTAAAATAAGTTCAAAACTAGTTCAGACAGGCAGATCATTTGGTTAATGGTGAAATGGAAAATGGGCTGGGAGGTTTCCATTTTGATACTTCTTTGATAGTCCATAAACATTTTCTTTTTTCTTTTTGGTTACTCTTAATTATTTGCAAACATTTTTAAAAATACTCTAACATGTTTCTTTGTTTTTTAATCTACAAAACTTTTTTGAGTTTACTTTTTTTTAATTTCAAAATAAAATTGTTTATAAATCAATCCTTTGTTTTTTACACTTATAATTCAAGCAAAAAATATTTATTTGTTTCACTTTAAAATTAGAGATTGTAGCAACCATAATTTTAAGGAATCATTTAAATTGCTATCATTCTCATATATATATATATATATTGTACCGGTCAAAAAACACACATCGATCCAACAAACCCCTGAATACAGGTAAAGTACCTCGAGTCCACCCATGTACAAGAGAGATAAATCAGGTACATCGTGAATTCTGCCCTATTTACCTATATCCCCAGGTCAACGATCTAATCAATAGTCTTTCTCGACAATACGATCAAATTCCTTTATTTTCACTGTGCCGGCAGCTGGGTCTTAAAGCATGAGATTCCATTTTATTACATTTAAATGAGAACTTGGGTGATTGGTTGATAGGTATATTTAAAAATCAAATTTTATTTCATATAAAAGCAAAATAAAATGATTCGAGAACACTGGAAGTTTGTTTTAGTTATATATATATATATATAAAATCATTGGGCATTCTACATTAGTTATTAATGTTATATATAGAGTAAGTTAAAAACAAACTCTTATGAAGCTTCAAAAATACCCTCAACCTCAGACCTGCCTCTAACGTCATCAGTGAGGTGCTAGGGCATAAAAATACTAGAACTAGTCCAGCATTTTATCAATGCCTAACTATTGAGAAGAAAATCTGAAACTTTCAGACATTTAAATGTCCAAAAATCCAGCCATCTAACTCAAATAGCCGTATGGGACTGAACTAAGTTCAGATACACCATATATTAATAGCTCTAGCAATATAAAATCGTCAAAGCATTAATAGCAAAAAACTAAAATTAAATTGATAAAAAATCAAGTCAGATGACCTAATTTTAATAAAGCTCCTATTTACAAATGTTATATATAGAGTAAGTTAAAAACAAACTCTTATGAAGCTTCAAAAATACCCTCAACCTCAGACCGTGGTTTCTGCCTCTAGCGTCATCAGTGAGGTGCTAGGGAATAAAAATACTAGAACTAGTCCAGCATTTTATCAATGCCTAACTATTGAGAAGAAAATCTGAAACTTTCAGACATTTAAATGTCCAAAAATCCAGCTATCTAACTCAAATAGCCGTATGGGACTGAACTAAGTTCAGATACACCATATATTAATAGCTCTAGCAATATAAAATCGCCAAAGCATTAATAGCAAAAAACTAAAATTAAATTGATAAAAAATCAAGTCAGATGACCTAATTTTAATAAAGCTCCTATTTACAAATGTTATATATAGAGTAAGTTAAAAACAAACTCTTATGAAGCTTCAAAAATACCCTCAACCTCAGACTGTGGTTTCTGCCTCTAGCGTCATCAGTGAGGTGCTAGGAAATAAAAATACTAGAACTAGTCCAGCATTTTATCAATGCCTAACTATTGAGAAGAAAATCTGAAACTTTCAGACATTTAAATGTCCAAAAATCCAGCTATCTAACTCAAATGTCTGAAAGTTTCAGATTTTCTTCTCAATAGTTAGGCATTGATAAAATGCTGGACTAGTTCTAGTATTTTTATTCCTTAGCACCTCACTGATGACGCTAGAGGCAGAAACCATGGTCTGAGGTTGAGGGTATTTTTGAAGCTTCATAAGAGTTTGTCTTTAACTTACTCTATATATAACATTTGTAAATAGGAGCTTTATTAAAATTAGGTCATCTGACTTGATTTTTTATCAATTTAATTTTAGTTTTTTGCTATTAATGCTTTGGCGATTTTATATTGCTAGAGCTATTAATATATGGTGTATCTGAACTTAGTTCAGTCCCATACGGCTATTTGAGTTAGATAGCTGGATTTTTGGACATTTAAATGTCTGAAAGTTTCAGATTTTCTTCTCAATAGTTAGGCATTGATAAAATGCTGGACTAGTTCTAGTATTTTTATTCCCTGGCACCTCACTGATGACGCTAGAGGCAGAAACCATGGTCTGAGGTTGAGGGTATTTTTGAAGCTTCATAAGAGTTTGTTTTTAACTTACTCTACATATAACATTTGTAAATAGGAGCTTTATTAAAATTAGGTCATCTGACTTGATTTTTTATCAAAATACATTAGTTATTTTACATTAGTTTAAACTCAAGCTCAAAAAAAAAAAAATACAATTTTTAAATTAACCTCATAATTATATGAGTTCCTGACGACTTTATTTTTATTAGCAGTCAGCATTGATGTTATTCACTTTGTGCAATTTATTTTGTGAAGTTTATACATCTTTCATTGTGTTTACATTTATTCTCTTTTTTAAAAAAAAATAGCAAAATTATTTCATAATTAAATGACCACGGATTTCAAAATCCCCCCGTGCACATTTATTACAAGCTTATAATAGAGTGATAGGTTTAAACATCTGCCTAACGCACATATATAAGAATGTCTTAAAAAACATTTCTATTGAAAAAGATATTAATTAAATAGACAATTGTAGTAAGGCTAATTTGACATCTTACTCCATTAACATATATATAAAAAAATGATTTTTATTTATCTTTATAAAATTAATAATTAGGATTTTCAACAACTAATGTTTTATGTCATTAGTGGACCTTGCTGGCATAGCTTATAAATAACTTTAAAACTCTAAGCGATTATAATAAAAACATCTATCAGTTAATTATCAAAGCAAACAAGTCACTTTAGTTGGACTTACAACTAAAATCATACCTATAATGAAATATACCATGAATTAGCCAAAACCAAACGATTTTAACTAATTATCAAACGAACAAAAGAGTTGATTACGCAGGTTGAAGATCCTTTCAGTAGAATTATCTCCCTATGGCTTATGTATTAGATAGGCAAAACAAAATCAACATAATGTCCGGTTAATAAATATACGAATGCAAATTGGAGAGAAGAAACGTAAGTAAGAAAATACGAGCCGGATTACGGACAATCGTATGTCTATTCCAACGAAAAATAAAAGGAAAATCGATACATCCACATGTCGTGTCCATGTATTGATAGGAGATAGGAATTACAGAGAGTCCTCATATTCGTCTCTACGAATTCTGCTGACAAACCAACTCTATCTCAAACACGCTGTCCGTTTCACAGGCGTATGCGAAGAACGGAAGCTAACTCCAAATCACAAAATCTATGACCATTTTAGGTCTGTTCATGAGACTCCAAGCATTCTTTATTAACCTGAGATCTTATAATTATTAAATAGGAATGAATTTTAATTAAATAGCCTTAAAATGATTTAATACTGCATAGAGAACAACCTGCGTAAACAACTACTTTATATAAATATTTAACATACAAAAAAAAAACATACTTATAGAAATAAGGGAATTTAATTCTCGAAAAAAAAAACCCCTTCCCTCTTTCTTAAAAAAAATGCATGATAATTAACTGACGCTATCCAGCGGTGCTGTTACTAGGTCAAAAATCTATAACCTATTTTATTCTGTTTTGAATTGCAGAAATATAAAATAACAGAATCCCATTCTGGGAAATCTATAATAAAACTGGTTAAAGAAATTATGGCATGTTTAGTTTGAAATAAATATATATTCGACATAACTTCACTTGTGAAATAAAATAGATCAAAACTATTTTATTTTAAAATTAAATCGTTCTTTCTCGAACTCCCTCTAATAAAACATAGTTTGCTCTCTTAGCAAATTACTCTGAGCCCCCGCGAGTGAAGCTTGTCGAAATACAAAAAAAAAATCAAAGCATGAAATAATCTGATGCTAAAATTAATATAAAACAAATAAATTTATATTCAATTAAATATATTAGAAAATTATTGTGAGCATGAGTTATCAAAAGGAAAAACATTATAAATAATTTAAAAGCAGAGGTTAAAGAGAGAGTTAAAAAAAGATTCTTAATAAAAATTAACTTTTGACATTTTAAAGCTTTATGAAATTATATTTACATTCTAATAATACTTTGGTCAAATCTGGATGACTACCTTGGTGCTCCCTGGAATGAGTTCTGCAGGCAAACACTGATGGCTTATGGCAGTTGATGGCATGTTTTGGCAGCAGCATAACGAAAGATTTCATGTCTCAGAAGGGAAAGGGCAGCGATTACCCTATTTTACTCCTCTATCATCATAGCGTGCTTTCTCAACTCTGTTTGTTCTCTGTCTCTGGTCACTCTCTGTATGGTCACTGGTCACTCTCTATCTGGTCTCTTACTTCTGCTGCCTCAGGTGATCTTTTAGAAAACAATAGCAATTGTTTTTATTCTAATTTTAGAAAGTTTGTACCTTGATAAGGATTAATATATTTCAATCTAATTTTATATTAGTTTTTAATTTAGATAACAATGTAGAATCTCTACTAATTAATGAATAGAGATTCCACAATGAATGGATTTTGGTAATTTATTAATGCTTTTAATATAAACATTTATTTTAAACTTTTTATCGAGGTACAAATCTTTTCAAAAAGGCCATTTTGAATTCTTGAACTAAAAATAAAGCATTTTACACATATACAGTATATCAAATATATAAAAAATCTCAAAGTTAATTATTTGAATTTTTTCCTTTAATAATAAAATAGAATAAGTGTTAGTACAATTATGATCCAAAATAAATTATAGGATTTATTCAGGATAGTGAAAAATGTTTAAAAAATGTTTTTTTAGAATAATAAAAAAAAGCAAATGTTAGTAAAATAAATAATTAGGTGGGTCAGACCATGAAACGGCAAATCTCAATCAGATTTACCATTTCACACTCCCCCACTTCACGAAAAAAAATATCTATACATATATATATTTTTTTTGAATACATACACAAAATTTTTTTACTTTCCAGGTCACAGAGTTCCAACCAGCTATTTCTTCCCCTACCTATTCTTTGGGTTACAATCAGAAATGTCCCATTTGTTTGAATTAGGCACTTCTAAATCTATATACATCCAAATTCTTTCCCATCTCTTAGTCCAGTTACAAATTCCTGTCATTTACAAAAATATCCATCTGTATTAATTAATTTATTACTATCTACCTGGATCTGGTGGGACATATTGCTTTAAATGCTTGGCGTTAACATTTCCTTCATTTCCTTGTTCTAATAAAACAGCCTTACCCTGACCTTTTTTTTTAATCTTGTAGGGGCCATGGAAAAGCAAGAAGAATTTTTTTAATCTTCTCTTGATTACATTACCCGGTTTTTATGTTCTAAGCCACACCATATCAACTTGGCATAAATGGACATAAATCAGTCGGGATATCACTGATGGTTCCAGTAAGCTATTTGACTGGATTTGAACCTCATTAGTAGTGGCCTTCTGGTTGACTTCTGTTTCTTTTATGGCTATTTGATCTTGTCTTTGGTCATCATCATTTAGTGTCTGAATTTTTGGTGGTTCATCATGAGTGATATTTTCCATTTCCATCTTCACTATTGTGTTTTTGTTGACTGGTTCTTGTATTAAATCCAGTTTCCTTTCCATCTGGCATTCTTCTACTCTCTGTATTCTTTTTTCTACTGCTTGTAGATGCAGCCCTTTCTTGATTTCAGACATAATTGTTGTTCTAAAATCATTCATCACCATCTTGAAGTTTTCCATCATTATGGACATCATCTCAGACATCAACCTCTCTTCTGCATTTTTCTGTTGTTCCTCCATCTGCTCCTTTTTTGTGGAACCCATCTAAAACAAAAAATCTTTTTATTTTAAAAAAATTATATTATTATTATTTTTTTTTTTTGTATACTTCACTTAAAAAAATTTGAAATTTTATTCTAAGACTGCTCTTTTCTCTTAATTTATTGTGGGATAAACAAAACTATATATTTATCTGACTTTAACGGGTTACACCACCCTTCCCTCCTAAAACATCTCCCATCCTACTACTACCTGCTCTGTTTACTGCTTTTAGTTAAAATTTTATTTGCCACTCAGCTAAAAAAAATTTTTTTAGCAAAAACTTAACTATTTTCCTATGTGAAAAAATAAATTTATTCTTTTTACCTCTGGCTGCTTTCCTGTGCTTGGAAAGATTTGACATTGATCATACATCACTTAGTTGAGAACAATTGGTTTACATGATTTAATTTACATTCAAGTTGTTACTGATACATTTAAGTTGTTACTGACTCTTTAACCATTTCATTCTTCCAGGTTTGAATCTTAAATAACACTATTTTGTGTTTGGAAATATTGAATTAAACTATTGGCAATTTTTTTTGTCTGGGTGCCAGCCAATAGATTATATATATGCTTTATTATTAACAATTTATTCACCCAAGTCTCTATTAACAAACATTTGTTGCTATTACACAATTTTCATTTAGTTATTTTTTTATATTACAATATTTTATAGAGTGAAGATATATTTATATACAAAAACATACAGTATTTGGTTTATTTTTCTTTTACATTTTACACCTGAAGACAAATCACAGATAGAAAAAAAAATCTCATATATTTTCCTTTCTATTTTGAGTCTGTGTACATATATAACTTTTAATTTTGGGTTCCAGCTCTTTGTGGACCCATTATTCTTATTCTTTACCACAAAATACAGCCAAAAAAATACATGTGTATTTCACACATTTCATTTTATCAACATATTCATCATGGTGTAGGTATTTATCTAAAATCCCCACCATTTTTGAGCATTCAAAAAAAAAACCTTATATATATATGCTTAACATTATACAGGGTGTGGGAATATCTAATAGCCCCACAATGGGCATCCAAAAACCCGGAAAAAAATATATACAATGTACCAGTCAAAAAACACACATCGATCCAACAAACCCCTGAATACAGGTAAAGTACCTTGAGTCTGACTATGTACAAGATAGATAAATCAGGTACATCGTGAATTCTGTCCTATTTACCTATATCCCCAGGTCAACGATCTAATCAATAACCTTTCTCGACGATATGATCGAATTCCTTTATTTTCACTGTGCCAGCAGCTGGGTCTTAAAGCATGAGATTTGATTTTATTACATTTAAATGAGAACTTGGATGATTGGTTGATAGGTATATTTAAAAATCAAATTTTATTTCATATAAAAGTAAAATAAAATGATTCGAGAACACTGGAAGTTTGTTTTAGTTATATATATATATATATTTATAAAATATATATATATATATATATATATTTATAAAATCATTGGGCATTCTACATTAGTTATTTTACATTAGTTTAAACTCAAGCTCAATAAAAACAAAAATACAATTTTTAAATTAATTTCATAATTATATGAGTTCCTGACGACTTTATTTTTATTAGCGGTCAGCATTGATGTTATTGACTTTGTGCAATTTATTTTGTGAAGTTTATACATCTTTCATTGTGTTTACATTTATTCTCTTTTTTTAAAAAAAATAGCAAAATTATTTCATAATTAAATGACCACGGATTTCAAAATCTCCCGTGCACATTTATTACAAGCTTATAATAGAGCGATAGGTTTAAACATCTGCCTAATGCACATATATAAGAATGACTTAAAAAACATTTCTATTGAAAAAGATATTAATTAAATAGATGATTGTACTAAGGCTAATTTGACGTCTTACTCCATTAACCTATATATAAAAAAAATGATTTTTATTTATCTTTATAAAATTAATAATTTGGATTTTCAACAACTAATGTTTTATGACATTAATGGACCTTGCTGGCATAGCTTATAAATAACTTTAAAACTCTAAGCGATTATAAAAAAACATCTATCAGTTAATTATCAAAGCAAACAAGTCACTTTAGTTGGACTTACAACTAAAATCATACCTATAATAAAATATACCGTGAATTAGCCAAAACCAAACGATTTTAACTAATTACGCAAATGAACAAAAGAGTTGATTACTCAGGTCAAAGATCCTTTTGGTAGAATCATCTCCCTATGGCTTACATATTAGATAGGCAAAATAAAAGCAACATAATGTTGGGTTAATAAATATACGAATGCAAAATGGAGAGAAGAAACGTAAGTAAGAAAATACAAGCCGGATTACGGACACTTGTATGTCTATTCCAACGAAGAATAAAAGGAAAATTGATACATCCACATGCCGTGTCCATGTATTGATAGAAGATAGGAATTACAGAGAGTCCTCACATTCACCTCTACGAATTCTGCTGACAAACCAACTCTATCTCAAACACACTGTCTGTTTCACAGGTGTATGTGAAGAATGGAAGCTAACTCCAAATCACAAAATCTATGACCGTTTTAGGTCTGTTCATGAGACTCCAAGCATTGTTTATTAACCTGAGATCTTATAATTATTAAATAGGAATGAATTATAATTAAATAGCCTTAAAATGATCTAATACTGCATAGAGAACAACCTGCGTAAACAACTACTTTATATAAATATTTAACATACAAAAAAAAACATACTTATAAAAATAAGGGAATTTAATTCTCAAAAAAAATCCCCCCTTCTTTCTTTCCTAACTTAAAAAAATGCATGATAATTAACTGACGCTGTCCATCAGCGCTGTTACTAGGTCAAAAATCTATAACTCATTTTATTCTGTTTTGAATTGCAGAAATATAAAATAACAGAATCCCATTCTGGGAAATCTATAATAAAACTGGTTAAAGAAATTATGGCATGTTTAGTTTGAAATATATATATATATCGACATAACTTCACTTGTGAAATAAAATAGATCAAAACTATTTTATTTTAAAATTAAATCGTTCTTTCCCAAACTCCCTTTAATAAAACATAGTTTGCTCTCTTATCAAATTACTCCGAGCCCCTGTGAGTGAAGCTTGTTGAAATACAAAAAAAAATCAAAGCATGAAATAATGTCCTGGCCAACTATAAACTTAATTCCTAAAGAAATAATTCAAATCAAATGTAGTGCATGGACTTTTATTTTCTTTGGGTTAACCAGGATCATTCATCATTCAGACATCCATAACACTAAACATAAATTCCTTTTATATAACAGTCCATTATACAAGAATTTAGCTCTGAGTGCAAAAGCTTTATAATTGTTATTGTGATCAAGAAATTATAATACAAAAATGTAATATTTTAAATCTAATCAAGAACTAATTAAATTCACTGAAATAACTTAAATGTACTATAAATTTATTAATAACAATCAAAATGAAATTAAGGTCTGCTGAATATGACTAGACATATAAGTTAAGCCTTGGAAATTGATTAATACAATATGCTATCACATTGTGATTTACAAATACCTCATAATAGGTTTACATAAAACAAATATATGTAAGGACACAAATTTGTGGTATAATAATATATAACATATTTGAATTGTATAAATATCTAAATGAAATTCATTTTTATAATACATAATTAATGACTGATTTAGCAACCTAATAAACCATATTACATTTTCTCAATACATAATTAATTCAATGTCAAACAATATAAAATGCACTCATATATATATATATATATATAATCACTCAGATATGCGGTATAACAATTTAAAAATTAACATGTTCAAATTGTCATAGATTTATAAACAATTTATTTTTAATAATACATAAATGCACAGGTATGTGTATATATAGAAATAAAATACATAATATGAATCAAAGTTATTAATTAATTTATTATTCTTAATTGTAAAAAAAGTTTTTTTTTAACTTTTTAATATATATATACTTTGACTTCATAAAAATTTTTCTTTTTTTTTTAGGAACTCTTAATTACTTGCAAACAACTTTAAAAATACTCCAGCATTTTGTTTTGATTTCCAATCTAGAAATATGTTTGGATTGTACTTTTTTTTTTTAAATTTCAAAATAAAATTCCATATAAATCAATTCTTTCTTTTTTTAGACTTATAATTCAAGCAAAAATTTATTTGTTTTACTTTTGAATTAGTGATTTTAATCATCATTTTAAAGGAATTATTAAAAATATTATTGTTTTCAATATATGTAATGCTACTTACCAGCTGTTTTTATATATATGATGCAGAACCTTTATCTGTGCCTCTCTGCATATAGATAAACAGTAGACATGTAAATCAAATTTTCAGAAAGGTGATGGGCTCTATGGGTATGCTGGCTCTCTTCCAATCAGTAGATTGACTTATTGTAATATTCAGGAAAGATATAACAAGTAACTGTTGGCCTGCAGTGAGTTTTCTTCTATACTGTCTAATACATATATATATATATATATATATATATATATATATATATATATATATATATATATATATATATATATATATATATATATATATATATATATATATATATATATATATAGGCTATGAACCATGTAAATGCCATGTGGGTCCTCTATCATTGTGAACTAGTAGCAGCATCTGGACTTTCACTGTCTTTTGTTCAGTTGTATCTTCATCAAAACACTACATAACTATAAAACTTAAAAAATTTTCCTAGTCTTTTTTTCAACCTTTTATAGTTAGGGTGAAAAAATTCCACAGAAATTAAAAACAAGTTTTCTTTATATTGATTGAAAAAATTAATGACTCTTTTCAATTTACTTTCATTCTTTCTAAAATAACTTTGTAGGATCTTCATCAACATATGCTACATAAGCTTTAATTTTAAAAAAATCTAATCAAAATAGATAGTGGAATTTTATAATTACCAGTATATTTATTATAACATAAATACATGCTTGTTTTAATTTCAAAATCAGAATTAATAAAATTTTAATGTTTTTTTTAAATGTTTAATTTATAATGAATTTTTTTAAATCCATAATTATTTAATTTTTAACTGTTATTTCAGTGTAATATAGAAAATATCTGCAAAAAATTTTTTGTCTGTGTTTATTTCTACTTTTCCTTTTAGCTTTATATATATGCGCATACAATTATGTTGTCTGCCATGAGTCACATAACTATCTCAATATACTTTGTCTGCACACATTTACATCCACAGGTTTCTTTTGTTCTTTGCTTTTCATAAAATATTTCATTCTTCTTTCATTTAAATTTCTAAAGTTAATGGTCTCTTGCAAAGCCTATTTATCTAAGAAAGTACTGATATTCTCAACATTTACTTCACCCCTTAAAACAACTAAAATTGGTTTAATTTTTTAATAGCCTGCATATCATTTTTTTTTTTTAAATTTCTCTTTCTTACTGACATGCTGCTAATTTTCATGTTTATTTTATTAAAAGTATTTATAAATGAAACACACAGGTTTATTATATACCTGTGTCTTTATATGCTATATATAGGTTACATGAGCACAGACTTTCACATGACCCACCACTTTCCACACTATCTCATAACACTGATACACTTGAACACATATATATTGAAAAGATAAATAATCACCAATATATGTATTTCATGCTAAACCAGCAATCTTCAGTTGATCCAGATTACCATCTCTACACATATATACTATAAGTGCTCAGATATATATTAAGATAGCCAAACTTCATACTTTAATGAACAGGCTTCAATCTACTCCAACTCTTCAACCGTACATCCAATTGAAAATCTGAACATATATTGGTGATTATTTATCTTTTCAACATATATGTGTTCAAGTGTATCAGTGTTATGAGATAGTGTGGAGAGTGGTGGGTCATGTGAAAGTCTGTGCTCATATAGCCTATATATTAAAACTATTTATATAACTTCATTTTTATCTTCTGTTAAAAAAGTAAAAGTGATAATTAGTAAAAATATTTATTTAAAGACAGGCAAACCAATTTTTAACAGCTCTCTTTAGGTCAAAGACTTATTCAACAATTTTGGAAAAGAAATAGTGATAGATAAAGTATTTCTCATTATGTTAATTGTTGGGTAGAGAATGTTTAATGGTTTTCTTTATTATTTTACACTGTAGGTATGCATATTTAAATATTCACTTAGTGATCAATAATCACATGACTAGCTAAGTTGGATATGAATTTGCTAAATTCAAATATAGATTCAATCCTTAGAAAATGTGCATAATAGACAAATATATATGTGAAAACAACAACGCTTCCATCAATATGGAAAAGCTTTCTAAAGAATATTGATCAAAAAATGAAAAAAAAAACTATCAAATTAATCATCAATAAACACTCTTCTTATAATATATTTTTTTATTTTCAATGAAATAATCTGTTAAAACAGGCAAAACTCAATATATGTATTGCCACACACAGAAAGCTAGAGTAATCAATGGATGACAGAAGGCCTGTGCATAAAATCTCTATCTAGTGCCTACTCATTCAATATCCCCAGACTAGTTTTTGGCTTGTGGCCTTTGTCAGTTTGGAGCCTTAGATCTGAAAGCACTGCACCTAGATCCTAAGATCTAGATGCAGTGCTCTCAGATTTAAACTAGTCTGGGGATATTGAATGAGTAGGCACTAGATGGGGATTTTATGCACAAGCTGTCTCACATCCATTGATTACTCTAGCTTGCTGTGTATGGCAATACGTATAGTGAGTTTTGCCTGTTTTAACAACAGTTATACACAAGCATAAGAAGTGGTGGTCATATGATGTCTATTGGCTTAAAATAAAACAATCACCATATAAATCATATAGCATGTAATATATTTACTGCTTTGCAATCTTGAATATTATTATTTGGCCATTGTTCCCCCACTGCACCTTTTTCACAACATTCATATTTTTTGTATCTCCTTTTCAGAATTTTCTTGAATATTTACAAATATTGATTTATATTTTAGTCATTGATTTTTCTTTAAAAGGATCTGAGAGGTGATCTATTTTAAAACACAATTTTATTAAAATAGATTGCAGAGAAAAATCTGGAGCAGAAAATAATGAATTAAAATAAATGTAATATTCTGATAATGTGTTATATATTAAAAGATATGGATTCTTATTGACTGATAAATTACTATATACTGGTATTTTTATTAAGGCTATTACTCCATTTTAAGACTTATTAGTTGTTTATAAAAAAGATTATAAAAAAGTATGTTAAAAGAAATAACATAGATGATATAAACTTACCAAAAGTGTAATTTTTTCTAAAGAACAATAAAAGTAGACTGATTTTTATTCTTAACCTTCTGATTCATCTTTTGATTTCTAGTCATTTCAGTATTACATTAAATCAGAATCAATCAGTGGACATAGAATAGTCATTTAAAAAGATTTAAGAATAAAATATGTAATAAATAAAATGTAAGAAATATGTGATAGGACTAGATAAATCTTATTGCTGTTTAATGCACACTAAAAAGGCAAAACTAGAATAGAAATTTGAATTGTAAATGGGGTGTATATAGACATAGAAGAGTAATATTAAAATTTTATTTTGTGGGTGAATGATATTGAAATTTGTATGAAAAGTGAAAGAAATAGAAAGAAAGTGAAAGAGAGAATTTTTGGTTTTGGTTTAAATCTTTATGATATGAGTAGAGATTAGAAGAAAAGAGTATTGAAACAAATGAAATGTTATTGTTAAAATGGGATAAAATAAAGAAGAAATGTGTCAATGCTGGGAAAATGAATTGGGGATTAGTTTAAAAGAGAGTAATGGGGAGGGGGAAAATGAATTGTATATTAATGTATAATAGTTTCAGAAGATAAATAATTTAATTTGGCTAAAAAGATCTCTAACCTAAGTGAAATATACTTACTTGAAAACTTTTGATTTTATCTAAAGAAAAGCTATTTTATATTACATTGTATCGCCAATATTTTCAAGAAAATGAAGATTTTTGATTCTGGCTTATTGGGTTGTTTTTTCATAGAAATTAATGTTTGTATAGTGCTTTATTTATATTCTGGTATTTAATCTAATAGCTCACTAATTCAAACTTTGTAAAATTTTGAATCAAAACCAATTTTCTGTCTAGACACTTAGACTTTCTAATTAGGACAATAACTAAGTGTTTAGTGTCCATGGTTGTAAGTCAACACCAGAAAAATTTTAGATATTAAAAAAATAATATCAAAGTTATTCATTGCATAACTACCTCAACTTATATTTGGTTTATGTTTTAAAAAAGAAAGACATTATAGTTTTTCACTTGAAATTAAATATAAGGTAGAAAAATCATGGATATTTTGTTTTACCATACATTCACTTATACTTTTTGCATTTTCATATAGAAAAGCTTAAACTGGAATGTTTATATGCTTTGCGGCTCTATTGCTTTGATTATGGTCTTGTTTTAGAGATGTCAAAAGCATGCTTAGCATACTATACCAAGTGGATAAATATTACAATTTAATCTTTTTTTTTTCGCTTCCAAAGTGATTATTCCATTTTATCATATATATATACATTCAATTTATAATGTATTCATATAGTTAAAACAAAGATTACTAAAATATGTTGTGACTGATGTAGAGACAAATATTAATGAACAAGTAAGTCAATTTGAGAAAAATGTGGTTACTGGATGAATTGTGGCAGCTGTTTATAAGATCCTCATTAATTTATACAGACAATGCTGCTATCATCTTTAGAATTTTATTTTAAAAAGAATTAATCAAATGACCAGGCATTCCTCTTATATCAAAGCCCATGAAATATATCAAGAAAATATTAATAGCTACAACAATTTTGGGGAGAAGCTAATTATTTATATGAAATACAATATTTCAAGATAATAAAAAACTTTACTCTGTAAAGAGAGAGAAAAAATTATCAACGTTAAAAAATTTCAAACGTTTACTATTCACTATTAAATTCAGCTTTGAAAAAGATAAATAACGATTTAATAGTAGTAAATAAAAATATGTTTTGTATGTTAGCTTAATAATTACTAAGTATTTTTCTATTTATAAATTAGCAAAACAGTGAGTCATACTGTATTATAGTTTAATCTACATAAGATAAGAATTTCTTATTGTAAAAAGAAAACAAAATGTCTATATATTGCAGTTTATTTTGCAAATATATGAAATTTATCAAACAATATGAACATACAACAGTTTGTATAGTTTTGGAGATACAACAGCAAACATTCTTATAGTTACTACAATTTTAACAATAGCAAACAAATCATGTTGTTTCAGGAGAAATTGAACTGTGTGCAGCCAAAAATTTAGCATTACTGCTTAGTTTGAAATTTTGATCTGAAGAAAAAAATTCTATAATTATATAAAAAGATTTGAATATTATATAGATAATAAATCTATCAATGAATGCAAAAACATTTGAAATAGATTTGCTTTGTATGTGATTACCAAAGTCACTCAAAGTTCTACAATAAATTATTGAACCTTCTAGAAGAATACTTAGCACCCTAAGAAATAAGTGCTCTTATGTATAACATTAATTCTTATCAAGTTGAACAGCAATCAATTTCAGATTTTGTCATAATGTTATAAGCTGGTTTGGGGGATTGTGCAGTCTCCATGTGAGTGCAAAACATTAATTGCCAATATTTTTTCTTAGCATAATTTTTTTGAGGCGTCAATTATAATAACACCAAAGGACAATTGTTACAGTATTATATAGAAATTTTGCATTTTCCAGACATTGTAACCAAGGTTACAACATTGGAAATATGAAGAGCTGCCCCAAGGGATTTGAAAAAATATATATACTATCTATATCTTACATCAGCAAAGTAGATGATCAAGTGTTCTATCAAAAATTAATGCTGAATAATCAAAGCCAAAACACTGAGAGCAGTGTTCAACAAGAAACCAAAGTTAGTCAAAAGTAAAACTTATATTTCTTTGGGCATTTCCAGTTTTGTTTACTTTGGAAGATACAAATCATACCACAAAAGAATGTCAAATTTTAACATATCAATATTAAAATGCATAAGATGTCACAAAAAGTAATTATTTGGTGAACATGTGCCTCAAGACACTTATCAAAAGAAAAAAAAAGATCCAATATTGACATACTTTGTAAGCAACAATGATGACACAAAAACTTATGGTATTCAATGTGTTTACAACATGCATCAGAATCAATATTTTTTACCTATCAATAAACTTTACTTTTATGATTGCAATATTAAGAATAATTGAAATAAACATAGGCTCAGAATACACATTTTTATCTTGAAATGACTGCAGATCTTAACTTAAAATTACCACTACTACTGATAAACATCAATTTTCACTCTTATTATTAAGATATCCTTATACCAAATAGAATAATCATTGTAAGTATTTCATGTCAAAAGATATTAATTTCAGATGAAGTTTTTATTATACTAAATGCCCATTTTGTCTTGTTGGATAAGTATGGATCCAATACCTCTGCATCAATCTGCAATATAATTAAGATAAAAAACTATGTGTCATGTCATATTCAATTAATAATATCAATGGATTGGATAAAATTATGACTGATAACATAAATCCTGTTTGCTTCTTGAAGATATCCATTCACCTTCTTAAATGTATAATGCAATAAATCAAGGAGTCCATCAATTGTACAAATAAACAGTTCAATTGGTCTCACTGAGCAAAATTACTTATAAAACAACTCATAAAAAAATCATCAAAAGTCAATGACTGGCAATCAAAGAGTTTCAAGAATACTGTGAGTCTAAAGCTGACTTTATCATTGACAATGACATTGTTTTGGTAACCAATGTATGGTTTCACATTTACAACAATCAACTGTTCCTCAAGAACTACATTATACTCACTTTGGATATCAAAAATAAAACAACTACTCAATGCTACATGTACTGGTACAATATCAATAAGAACATTGAGTGACTAGTATGTATATGAATCTCATGCACCAACAAAAAAAATAGCCCTCCAAAAGCATCTCTTCATTTGTTGGAGAAATAATAAGTAAATTAGCAATGAATCCATATTGATTATATTGGTTCATTAAAAAAATTAACAGTTTTTGGTTATCATTGATGCCAAATGAATGTGGATAAAACTTAAACTAGTCAAAACAGTGTCAATATCACAATCAACAAGATGTTTCCAAGATGCATTTTCTCATCATTGATTTTTAGATGTTCTCACATTCAAAAATGCTTTAATATTTACTAGTGACAAATATGAGAAATATTAAAAAAGTGGATATAGTATAAAATGTATTGCACCAAATCATCCAGCAACAAACAAACTATAGAAAAAAATTTTTGCAAACTCTCATAAAATTATTGACTGTTGTGAGTCAAAAGCTAGGATTTACGCACTAAAAAAGGCCAACAAATACTTCTCTAGTATTCCACAATTCTGTTTGACAATGGGGAAACTAAAGCAAAATTGTATTTAAATAATCAAATTTTAATTCAAGATATTGTAAATTGAAACAAATTCGATATAAGAATATTATATAATAACACATAGCAGTTAGTATGGGAAATTGAGATCAAATTCTATTTTATTCTAACTACAAACCTGAATGACAGTTTGATACTATTTTAAAGAAAATCAAGAATTAATAAATATTAACTTCAGATAAATTTCATGAATTTAAGAACAACAAGGATAACTACTTATAATATTAAATTCTCACTTAAACATGCAAACATAACAGTAATTGACTCCAATAATACTTCCAACGTCAGGACATAAATCCAAGTTCTCTTCTAGTTTATTGACATATTTGTAAATGTCAGAGGCTTGCAAATTATTAAAACTTTGTTCTTTGATGGAGTAATCATCAATAAATGTGTGGGAATTATTAGAACTGTTTGTAATATTCCTATTATTTTATACATGTAGAGCTGCCATGAATAAACATTTTTTAGACTTTTGGATCTAAAGAATCAATCAAACGACATAGTATATTCTTCTCATATCAAAGCCTGTCAAACGTGTTAAGTTATTATCAATAGCAAACATGAATATAATGAAAAAATATTTTTTTCTCAAAAGCAAACTACCGGGATTCCAACCTACATCCAATAAAAATTACTATTTTTAGATTTAGATTTTTTCTCCAATAGATAACTCTGTTAATTATCTAATAATAATCAATAACTAACTAACTATCTATTTTTAACTAAAGAGTATCAATGATGAAAAACTGCTCAAACTTTTACTAACTACTAATTGAAGACTCTAATGAATAATGTTTTCTTCTCTTTTTTTTTCATAAAGGGATATTTAAAAAGCTTGTACTCTGCAATAGGCTACTTAAGGATTGCTTTATCTTTAGCCTAGTTTAATTTTTAAGATATTCATCTTTCTTTTTACTTACGGATTTTATTAATATAATATTATTTCATTTAAAAATATTTTTGTAATGTCACAGCATTAAATAATTTACTTTTAAAAGTGAATTGAAGATACAGATCTATTCAAAGAATTGTGGGTCTAATTCAACTCTTACCAAGAAACAAGACAATTAAAATTTTGCTTAATGAAAACATATTCAACAATATATATAAAAAAGATAATTAAGTTTTTATTTTTCAATTTTTAAGAAAAAAACATATTAATCTATTTTAATCATTGAACAGCAATTAAAGAAAGATTAATTTCATCCTTTTCTTCATCAGTAGAGATAATTATAATCGTTTGTCTCCCTGTGAAAATTGTGCCAGTTGTATTCTTTTTACGACCCACACAAAGATAACAGGATATCTTACTCATACAAAGATAACACAAAAGAAAGAAATGGCACACATAAATTAAAAAAATAATTGTGGAAAAAAATCAATAAAAATTCCTATCATTACAGAGAAGACAAATTTAATCATTAATCATATAAAAATATATGAGAGATAACAACACTTCTCCATTTAGTTTCATTCATTATGTTGCATTTTTATTAACTGGAATTCGCGAATATTCTCGATATTGATTATCTACAGCTACAAATACACACATACATAGTTACATATGTGTGTAAATTATATTTTAAAGTGTACATCTCACATCTCATCTAATTAGTCGTTTAAAAGTGAAACGGAAACCAGATACTTTTTCTCATGTGTAAATGTCTATTATTAACGGAGTTGTTATTTGAAGAGAGGAGATTTTGAATCTAGAATAATTGATGAAGAATAAGCTCCTGAAACAATGTTTATGAATAACTAATTATCATTTTGATTTTTCAACACTAACTATAATATAAATTTTAAGAATAATTATATATTTTTTCCTCATTAATAGCTTTGCAAATGGCCGCACTTGTTTTTATTAACTTATTTACAACTCCATGTGTGTTAAATCTTTCCCATCAGCAGCAAAGGTTACATTCACATTGCTTGCTTTTACAATCAGAACATTAATCTCATCTGACTAACACAAGTAAATCTAAAATCTTTACACTTTTGCTAGTTATAGTAATTAGACATCCATTTACCAAACATGCTAGTAATTAATTGAGTTTTGGGCTGGTTTTTAAAAAAATTCCAAATCTCCTTGTAGCCTAAAACATTCCCGAGGCATATCCTGCTTGAACTAAGAATTCCAGATTAAGTGTAGTTTATAATAATATTTGTTTACATTCAAATATCAGCCTTTTAAGCTAATTGTGCATACGCTTTGCGAGTGTTAATAATAAATGAATACTTTCTCACCAATACAAGATATAGTATTTACGCAGGAATAAAAGGAATTCCCTATTCCTATGACTCAAATGCTTATATTTGAGCAAATCTGAAGTACTGGCAAGTAAAGTGTGAGGATAGAACCATCACTTTAAATTACTATATGCGATGTCTGAATGAATGACGTGGGTGAAATTGTCTAGAATTTACTAAATGTCATTCCAACTGAAACTTAATCATATGTAAATAAGCGTTTATTTTATATAGCATATAATATTTGTTATAATTTGATTTAAAAACAATTTAAACTACCAACAATGGAGTATTACAATATGTGAAAAAATAAAGTGAATTTATTAACAATTCATTTCCTCAAAAAGATATGAAATTATTTATTTTTTGGCAGATTTAAACGTTTTTTGTTTTTTTTAAGAGAAGGCTATTTTTAAAAATTATTTTTACATACGTTTAAAACTTTTTCCACTGCATATTTTTGAAACATATAAATGAAGATATCTGAAAAAGATAAATGACTTCTAGAATGCATTTCAAGCTTAATCAGCACTTTTTAATTGGCCTATATCGCAATTTTTTACATGTCCTTCATTATTTTCAAATTGGTCTACAAGTGTCAAACTACTTGTAATCAAATCTTTGATTCTATTCATTTTAAATATATACAGTAAATGATATTGCTAATTATTTATTAATCTAGAGATTATAATATTTCTCGTCCTGATATAAATGTTAAATTTAACTGAAGATTAACATATCTGCATATTAAACATAATTGCATGACATCATTAATTCAATTTCATTTTCTCCCTCCCCCCTCCATACATATCTTGTTTTCTTTTAAAGACATATTTAAAAATTCATTTTACCACACATCTGAAAAATGTAAATAACCTTCGAAATACATTTTATGATAGACCATCACTCTTTAACTGGCCAAAAACAAAACTCTTACATATATCTTCATCATGAGTTCAGTATTTACCAATATAAAATTACTGTAATTTCATCTACAAGTACCAAACTTCTTATATTTAAACCTTTGATATCACCCACTTTAGATAAATGCATTAGTTATTATTACTAATCATTCATTTGACCAAATATTACCCTTTTTCTCACATATAAACTTTAAACTCAATGGCAAATTAAACATAACTACAAGGTATCATTAATTCATTCCTTTTTTCTCCATGTATATTATTTATATATATTCAAAACTTCCATCCCATTGTACATTCTTTGTATTTATGAATAAAAATATCAAAAAACTTAAATGGCCAATAAGATGCATTTTGTGTTGAGCCAATAATTTTCAATTGGTCTATATCACAATTTTTTACATATGCCTTCATCTTTGTTAATTATTTGTCAATAGCAAATTACTATCTCAATTAGAAATAATATGGTAATCTTTAATTTAATAAATGGCTACAAATGATATAGTAATCGGTAATCTAATAAATAATTAGTAATAATTATTAATGTATTTATTTAAAGTAGATGAAGACAAAAGTGTGATGACAGACAGTTTGATACTTGTATATAAAATTGTAACAAGATATATATAATAAAAATTCATTTAATATTATACACTAGCCAAAAACCAACAGCAACTAAATTTTACTAAAATTCTTCCACAACCATGGTTTCATCTATTAACAAATAGATCTTTTCAAGTAAGCTCAACTAAGCATACCACCTACATATACCAAGCAAAATAGCTTTCCCAACATTCATTTCAAAAACCAACTTCCTTTAATACCAAAGAATGTCTTCATGAGATTAATGGTCTCAGATTCAAAATATTTTATCATCAGAGTTTTTTACTCTTCTCTCAATTCTCTTTTTTCATAAAAGATAACCTCTGCATTGCCAAATAATATATATTTAATTCATGTATATACCCATCATATCTTTTATGAAAAAAGTGAATTGAAGTGTAAAGTAAACTTTGATGACAAAATATTTTGAATCTGTAGTCATTAATCTCATGAAGACATCCTTTGCTGTTAAAAGAGGTTGGGTTTTAAAGTGAATGATGGGAAGGCTATTTTGTTTGATATATTTAAGTGGTATGTTTAGTTGACTTTAACTTGAAAATGTCTATTTGTTAAAAGACAAAACCATGGTTATGGAAGAATTTTATTAAAGTTGTGTTTTTGGCTAGTATTGTAATGTTATATAAATTTTTATTTTATTTATTATTACTAATATAGAGTTAGGCAGTAGTTAATATTTATATATTTGTTTTAAAGATAATTTTAATTTATATACAAGTATTATTAATGTATTTTTATTTTCTTAATTGAAAGGTAAAACCGCCTTCAAATATTCCTTTGCAGGGCAGAAATTAGTAAATTGTTTATTGTGAATAATAATTACAATCTTCTGTTTAGTTTTTCTCCCAAATTTAATATTCATTTACAATTATTTAATAGTTAAAATTCATGATTCCCTGCTAACATAATCATGATTTATATCAATCTGGACTTCAGTAAACATGTTCTATCTTACATAAATTGCAACACATTCAAAAAATGTAAATCTTAAATCTGTGAAGCCTCCAGTTCTTGTTAATTTTTTGCTGTGTTCATCTCTTGTGAAACAGTGAAGTTCTTATTTTTAGTTATTAGAAAAAATTCTCATTCTACACAATGATTAATGATAAACATGCACCTGAAGAGAAAAATTGACTAGTAAAATGAGAACTGCAAATAATTGAAATACATTCCTAATAATATTTATTGAAATATCCTCTGTATGCAGATTTTTTAAAAATATGTTTTCATAAATAAAAGTTTAAATGTTTTATTTGAAAATGACTAGAATAAGCTGACAGAGGAAAAAATTGAATTACATAGTATATGTACAATTTGTCAACAAATATATCTTTGCTAAAAAATTCAATGGGGAAAAAAAATAATGAAGTTCTCATCATTGGTTAATTTCATTTGTCATGTGTTGTCATCATTGGGTAATTTCATTGGTCATGTGACCTCTTTCATTTGCTTCTGAAAGAATATTTTGATATATAAATACCAAAAAATTACTTAAATTATAGTGAAATTTAAAACTATCATCCACAGGTATATGTAAATACTTAATAGTTAACATTAAAATTTTAAATTACCAATCTAGGTTTTTGATGCAATGTCTAAAATTTATTACAGCAAATGTTAATGTATGTATTTATTATAAATTAAAATTCTATGTTTTTTTTAAAGAAAAATGCTACTGTCTTCTACATTAATGGCATGTTTTGTATTATTTATCTATCAAGACTGTTTTATTTTATGTTTTTAATTATTTTTCTCCAGACAAATGATTTTGTCTTCAACAGGTTTAAGTAAGTGACTGGTCTCTTTTTCATGCTCACTAAATATAAAAATATGGATATTGTTTCTAGCCCTATTTGGTTGATGAACATTTTGCAGTTTTCTAGTATTTACATTTATATCATGTCTTTCTGTAATATAAGTCTAATCATAAAGGACAAAGCACTGCAAAATTTATATATATAAAGAGTAGAACTTGCACCATGTAAACTATGATTTGGTATTTTATACAATGAATTTTCAATCAAAGATATATATGCAAGACTTATTTTCCACATACATTACCTTTCTCTCTTTAATCTGTAAATAGTATCATGAAAATGTGTTATTTTTTTTGTAGACTCATTACTTTATTGAATTGCCTTTTTTTGCATTATCCCAACACAAAACTTTTTGTATGATTTTTTATTAATTTGAAATATTTTTATCTTTAAAAAATAATAATCATAGTTCTTATAATTTAAAGAAAATTGTTTTTTATCCCTATTAAAATTAAAAACAATTAATTTTGACCCCAATCTTTTTTTCATTTTGCTACTCATGGTTTAAAAAGAGCCTTTTTTTCTTTTGAGACCACAATTCATTAAAAAATTTACATTTTAAGACTGCATTTTCAAGGATCAATTGAAATGTAAAATCTTATACAAATAATTAAGGTTTTTTTTTTTTTTTTACAAAATTACAACAAATAAGTATGTTACTTTTCATAATAAATTAATGATTAGAAAATATGTATTAAAATGTAATTATAATTGATTCCTGTTACTAATATTAATTCATATTTTTTTAAACATATGATGCTGAAATTAAATATACTATATTTTATAAACACAAAGATATTTATGAGTGATGAATATAAAATCTTTTGAATTATGATATATGAAATATATTAATTAGTGACTAAGCTGTGTTTTAGTGAATCATCATTAAAATCTTTACTGCCCATACTTTTAATGACCATTTATTGTATAATTTTCACATATTTATCATTATTTTTTTTGGTCCCTTATAAAATGATAGATCAACATATTACTATAATTATAACTAATGTCAGGATCATAGGCATTTTTATATTAGATATCGCTAAATGCTGAATATTTCAATGTTCTCTTATATTTAAATATTTATAAAATTATATGCTTTAACTAAAATTACTGTAATTATAAATATATGATAACCATATTGAGAAAAGCTTTCTTACAATTTGTTTGATAACCATATTGAGAAAAGCTTTCTTACAATTTGTTTTATTTTATGTGCTTAGCCAATTTTCAACTGCTACGAGTCATAGATGTAGCATAAATTGTAAATTAGGAATGGGTATATATATATATATATATATATATATATATATATATATATATATCGACCTATTGATATTTACAATATATATATATGTTGTTATTGCTTATTTATATAATATTTAAATATGAACTTTCATCAGAGGGAACAAGCCATCTTTTTGAGAGGGGCACACATGATTCTTTTCTATTGATTGAATTTTTGTCACTTGATGTGTGCCATGCCTCTTTAATTTTTCACTTATTGTGGTCAGTGCACCCTATATCAACATATGATGGCACGAAAGGATGACTAGTATGTTCAAAAATATTGAGTGTGTATCTATATTGTGCCTTATTGATTTTGTAGGTGCATGTTATTACAAAGCAGTTAAAATGATCAAACATTGGCTGATTGATTCTCTCATTTAGACCAATATACCAGAAGATCTTCCAAATGTGCCAAAATATCCAAGAATGCTCAACATCTCAAAACTTTATGGGCCAATTCCATATACCACTTCCATCCAATTACTCAAATAAACACTTTAGTCTGCATCTTACAACCCTAACAAAATAAATGATAATGTAGCCACATTCAGTAATACATTTTTTAAAATGGAGGATGGATGGTAAATAGGATTATCAGTTAGTGATATCATGACCAATATTTTCTTTAATATTGCTGAAGAGAGAATTATACCAACACATCATGCCATGTATCCATCCTTACTAAATATTCACTATGTCAACAATATGTTCATCTGTGTACCCAATGTTATAATTGCACACATATAACAAGAAATTTTCAATATTATGTCTCTCACATTACCATGTGAAAAGAAGATAATCTTCACAGTATTAAATAATTGGACCTCTGAATTCAACACAATTGTCTATTTCAAACTACAAGATGATTATTAAACCAATACAGGTTTAGGGCTTTATCTATCATGGCTCTCCAACATCAGGCTCACACAAACTTTTAGGGCTTAAAGCCTTCCTGTATCACAATTGTTACTTGTGTAAATTTGAAGAGCACGGGAAAAAACAATATTAGCAAGTATATATCTGAACTACATAATGTCTGTTATAAAGATTATGTACTTCTAAAAACACCTCCAACTGCCCAAAACCTTCAATGTTTTACCCTATATACTAATGTAACCCATCCCATTATTAACATTCTTATCCCTACCCACCATATTACTGTATGTACTATAACCAAACCAATGCAAAACATACTTTACCTAACTGATCTCCACACTCAAGTTATGTATAGAATTAAATTTCAGGAACACACATGTCCATAAGTTTACTATGGGGAATCTCAGGCTTATCTATCTACACTTATAGCCCAAACACACACATCTATATAATAAGGCTAGAACTAATACAGATACACATTCAATATTTTTTGAACATTTTTTACAACTGTCCTTTACTATCATCTGTTGAAATATTGTGTAATAAATGCAGTGACTTTAAATGAAAAATTAAAGATGCTTGTCAAATATCATGTGACAAAAATTCCATCAGTAGAAAAAAATTATGTATGCCCATCTCAAAAAGTTGGCCTGTTCCCCTAATTAAATTTCATATTTATATTTTATGTAAATGATCAATAATAACATATATACCCCGACTCCTAATTTACAATTTATGCTGTGTCTATGACATGTAGAAATCGAAAGTCAACTAAGCACCTAAAATAAATCAAATTGTAAGAGAGCATTTCTCAATATGGTTATTGTATATTTATAATTACATTAAGTATATATTACATAACAATTTTTATAGCAATTTTAAATGTAAGCTCTAAAAATAATTATATATATATATGCCATCTTTACTGATAAAAGGAGATTGCCTTGATAACAATTTATCTAAGTGTTGATTAGCTTTTAATGATATATATAATTTTCAATCATTATTTATCCATTGCAGTATGAAGGCCTCTCCAAATTAATCCAGTTTCTTTGATCTCTAGGCTCTTATCTTCACATCACACCTAAACATTTCATTATTTTATCCATCCATTTCACATGTGATATTTTTCTAGGTATTTTACAATACTTTGGAATCTAGTTTAATATTTCAATTGTCCCTCCACTATTATCTCTTCTAGCATTATGTTCAGCCTGACTCCACTTCAGTCTTAATTGTTTCAATGATGTCAATAACAGCTGTATGTTTTCTTACCCATGTATTTTATTTTTCATCTCTTCTTGTTCCCCTAACAGATATCACTGTATATTTTGTTGAATGGTCTGAAGTGTCTATATTGCCCTTCTGTTAAGTGTAAAAATTGCAGATCCATAAGGAGGAACTATAGAACATATTTATTAAAATCTGACCTGTTTCAATATATAGACATATTTTCTTTTAATACTAAGTTATTTCTACTAACAACACTCCACCTAAGTTTAATTTTATGATTAATTTAATTTATGTTTTTATTTGTAATAATAACATGACCAAGGTATTTATAGTTGTTAACTTCTTATAACTCATTATTATCAAGCTTTGTTTTATTTATTTTTTTTGAGAAAATCCATTAAGCATTATTTTAATCTTTTTAACATTTACTTTAGCCTTACTTTCTTACTTTCATCTGGCAACTATTGTAATATTTTCTGAAGCTATGAAGCATTATTTGAAAAACAATTGCATCATCTGAAAATTCTAGATTACTTAAATAATCTCCATTCACCTTTGCTCTCTTAGCTTTCTATTTTAATTCACAAATACTTCTAACAAATCTGCTGTAAAAAGTTTTGAAGATATAGAGTCACCTTGTTAGACTCCCTTCTCAATGTTAAGCTTTTTAGCAAAAATATGTCAATATCCTATGCTTTAATCACTAAAGAAATATTTATGCAAGTAAATGCTTTTCATAAACTACAAATCTAAAGCATAATGGCAACTCAGATACATTAGTCTTTTCTATAATTTCTCTTAATAGTTTGATATCATCTACAGTTCTAAAACTACTTTTAAATCCTGACTGTTTTTTTAATTGGTCAAAATCTAATGTTTGCTATAGATCAGTTATGCAAATAAGTAAATAACTCAGATTATCTGTAACTAAACAGAAAGTAACTGAATTTTCCCATGAATTATATCAAGCTTGCAACCCAATCATAACCATCCATCAACCTGGAAGCCAGACCAATCTCTCAGACCATAGATACATTAAAAACATACACTTTGTCAAGCAATTCATAGAACACATGACATTTCAACTTCATATATACATTATTTCTAGAGAAAAGCTAACCTTAATTTTTTTTAATATAATTTATTAATTATAATTCTATCACAGATAACTGAAGCATTTGATCAAAAACATATGAATAAAATAAATGATCCCAAGATTCACATTTCATGCTGAACCAGCACTCATTAGTTTGCCCATGTCACAATCTCTTACACATATCTTTATCATTTGTTCATTATATATCTAGATAGTAAATTACTATAGTTTAATTGACAGGTTTCAAATTTTTATGCACTAACCACTCTAATGCAAATATATGAATAACTCATTTATCAACCTAGGCATTATTATTAGCTCAAATACATTTTTGTTACAATGTATCTACAATGACATAGAGGTATCAACACCTGATTTATTTATTCATGTTGAGAATATTGATAAGTTTCCCACTTTTCACACAAAATGGTGACAGTATCCACTTTTCACATGTCTTTGATCATATGTTTCAGTAATCTGTGATAGAATGTAATTAATAAAAATAATAATAATAATATTAAAAAAATTAAGATTAGGGTTACTCTAAAGATAATATATACATGAAGTTGAAATATCACATGTGCTATATGGATTGCTTGACAATGTTTTCTAATGTATCTATAGTCTGAGAGTTCTGGGCTGATGAATGGTTGTGATTGGGTTGCAAGCATAATATAACTCATTGGAAGGTTCAGCTACTTCCTGTTCAGTTACATATAGATGAGTTGTAATCATCATAGTAAAAATTTTGTAAAGAAGTGATAAAAGACTGATAAGTCTATATTTACTAATGTGTTCTTTATCATTTTTTTAAAATATTAATGCTAATACTACACTTTACCAATTATCTACTACACCTTTATTATTTAGACATTTGTTATATAACTTTGCCAAACAAATTTCTATTTTTTGACCTGCTTCTTTTAAGATATGATTATAATTCCATCATTACCTGGAGCTTTACTCTCTTTTTTTATAGATATAATTGCATGCCTCACTTTTTCATTTAAATTCCTGGGCAACTCAGATGATATAGTATATTTAAGAGACACTTTTTCTTGTTTTTTATTGCTATAATATTCTTGATCAATGTATTGTACACATTTTATGATGTCATCTCTCTCTTTACTAATATTTCTTTTTTTTTCTTATTACAGAAATAAGTTTCTTATCAATACTAAGATGATGTTTTATACTTTTGAGACTTATATTCTTACCTACATACTTTCTTTGCTGATTCTAATAAAATTTTATACCATTATTAACTCATTTTCACACCATCTTACAAAATTCTATGTATTCAATTCTTCTTAATGTAATATATTCCCTCTTTTTTCATAATCTGTCCTTTAATAGAAATTTTACTGGACAATTGCTACTTTGTTTGTACCAACTATTCTTAATGCAGTTTTTAAAAGTGTATCCTTCATCTTGCTATTGATTTCATTCAGATAAAAATCATGTTCAAAATTTGTTAATATTTGAAAATGCAAAGCAAGTTCTGATTTTATTGCAATGTTTTTGAAGATTAGGAATATCAACTGTGAATACTATTTTTCTTAATAAATTTTTATCTCTCTAGTTTTGCATTAATATCGTTTTTCTGTTAGTCAAAATATAATACAATTATGCTGTATCTTCTTTTGGATATTTCCATATCCATTTCTCTTTAGTATTTTTTTCAAGGATAGACTTCATAAAATGAAGCTTTTTTTTTCTGAAAACAATACAAATCTGTGTCCTCTTTTTTTTTCATCACTATAACCAAATTTACTCACAGCACTTTTATCTATCCATTGGTTATGAATACTAGCATTAAAGTTTTCCATGACAATGCTAAAATATTGTTTGATCTGATCAAAAGTCTTTTGTACATCCATATAATAACCTCTACTTCTTCATGACATTGAAAACTTATTAGTGCATAAATATGAATTATCTGCATTTGATATCTATCATTAATTTGAATAACACCATCAATCCCTGCAATATTATTTTTTTTACTTTTTTTATTTATAATGAATTCTACTTTACTTGGGTTTCTAATAGTTATAATTTTGTAGTACAATACTTGTCCATTTTTTAAACTAATTGTTTTCTTCTAACTTCTGAAAGTCCAATATTGTTCCATTTAATATTAGATAGCTTCCAATTCTTGCAATTTTTCTTCATTTAAAAGTTATTTACATTTATAAGTTCCTAAATAAAAGATTGTCACCAAATGACAGCATGTGTCTACAGTCAAGATATTCTTAGCATTGTCTGCCTTTGTCCACCAACTTCTGCCTTGTCTGATGACTTTAAAGCCTCCTAGAAATAAGGGCTACAATAAATCAGTATTATTTATTCTTAAGTAGATGGTATAATACGGATAAAAAATTAAAATTTTCCCTAGTTGACAACTGGAAAGTCTAATGACCAATGCCTTCTTTACTGTTTTTGTGGGGAAGAGAAATATAGCTTGGTTCTGTTGGGGGCAATTTTACATAAATATATTTAATGTGATGTAAATTTTTGGGTTTAACTGTGTGTTAGTTTTGATTAATTCCTAACGTTTTGATGAAATAACATCTGACATTGCCAAGGTTAACTTTTCAAAGAAAAATCGATAGATTTCAAATAGTGTCTAGATTCAATGTAAGATAAAAATTGAGTTGAGTGTAAAGTAAAATATTCAGAATATGTGAATTAATATATATAATAAAAGAGTATAGAAAATGTTGAACTTAAATAAATAATAATAAATTTCTTTAAAGCATTTTAAACACACTTTGTTAGCTCATTATTTTTCATCTAAGATATAAACTGCATATTAAAATGGTATTGTTTATTTAATATCACTGTGCTAAATGAAAATGTATAGCATGTGCTTTCTAGTCTTTAGAAATATATAAAAATATGGCCATAAATATATTGACTGATGTTTATTTTATTTAATGGGGACAAAATTATAAGGAAACTGTTCAGTTTTTTATGACTGCAAAATACTAGAACTTAGTACGAATTACAAAGTTTTGAAAACGCTAATTTTGTCTTACTAATGAATTTTTATTTTATATTTACACAATCAAATGAAGATTTTGTTTTTAAATGAGAGCTGAATGAAAATAATCTAGTTTTGATTTAATTCATTAATAATCACTGAATATTATTAAGCTAAATTATTTTACTATTTAAAATCATTTATGTTAATGCAAAATCTGATCATCATAAATCTTTTAAGCCTTTGGTCTTCTCTCTGCACTAATACTAACAATGAGATTGTGAGCTTATGCAGCCACATTCCCACTATTTATTTACGCACACAAATATAGGAGTTTATTTCTATTTTTAATTCTTTGCTTTTTAACTTTTTAATTTTTGATTTTCTATCTATAGATTTTTATTAGAGTTACAATGTCTATATTCATCCACTCATAAGAGACTGCTAATGGTGATGATAATCAAGTAATACAACAAAAAAAAAACTAATGGAATAATTGTTTGTTGTTTTTCATATGCCAAATGCGTTAACCGGGAAGCGAATCCGGGCCAGCTGCTTGGAAGGCAGCTATAAAAACTACTGTTCCAACTCTTCTTTCATTTTTTTCTTTAATAATAACTGAATGGTATATTTCTTGGAAGTCATAAGAAATAACAGCATCATAAATGACTAAGTTGGGCATGGTTTATGGTCCTGGAACTCTTAGAATCTGACATTCTACCAACATATTGAGGTCAGCAGAGCAAGTTTTCAAGTACATATTATTAAATCTATATATAATAGATATATGTAAAATATTTAATAAAGTAGTATGCATTAAGGCTACAACCTTAAAACTATGCCCCTTAATGTTGTAGCCTTAATGTATATTACTTTAAAGTAACGAGTATGCATGCGCTTTATAAATATAATTATTGCAATATTTAACAAACTAAGAATGTAATAAAAAATATATATTTTGAGATTATAATGTTTTTTGAAGTAAAAATTAATGCAGAAGAATTTTAGTCAATAATTAGACAATAAAATTAAAAATAGAAATGTCTTAAGAAATCTGATATTTTTCATTGTTTTCAACATTTCTTTTTACCTTGGAAGACAATTTTAAAAAGTATTATGTGCATTAATATTTTAAACAAATGTATAAAATATATTGAGCTTTAACCTTTTAATTACAAGCTATATGAACAAAGAATAGAAAAGTCTTAAAATTGCCCACATTAGAGCCAAACTATATTTTCCCTCTCATTAGTCTTTCCAATTCCAACTATTGAGCTTTAATTTTTTATTCATGTTATACCATCCTGTTAAGACTGATTAACTTAATCATTAATGAATAACTGAGTAGCTAAAGATCTGTTACCTGAAAAAAAATATTAAGCCAACAATTCTGAATAGATGATTTTTCCAGTTATTATATGTATAACATTCATTGTCTGATTATATAGCACAAAAAATTATAAAACATTTTGCATTACATACATTACCCATAGCAAATTATAAACATTTGCCTTGGAGAAAGATAACAATTACTTTTAATATTCGCAAGTTGACTGACTTGATATTAAAGCATAATTTTTTTATTTTGGAGTTATTTTTTGTAAATTAATCTATTCAATCCAGCTATACATTAGTCAAGAGAATTAAAGATTCATTTTATTAGAATCTTCATTAAAAATCTAACAATGAAATAAATAATCTATTTTATGTAAAATGATCACAGTTTTAAATATTTATGATCAATTGACCAGTATTTATATGAGTAGTTGTAATATTTGCATGGAAGACTAGCTTCATTTCAAGATATGATGGTTTGTATCTGAAATGTAGATATATTATAAGGTAGTTTGTCAATTTTTTCACACTGGATGACACTAGATAATGAATGTTTAATTTATGCTGATTTGAAATGATATCAATATCTCCAGATTTCATTATATATTTTCAAGGTGTGTGTATCTATTTATTACGTATGCCCACTAGTAAAAAATTAAAGGTTCATAAAATTATATGTTTACAACTAGTAAACATAAGTTTAGAATATGCATATATTGTTATAATTTGATATATATATATATATATATATATATATTGTTATAACATAATTTCAGCATATGCATACAAATGTAAATAGGGATTTTATGCACAAATCTTCCTGCATCTATTGATTAATATGGCTTGCACTTAGTGGTGCTACTGTATGGAGAGTTTTGCCTTCATAACATAAAGTTTATATAGATATATATATTCATAACATAAAGTTTATGCAGATAAACTAAAAATAAAGCATATAACATGATAAAACATAGTGAAGACTTAAAATGGCATAAATTTAAATTTTCAATTGAATTAGATTAATAAATATTCAGGATTAAAAAAAACTGTTTCATTGGATTTATCTCTTATATTAAAATCCATATTGAGTTTATCCTTTTCTCTTTTAAGAATCTTCTGGGGGGGAAACATTGTCTCTTACCTTTAATAACTTTAACTTTTCTTATTTGTTATGTTACATTTTATTAATATCACACAACATTAATTATATCACACAACATTAATTCCAGATTTGAATCTTAGTTTTCACTAGTGAATGAAAAAGCAAAAACCATCCTGGGGATGGTGATATTATATAACAATACTACCTAGTATACATTGATTACCAGGTTTACAGTAGATGATTTTGGAGTATTTTATTATTTATATATTTATTAGGCAACTGCTCTATAGGATGGTATTAGTGATGGTTATACTATATGTGAACTTCAGGAATACTAGTTGCAAAGGTGAGAGCAATTATAAACTACTAAAAATTATGTTGAGAAATTTATTGATAGAACATTTAAATGCTCTCCAAGAATCAATGTTGACTTTATGGCATCTAATAATGATAATAATGATTCTTATATATATATGAATGAAATGGATAAACATTTCATATTTTAACTCCTGCAAACATGTCACCTTTTTTTATTTTTAACAGTAGTATGCTAATATTTTAATAAACTGCTTCATTTTTTCAGATATTTATAATGATTATACTTCTATTTACTTCATATTTATTGATTTTATAAAAGAAAATCAATAATATTAATATTCTTTTTCTTTACATTTTTCAACAAATGTCATTTATAGAATGCAGAAAAAGATGAAAATAAAAATATGTAAAGAATATGCAAAAAAAAAAAAGAAAACAGCAACTTTTGCATGAGTGTAAGATTATATACATATAGACTCGCAAAAAACTAAAAAAAGGAAAAACTAATAACAATTTGTTTTTATTTGCTACATTCAAAAAATATTTTTTTAATTTTTTATTTATTTTTCAACGTTTTTTTTTTTTTTTTTTTGGAAGTGTACATACTTTTTAGGATCAATCCACAAATTTTTTAATTTTATAAAACAGAACATCGCTTCACATCATCAATATTTGTTGTGTAAAGTTTACATCTTTATATATATTCATAACGTTTCTTTGATTCCCTATCAAAAACATAATTTCAGCATAACTTTTGAAACATAGCAATTAAAACTAAATCTTTACATTTAGAAATTTATTATGTATAGTCTGATAGAATTGATTAATTGTACATGAATTACAACTGACCATTAGTTAGCTCCTTTTGCTTTTGTTTGTAATATAATTAACTTTGGTTTTACTTTTAAATATTCTCCATGTGTATATGTTTATAAATGCTCTTATGGTATAAATGATCATATGGTATAAATGGGAATTACACACCTGCTTTTTCCATGAATTGGTTCTGAATTTAGGTCAGGTAAAACAAAAACAAAAAAACAAAAAAAACATTTTAATCAGGTTTTCAACTTTTTTTAGATGGATTAATCATAGTCAAACTAGATAACATTTCAGTATTTGTTGATCATGTGTAACCAGCTATAAAGCAAAACAATACAGAAAACTTTTCAAATCATTTTCCAGTAATTAGTAAGTTCTGAAAATATTATGTGTTTTCTTACTATTTTTCTCTAAAACACCAGTTAAAGAGAGTTTTGCTTTGCAAATAGCTATTTAAAAGTGTTTTTATCCATGTTTACATATAAATAAATAACAATATAGAGGGAGTAATATAGCAAGCATGGATTAATAAAGCAAATGTAGAAGCATAGATTAAATTAAATATTTTTTTTAAAAAGGAATCTGGATATATACTTACACTAAGACAAATACTTTTTTAAATAATTTATCATCCAACACAAAATATGTGATAGAAACTCATTATCTAAATTCAAACAGGAAAATAAAAAAAATGTTTAAAAGATCTACTTTCATTTTTATATTACAATACTTACTATTAGACATAATTTTTAATATATATTGTAATGGTAAAAAAATGAGACCAATGAGATATGGTTTTATGTGCCCAAATAGAGATGTCATATTTATAAGAGAAGGAAAAAGGAACAAGATAAAGGAAGAGACCCTATTTATATGCCCTAGATCTGAATGCCAAATATGTATTGATATAAAATGACACTTATTGGTTACCTTATTGTAATAAGATCAAAGACATGGGGCATTAACAAGAAGAATTCTCATGTTCTGAATAATAAAATTTATAATGGAGTAATTATATGCCCTATAAATTGTAGAAAGTTAAAATTTAAAGTAGTATTGTACAATACCAAATTTATAATAATATAAAGTGGCTAGCTAAAATTGTTAGTGCTGGATGAGTGAGTAAAGGTTAACCAAGCTCTTATACTAATGGATGTTCATAAAAACATTAGATTCACTTTTAATAACTACCAAACTTTAGTACAACAATAAAATTTATATTACTTGCTAATTGGATTTGGTGTTTTTATGTTAATAATGAGACTATTAATTATAAGCACTATATTATATATATCTATTAATTTGAATAAGACTCTTAACTCAAAATTAATAAATAATAATTTTATTTACAAAATTTATAACAGACAATTAATAAATATGTTATAATAATTTAAATTAATACACCATAGAATATTATATTTGTTTAAATTATAAAATAGTGTAAGACATTAAACTTTGTGTTCTAACAAAAAAAAATTCATTTATCTATTATCCTAATATATAATATATAAATATCATATAAAAGTATTAATTTTCTATAGTTTGTTTACTAACATTCATCAGAAAATAAAACAAATTATTAAGTAAAATCTATTATGATTATAAAATTTAGAATTATTAAATTTTCTTTTGGTTAGTCATATATTTATACATTTGTATATTCATACCCACACATGTATCTGTTAAATAATCTTTTAAGTAATATTAAATCAAAATAATTATAAATAATAATTATAAATAGACCATACAACTTGTAGAAACAGTGATATTTACCACAAAACTTCTATAGTCACTTTTATTAGGTCCACAATTACCTAAGAAAATCTGATATTTTCAAATACAATAATTTCCAAAAGAGTTTGTTTTATTTAGAATATCCAAAGTTTATTTAACAAACTGGTGGTTAATAACCTTTGGCAAGATTTCACACTATAGATAACATTAATTAATAAGGTTTTTCCTTTTAAAATGATAATTATCACATTTGAAGTTATTATTATTTCACCCTTTTCAATTATTAATCAATAGTACACACACATAAATATAGACATATATATGTATCAATCCTCATGATATTAAACTTTATGAGCATTTTCTAACTGCTAATTATTCCATTTGTTGAGCTCCAATGCAAATATTAAATATGTAGTAAGTTAAACTTTTTTCAGCATATTTTTTAAAACAATTATTCCATTTCATAAAATACTTATTATTTATTAACCTTGATAAGCACTCACTTATAAATATATATACATGGATGTATTAACTTACTTGGTAAAAAAATTATCAGCATTTCAAAATTTTCTTTTAAAAGGCTACAATAAATAAATTCATTTCTTTAGTTGTTATTTTAAAAAATCTCTTAAAAAATTACAACTGTCCCTGAAATAAATGTCAAACTTCTCTGTTTATTATTCTATTATATTATTTTACTCAAAACATTTAAAAAATATATACATTGCATTTTTAAAAAAATGTTTATTGTGAAAATTCTATGTTAATTGAAGTGATCAATATGAACAAGCACTTCCCAAGTTAATATTAGGGCTTATTTTTGTTGACTGAGGCAATAATTATGTCATATCTAGATACAATAATGAATGATGACTCAAACATTACACATTTTACTTTATCAAGTGATTACTGCCTTTAAATAAAAATCATTTTAAGAACTGCCTTCAAAACAAAATGTCTTCTTTTAAACTTTAAATAAACTAAATAATAACAATGACTTTTAAATTTATTCTTTTAAAAATAAAAATAAAATACTTTGCTTATTTTAAAAATACTCTTACAAATAATATATTTTTGAATGACAAATATTACTTTTTAAAATATTTACAATTTTAAAATCTTATACAATAATCTTATATTTAAACAATAACCCCAATATGCATAAATATATTCACACACATGTGGAAATGTCATTTCTTATGTATCTGAGCCTATTATGTTTTGAAATATGTTGATAGACACAACATACATTGTCCCTTATTAAAATAGATATTTAAATTTATAAATAACTTTTAAAATAGGATGTTAAGTTTACTGCATATTATTTTTAAAGATAAACGTAAAACAAAAATCAATCATTCATTGTGTTGTATTTTGGTGTATCTACAATAATTTTAAATTTAAGATAAAATATTGCTTGATAACTTTAAACAATCAATAACATACAAAATATATGAATATAAATTTAATTTTTATACACACATATATATATATGTACTAAAATGGTTATTTAATGCCTAATCTGAGATGTAGCAATGTATATGCATTCAATGTAAAATTGTTATATGCACACACATATATAAAAAACTAAACCTTTGACACTAATATATATATAACTCAAAAAATACAATAATAGAGTACATAATTTGATTTTTATTTTAAAAACTTGTATACCTTCAAAGTATTAACTTTTATTTATGAATAAGAAATTATAGCATTTCAATTTTAAATAATTATTTTTAAAAAATAAACATAAGATGAATCAAAAAGCTAATAATATTTAGATAATTAAATAGAGTTTTTAACTATAGTTATTTAATGTTGAAGAGTTATTGTTTGTTAACTGTAAATACAATTCTAATGCATTAAAGTATACTAGATAGTTGATATAAAAATTAAATTATATACTTTCTAATAATATTTTTATGTTATATAAATATTTTTCCAATAAATGAAAAAAGATTATTATGTTATTTTAAATGTTATAGATTCTAAGAGGCTGAAAATTACTCTGATCCAGAATTAACTTTAATAGAAATTAGGAATTGATAGATTCCTTTTATTTTATATTTTTATGACATTTTTTATTATCAGCTCTGATGGCAATTTTTGTCATTGTTCAATGTTTGATTTCAGTATAAAATCTTTATTCTATATTAAAACTCAATAAATTGGATTTAATAAATTAAAAATAGAAATTAAAAAATTTTCTAAAAAAATGATATTTTAACATTGCAAATATTAACAAAATGAATTTATAATAAAAATTAAAAATGTTTCTCTCATTCAATGAAAGCAAAAAAAAAACAATCTAAGAGAGTGATTCCAGAAAATGAATAAAATCTTTTTTGATTAAAATTTATTTTTGAAATGTGAATGAATAAATGTTAATCTCTGATAAATCTAGATAATCCTGCTTTAAAATATTAAAATTATTGTATAATTTTTAGAATATCTCTATAGGTGTCTGAATAATGATGTTACCTGATCAGTATTATAAAGCATGGTTATCTTACTGATGATAATTTATTTTGTTAATATTATAGTTGAATTTATTAACATTTATTTTTAGAAATAAATGATATATAAATAAAATCAAGGTGTATACATGTATCTTTTTGGTTTTAAATAATTATTATAAAATTATGCCTAACTGTCATATTTAAATAAATTCTAAATGAGTAGTTGTTGATAAAAATAAAGATGCTATTAGAGCAAAGGAAATTCATTACATTTGACTGGTAAATATGGCAATATTTATAATTGTAAGATTAAGTTTAATAGAGTGATATGTAAATTGGCAAACTTTTAAAATAATTGGTGTGAAAATAAGTCAAATTAGAAGTAAGTTATAAAAAGAGATAAAAATGTGATCATTATACAAGAAAATAAAGTTATTTTAAATACCTGGTTAACAATAATGCAAGCAGCATCAAAAAGATTAGAATATAAATTTTAATTATGACAGGCTTTTAATGTGTTTAAAATATTATTTTGTCATTAATTGAAATTAGACTTGTGAGGAGCCTTATCACATGTTTTGTTTTGAGAATAGGTATTTAATAATGAAGCAGAAATTTAAGTGATTAGGAACAAATAGAAAATAATATTGGAAGAAAGAATATTTTTAAAAAAAGTTTGTAGTAATAAAAAGTTAAAATAATAAATTTAAAAATGTAATATACAAAAATACCAGTACTAAGTAATCTAACATATATCATTCTAATCCAGAGTAAGTGCAATCCAATGCTGCTCACTGATGAAATCTACTAGCTAAACATTAATTTGGGAAGCTGAGGAGGGGTGGGAGAATCATTTGTTTTTAATTACTCATGCTTATGTAGAAGTTTAAGTGCATTAATGTAGAATAGATCATTACCTTTAATATGAATATAGATATATTTTAACAAGTTTAGAAATAATAATTAGTATTAAAAATAATTATATGGATAGTTACTTGGGAATCATAATAATGATCAAGCACCCAAATGATAAACTTAATACAAAAGATTTACTCATGATTAAACCGATTTTTTTAGATTTAGATGAATATTGATTCAATAAAGAAAGTGTATCTTTCATACTATCACAATGTTAAACTACACAAAGCTATAAAGAAGGGAATCTGTAAAAAAGTTTTTTAAAAAAGGTACATTAAAAAATTATATGAGTATTTAAAAATGGACTAACTATAACAGTTCAAATAAAGCATGATGAGTCAAAGAAGATGTAATGATAAGGATAGGGATAGTAATGAAACATTGCACTATTTCCATAATTTAGTTGAATTGCCAAACTAATTAATAATCACAAATAGAATGTTTTTATCTCAATAAAAAAAAAAAAATTAAAAAAAAACTGAAAAATCAAAATACATAAATTATTTGTGTAAGAAAAGTTACTTTGATTTAAAAAGAAAACCATAAAAATAGTTTATAGTATGGAATTTGCCTCTGAGCAGAGATCATAATGATTCATGTATTTTATAATACCATGTATGTAATACTATGTTACTATATTCTATCTGTCCAATCAAAGAATTAAAAATACAAACATAAAAATTAAATAATATTAGAAACTTTTGTTTGATGTACAAATTTAAATAAGATATTTAATTTTTCCCCATTATCACAATATATTATTCATGCACAACTTACTAAGTATTAAGGCATCAGCTTTCTTTTAAACACTGAAGAAATACTAAGAATAAATAGATAAAATTGTATATACATTAGTTGGCACTGAGAGTAGTTTTTAAAGAGAATTGTGCAAAAAAAAAATCCAAGAAAAATACTGATTTTTAATATAAATAAACAATAATAACACTTCCTCTAAGCATCTTATACAGTGCAACATTTTATTAAAACATATTTTCAAACTAGCTGAATTGTATATTCTGTCAGGGAGATAAATATCACATATGAATTAAGATGTATAATCTAATTGTAATTTCAAAATGTCAATAAAAAGCTACAGTTATATAAATTGCCATTAAGAGAGGGAAGGAGAGGTGGAATGTATAGTTAAAATTAATCTGCCTGTTTATATTTTTCTGGTTGTTTATTTTTTATATTATTTTTTATTTATATTTTTTTTATTATATATATATATTATTATATATATATTTTTCACTTTATATGCTTAAAATATAAGCTCACATGAAATGGTAAAACATCTAGGCATCATTCTATAATTTAGATTCAAACCAAGGCAGTTATACCTGAAAATTATATCAGAGTTTAAACTAGAAAGGCTTGGGGGACATTTTCCAATTGAATATCTCATGTCTTATCCAGTTAAACATTGAATATTAGCTGATAAATAGGCATAAAGTTATTCTTAGCTAGAGACTAAAACAAAACTAAAATATGTAGACAAACTCTTTTTACTTGCGAAAAACATGCCTAGAGATTAATGAAAATTTTCTTCACTATTTCTCCTTAAAATATTGCCCTGCAACTATAACACAGTTGTAGAGTGGAAGACTCTGGGTGTTAAGCTTCATACACCACAATTTTAGTTTACCCATTCCAGTACTCAATGATCTTATGAACTATTGAGACATAACTCATTTAATTATTTCATGACAGACTGTTAGAGAGATTTTGGCTTGCAGTGGTTATTTAAAGATTGGTTTACTATTCTTTAACATAATAATGAGAATTGTTTTTACAGTAGACAATTTAAGACTGATTTATTTTTTAACGATATGTTCAAAAAGTTAATTAAAATACATAAGAAAAAAAACAACTTAAAAATAATTAATCATAAAACAAACTATTTTATATTATACATCTGAATAAAATTTATCAACAAACTTCTAATAATATTTTTTGTATATAGTCCTTAAATTTTTGATGACCTTTATCTTTTAATTATAGTTCGTAATGCAGATCTATCAAGCGAGAGATGTAAGACTTGAATCCCAAAGGTGGCTATAGATTGCATAGTTTTTTCCAATTAAATGTTAACCGTATCAAGAGTTTTCAAGCCTGCTGTAATTTACAATCAACCCAAATACTATAGACTGTCTTGTAAGAAAAATAAAAAATAATAGTTAAGACAAAATGAACTAACAAATAAAGAATGAAAGTATCAAAATAATGTAATATTATAAGAAGTGGAGAAAGTAAGTGTTTATATTATTAATAGATTTAAAAGTAATATTTTGACTATTAAATATAATTAAAATTGTTTTTAAAAATGTGGCATATAATTTATGTATGGAAATTGCATTGCCACAGTTTTCATGCTTAAACAAATCAATAGAATAGTAATCTGTTGTCAAGGTGATATCACAACAGATAACTACAGTGCTCACACTTAAACAAGTCAACTGAATATCAGTAATCTGCTGGATGAAGTAACATTACATTAAATTGGTGATATTGTAATATTTGTTATATAAGAGCTGTGTAATGTAATTTACATAAAATAGTAGGCTGTTGGCACATGTGGTTTATTGTGGCATACATTTGCATTAAATATCAAAAAATGATCAAATTTCAAATTAAAACTTGTGAGGTTTATTAAACATAATATTATTATAAAAGTTGTCTTAGTAATAATAAAAAGTCAGATGTCAGATGACTTATATATAGCTTGCACTTACAAATATGTAAAATTAAGAGCATGCTAATGAACTCTAAACAAGCTTTTTTTTAATCTTATGATAAATGCTACTACAAGAGAAGGCATTCAAATCGTTTTTATCTTGGACTGTCCCCATCCCCAGACCGGTTTCGACCTATGTATTTCTTCAGTGAGGAGTTGGGACATTAGATTCAAAAAACCAACTCAAGCTAAGCATTTATCTAAAAGTTAATTGTCAAGAAGAAGATCTGAAACTTTTAGACATCTACATGTCTTTAAAGTCAGCTCTCAAACTAAAAAAATCATATGGGCCTGAACTTAATTCAGATACTTCATATATTAGTAGGCTTAGCTGTTTAATTTAGCTGAAGCCCCAATAGCAAAATAATAATAGTAATAATAAAAAGTCAGATGTCACATTACTTATATATAGTTTGCACTTACAAATATGTAAAATTAAGAGCATGCTAATGAACTCTAAACAAGCTTTTTTTTAATCTTATGATACATGCTACTACAAGAGAAGGCATTAAATAATTTTTTATTGAATTATTTTTAATATATTATTTGCATTAAATATATGCACATGTGCATTTTTTCTGAAGGACATTGTATAGTAGCTTTAAGTGCTTTCTAGTGCTGCACAGGACCCATGGTGAGATACTAGATAGCATTGATGCTATTTAGAGATATCTTTCCCAGAATAGTTTACTTAAGGCTTTTATAATATATTGATTAATACTTCTGTCTCCATACCCATAACCTGGGATTTGAATGTGGGCGAAGTGAAACTTGAAAATTTTTTTATATCTCAAATAAGCTTGTGATTTTTTTTCAATCATACAATCATGGATGACTTAACTAGCCATCGAACAGTAATCAATAAATGAACACTGGTTTATTTTTAGCTATAGCAGAAAGATCCAGTTGTTAGTGCTCTTTATTTATATTGTGGTAATATAATGTGATCCTGAAATATTGGTGATAAACATACAATATTTTGTTGACCCTAAGCCTATAATTATCATTATTTTTATTTTTATGGATAAATTTATTTATTTTTCTATAATTTAGTTTTTATATAATATAGGTTTTGAAAGCTTCTCAATCTATCTATCTTCTATCTCTAACTATTAATATTTACTCTGCCTTGATAATGAGTTTAACATTTAAAAATGGCTAGGGAAAGCAAGAAAATTCTAAATCATATTTAAAATATGGAAAATAAAATTACAATAATCTAGTCTATTAAATGCAAATGTGTGATCTTATCACTATTTTGGTAATAAAAAATGGACCACATAAGATAATTGCCTCAGATAAGTGTTCAACATATTGAAAGTTGAAAATGAACTGAGTATGATTAACAAGGTGGATGGAACTAATCATCAAACTATATTGGCATCACTGAGTACAAATAATTCCATCGCATAGAAGTGCATCTGAAAACAAAACATTATCAGAACTTGACATTAATTTGTTGTCATCTAATATATATATATATATATATATATATATATATATATATATATATAATATTTTAGGGCCTAATTATGAGATGGGTATCACCATAATTACAAGTTATAAACTAATCTAAAGTTAAATATAAAATTAAATACAAAGGAATATAAGGAGGAAGAAACATGTTACAATGAATATAAAGGGCACGAGAAATCAATACAGACACTATGTTAGAAGTAACTATAAGTTCACCAACATTATACAAAATTAATAATCATTTATCACTATAATTGATAAACAATAAAAATAAATCAACAGTCTTGTGATTGGATTTTAAACTGGTTCTCTGTAGAGCAGGGCAATTATATAGCCATGGGGCAAGAATACAAACAATAATTATCTGATGCACAGACTCAGGTGCTAATCCATAAGAATATAACAATTAAAAAATAGTGCTGGGATATTAAACATGCTGATCATCATCAATGCTCTGGCTACTTAGTACCATTAATGTACTGGTCAACTATAAACTTAATTTCTAAATAAATAATATAAAATGTAGTATATGGACTTTAAAAGATATTCCCTTTGCATAAACAAGGTCCATAAACACCAAATATAAATCCCTTTTATATAACAGACCATTATGAATGATCCCGCTTAGTGAACTCTATAACTATTACTTTGATCAAGAAATTTAATACAAACATATAATATTCTAAAACTATTTTGGATTGAATAAATTTACTGGAATAACTTTAACAATAAAATATTAATTTATTAGTAACAATGAAAATGAAATTAACGTCTGCTGAATATAGCTATACATATAAATCAAACCTACTGCTTTTTATTAAATACAATTAGCTATCACATTGTGATTTACAAATAAATCATAATGGGTTTATATAAAACACATATATATCAGCACAAAGATGTGCATTATAATAATTTACAAACATATTTGATTACAAACCTATAAATGAAATTCATGTTTTATGATACATAATTAATGACTGATTTAATGTATATGCATGTGTGCATGGAAATGTATACACACAGCTGGTGTTTATATAAAAAATAAACCTAATAAACCAAATTATATTTTCTCAATACACAATTAATTCAATGTCAAAAAAAATGCATATATATATATATAAGCATTCAGATGTGCTGCTTAATAAATTAAAAATTAACATGTTCAAATTATCATGGTCTTATAAAAAAATCAATTCATATTTAATAATACATAAATGCACCCATATAATATGTGTATATATAAAAAATAGATGATATAAATTAAAGCTATTAATTAGCCTCTTATTTTTTAATGGTAAGTAAAAGTTTTTTTAAAAAAAATATTTACTCCTTTGACAGTCCTTCATCAATTTTTTTTTAGGTTCCTCCTAATTAACTGTAAATGTCTTAAAAATACTCTAGCAAGTTTTTTTTTCTAATCTAGAAATATTTACTTTAAAAAAATTACAACTGTTATTTTCACAAAAGAAATTATTTAAATTAACTTGCTCACAATATATATATATATATATATATATATATATGAAAGAAAGTTACTGTTAATACTAACTGAAATAATTATACAAATATTTAAACCATTATACAATTACAAATATCCAGTATCTCTATAATAGCAAACTGCAAAATGATATTAATTTGAAGTTGTATGCTAAACGATGTTAAATATTGAAATACAAACTAACTCAAACACAGAGCATGAAATTTTAAATAAGCAAACAATCTTAAATTTTGCTAATAAACTAACAAGTTTACAAAGTTATTAAAGACAAACTAAACATTAGATTTTAATCTTTAAATAGCTCTCCTAAACTATAAATGAAAGAAAGTTACTGTTAATACTTACTGAAATAAATATACAAATATATAAACCATTATACAATTACAAATATCCAGTAATGCCCTCTGTTTAAAAGTCTATATCTCAATAATAGCAAACTTCAAAATGATACCAATTTGAAGTTGTACGCTAAACAATGTTAAATATTAATATACAAACCAACTCAAACACAGAGCATGAAATTTTAAATAAACAAGCAATCTTAAATTTTGCTAATAAACTAACATCATTTAGCATACAGCTTCAAATTGGTATCATTTTAAAGTTCGCTATTATTGAGATATAGACTTTCAACAGAGGGTGTTACGGGATATTTGTAATTGTATAATGGTTTATATATTTGTATAATTATTTCAGTTAGTGTTATCAGTAACTTTCTTTCATTTATAGTTTGGGAGGGCTATTTAAAGATTAAAATCTAATGTTTAGTTTGTCTTTAATAACTTTGTAAACTTATTAGTTTATTAGCAAAATTTAAGATCGTTTGCTTATTTAAAATTTTATGCTCTGTGTTTGAGTTAGTTTGTATTTCAAAATTTAACATCATTTAGCATACAACTTCAAATTGGTACCATTTTGAAGTTCGCTATTATTGAGATATAGACTTTTAAACAGGGAGTGTTACCGGATATTTGTAATTGTATAATGGTTTATATATATATATATATAACTATTCACCAGCTGTACTTTATATATATGACAGAGTATCTTTATCTGTGCCTTTCTGCATATAGATAAGTAGTATAAATATATAAAGTAATTCTTCAGTAAGCTGATGGACTCTCTAGATAAGCTGATCTCTTCTAAATGGTAGACTGGCTTATTGTTATCTTTGGGAAAGATATAATCTAGTAACTATTGACATACATATAGTCAGCTCCACTGAATCTAGAATTTGATAGACTTCAAATATAGTGAATAGTACATAATACATATAGGCTAATAAACCACATAAAAAATAGGACTTGCTACCATGTGAATCCAAACTCTACTGTAATGAACTAGTAGCAGCATCTGGAATTTGCATTGTCTTGCCTTCAGTTATATTTTCATAGTACCTCTATCATAATCTGTAGATATTTTAAAAAACCTCTTCCCAATCTTTCTTTCAACTTTTTTATAGTCAGAGTAGGACTAAAACAATATAGTAATTAAAAATAAGTTTTCTTTATCTTGAATGAAAAAAAAAATCTTTTCAATTCACTTTAATCCTTTGAAAAACAACATTATAGGATTTTTTCACATTGGGTAACAAGTGTAACATTAGACAAATTAGGGATAATAATATAAAAAGTTGTGGACCCACAGTCTGGGCAACATTTGTAACAATATTAATGAACAATTGTAGTTCCACAAGTTAGATGACAATTGTAACAATATGGAGAAACAGGAGTGAACTTGAGGTAATGAAAAATCCTCAACTCAATATAACTAATCAAATTAAATATAAAAAAATTGATAAATAATATAACAAGATAACAGCACAGAACTAAAAATAAGTACTATAAGATCACCAGCATTACACAACAGCAGTAATAATTCATTATCAAAAATGATCAACAATAAAAATAAATCAACAGACAATCTTGTGACTATCTGAAAGTGGTTCACTTTTATTTATCCACAATAATAAGTTAAACAATGAAAAAACTAAAAACATTCTGACCATCATTAATACTCTGGCCACTTAGTTATGATTAATGTACTGGCCAACTATAACTACATTTTTAAAAAAATAATAAAGTAAAATGTTTTGTATGGACTTTAAAAGATATCCCTTTTGTGCCAACTATGATCATTATCACCTGGAAGTCCATAATACTAAACATACACCACTACACCATATAACTGGTATGCACAAATCTAACTCAGTAAGCAAGACTTTTATAAATTATTACTGTGAGCAAGAGATAAATAAATATAATTAATAAAGCAGTTTATTATAAACCTAAATATTTCTTAGGTTCACTCAATTATAAGTAAATAGTTTTATTGGGTTCATTTTAAAAAATCCTGTAACATTAAGATGTCATGAAATAAAATCATACACACTGCAATTTATGAAACAAGAATTGAATACAATAACAAAATTAAGACTAAAATATTTTAAAAACAATTATTTAATAACTAATTGATTAACAATAAACAAAAAAATGACATGATAGCATGAAATTTGAAACATTTCTGTCATCAAAAAAATATTTTCATAAAAAATATAATTAATCAGTTTATTTTTATTTAGAAATTAGCTTTTAATTAATTAATTTATTTCTTTAAATTAACTAAGAGTTGAAAAAACATTTTCAAAATCAAAGATAACAATCTTTAATTTAGCTTAATTAATCTTTAGTTAAGTTTTTAGGAGGGAAAATGAATGAAAAATAAACATGTTTCAAAAAATTAAATTTAAATTTAAAAATAAATAAATTTAAAAAAAAAACTTTTCATAATTTCAAGAGAAAAGTAAAAGGATATATATATATATCACAATTTGAAAACAATAAAAATATTTAAAATTTCAATTCTTACAAAAACAAAGAAAATTATTACTTTTATATAAAGAAAACAAAATCTTTTTTTACTATTAATAAAAATACAGTGTGCACACAAAAATATTTTATCCATGGTTTAATTCTTCTGAGGAATTATTTTTTCCAATTATAGTTTCCAGTTGAATTTTCTTCTTGAAGGCATCTATACATGAACATGATTAGTTTGTTGTTTTTCTGGTATGTGGTATTTCCATGTTAAAAATAGAAAGTTCTATTCATTGCTTTTCATTAAAATTTCCAGATGAGACAAACACATATAGATATTTAGGTTCTTGGTTAAAGACAAAGTTACAGATTACGTTAGGGATACCTTCTTTTTCTCTATATTTTTATTTCAGTGAAGGCAGATTACATGGAAAAAAAATGATGGCTAGCTTTAACTTTTAGCTGAATTTAACACATGGTTTTCATTGTCCAGACCATTTTCATGACTAAACTCATAGTATGCTTGATTAAAACCTTTTCTATACTATGCTTTAGCTTGATAAACACTTCTTCTTTCCTTTTTATCAGATGGATAAAGACTTTACTGCTCTCTCATCAGTAGCTAAGTTAGGAATAATTTCTTCTTCTGTATTTTTCAGCAGCTGTATTAAGACTTGACTATTCTCTCTTCAACAGCTAAGTTAGGAATATCTACTTTTTACCAGTTTCTTGGGTCTTCTGACTTATTCACATCCCCATTATATTTGTAGAACAGTCTTGCTTACAAGACAATCATAATATGTTTTCAACATGTTAGTTTTTATAACAGACAATTAGATAACGTTTTACAAATACAACTGTTCAGCTATTTTTCTCCTTAATTATAGCTACTGAAAAACAAATCAAGAATTTAAATTATCATTATAATTCTTGACATTATTTTCTAATTAAAAAAAATTTCTTGCAAAAGAAAAACAAAATAATCAGTTTATTGCACTGATGTAATTTTTGCTTTGAAGAGAGATAAAGAGAAAGGAAAAAAGCAACTCTAACTAAAAATAAAATTTACCAAAAGTATTAACATTTAATTTTTTTTTCTTTTTAAAAATACTATTAAAAATAAAACTTTACTTAATATTTATTAAATAATTTACAAAAAAAAATAATTATTTTTTCTCTTAGTACATTTTCATAGTTTAAATTAAAATTATTAATAAATTATAATTACTAAAGAGAGAGTTAAAGAACTTGTTTTTTTCTTTTAAAAATTTCTTTCCTTTCTACAATCATTTATAACTTTTACTAAAATATTTACATATTAAAATCATATTATTATTTAACAGATTTAATGTTTGAGAACTCTCATACGATCATTTGAAGACTTAGAATATTCAGTTAATTGAAGATCCATTATTATTATAAAAATATACATGAGAAAATTAAGTATTATTTTCCCCATTAATTTAATTATTCTATATTTAAACCTGAGAAACATGTTGCCAACTATCTAATTATTTTTGTGCAGATATGTAGCCAATAATATATATATATATATATATATATATATATATATATATATATATATATATATATATATATATATATATATAAACAACTGACTATCTGCATTAGCACAATATATATGACTTGAGTAATCAGTGATTATAGAATAATATTTTTAAATGTTTGCCCAATAAATATTTAATTAATCATAGTTATATTACATTAAGACAAGATAAAAATATTGAATCAATCTTTCTACTTTCAGTTAAGATTTATAAGGCAACAAATGCAAATTTTAAAAATAATGGAATGATATTTTTAACTACTGATATGTTTAAGCAAACTTACTATAAATCAACCTAGAGTTAAATGTTGACAACAAATTAAGTACAGTGAAGCCATATTATATCAGTCTACAAAACTTTAATTATATGCTGCTAAAATGTAAATAAACAAAAATCATACAAACAAACACAAAAAACATTGAAATTTATAAGCTTATTAAATGTAAGAATCTTGTTTATAGTGGAAGCCACTTTTCTTTTATTAAATATAACATTCTCAAATCTGAAATTTTTTAATCATGTTTTTTTTTCATGATTTAAATAAAATTTATTAGTACACATATAATTTTTTTTCTTTCCAGTTGTTTTTTTTTTTTAAAAAAAAAAAAAGTTTACATACATTATGAATTAACACATCTCTTATAAAATATAGTACATAAATGATGTATCCAAAAAAGGCATATTTTTATTAAATAATAAAAAAAGAATTATTGATTTAATAAGAAAAAGTAAGAAGTCATTTTTTGAAATCAGCCATATGTTTGAAAAAATGAGTTTTTGAACAAATAAAATATAAACAAATAAAAGCAGAATCAAGTCACTGTTCTTTTATAACTAAAGTAAGGTTAATTTTTTAAGTTAAAATTGAAAAAACAAAAACAAATCTATGGTTAAATAATATAGATTGTAAGAGCACTCTCGTTGATGACTTTGGATTGCATCAGAAAGCATTAAATCTTTATAAAGAATTTAACTGAAAATTTGTATTGCACAATTCCATGGAAAGATTGGTAAAAATGTTGAAGTGATGATGTTGTATCTACTAAAAACAAAGCTGCCTCTACATTTTCATTAGAATTTCAAAAAAATATTAAAGAAATAAAAAGGTCCAGAAGTCGTATTTAATTGTAATGAAAAAGGATTGTGAATAATTGAACCCATAAAGTAATAAAATATATATGTGTGTGGAAATGTGTATATTTAATATATTTTTAATAACATTATGTAATTTATATATGTGAATTTAATTTATATATGTATACTATTCACAAAGTATTTACTATGTATATGTGGTTGAAAAGTATTTTACGGTATACTTATAGCATAACAAGAAATATTTATTGTATTATAATCAAAGCTTGTTAATGATAGGTGAGCTATTATATGCTATATACATTGAATGCAACAGATCATGAAACAAAATATAGCATAGCCATGATTTAAATATATTAATCATTTTGCATAAATTGCCACCACAAAAACATTAATATATATAAACTCATGTATCAATAGCCAAATGATCAGGTTATATAACTAAAATACATCCCAGCTAATAATGCCTGAAAATAACCAATAAAAACATATATAATTAAAATATTAATGACTTATAGGCATGCATAACAAGAATATAATTTAATTATATATGTTAGCAATGTAATTTTTGGTTTTTATATATAAGCAAATTACTTCAATTATTAAATGTGTAAATTTGTATTTTTAGTTCTAAATAATAAGAAAATAAAGCAAATTGCATTAAAAGATTAGCAAACATTTCAATTTTTTATAAATGATGAACAAACATTATTACTTAGCCATGATTACTATTAATGCCACCACATGGATAGAAGCACCTTTGTACAAGATAAATTTTAACACTCTCTCCTTTCTATTCTATGAAATAAAAATTTTAAATTAAAAGATTTCCTAGCAATTTAACAAGAAAAGCTTTTTAATATGGCTGTATGCATTTATTTAATGTGTTTGATAATTACCATAGGTAATCTTATTTATTTATTTCAATAAAATAAACTTGGAGATATCAAGTACTGATGGCCTAATGGTTAGCATAGCTGCCTTCCAAGCATCCAGACTGGGTCCACTTGCCAGTCAACACATTTACACATGAGAAAAAAAATGTTGAAGATTTAAACATATGCTAAAATAAAACACATTAATTTTAAATCATAATTTTTGAAACAATTAAATAATATCTTAAAAGAAAAATATTTATTTAGAAAATTTGAACTTTTTCTTTCAAAAATGTTCATATTATTTTTTGGACAATCGTGTGAAATTTCTAGTAGAGGTAAAAAACATCTGCAAATAAGATAATTATTTTAAATATCTAAGTGGTTTAATTATGTTTAAAAGAATTATCACTAGCAACATACACATGTGAATATTTTGCACCACTACCCCCCCCTTCTTTTGCCAGCTCTGATATTATATAAGTAATTCTATTAGTTTACTTACTTAGAAATATTATCTACATCCAGAATATGATTCTCTGGAATGCTTTCCTTCCAAGCTCCATCTCATACAGTGAGGAGAAAAAGAGTCTGGCTTTTTTCTATTATTCTTTTTGAAGTGCAATAGTTGTAAAGCTGATATAACTCTTAGATTTCTTTACCAATATTTAGATTAACTTTAATCAATGTAACAATAGTTAAACAAAAATATTGAAAACCCATTCAATATTTCTCATTCATTAACTTATTCATGTTTTCCATTAAGAAAGTTATATTCCTTCAATAATAAAATATTTACACTATTATTTAATTTTTTATGTGCATGTTATTCCACTATTAATACCTGTAATTTATTATATATGTATTTTAATATTTTAAATAATTGGTTATTGATGTAACTTTTTTTCATTACAGCCATTAAACTAGGTCAATTTTAAATAACACAATTGATATAAATCTTTCATTTGATTAATACTAACTTATTAAAAATAATTATTTTAGAAATCCATTAGTTACTTTTAATTCAGAACCTCTTATATATAAGTTATTTACATTTTTTATTAACAAAAATAGAAAAATATTTACTTTGATTTATTATTTAATTGTAAGGCTTAGTAATAACTAAGTCATATTATATATATATATATTATACTTTATTATATGTTCCAACAATTAAAAGAAATTTGAAATTTTCATAATTAGGTTGTTTATTCAAAAAAATTTCATGCTTAAATTGTACATTCAATAAATTTAAGAAGTTATTAAAATTCCTTGTATTTGATTTTGTTTATTCATAGGTTATGCTGGATAACTATAAAAAAAATTAACACTTGGTTTGTTCTACTAGATACATTTTTTAAACTTGAATATACTACAGTCATGCAGGGAGGTTTATTACAATAAAAAGAATTGCATTAAATAATATCATTATCATAAAATTCTGTTTTCCTTAGATTTGGACCCTAGTGTGGATTATAGAACAATTACAAGATTTTTTAAACTGTTTAGTAAAACATGTAAAATCATAATACAACAATAATAAAAAAATATCATTATTAAAAATATGAAAAGCTATTTAGTAAAAGATTTAAAAAGATAATACAGCATAATAAAATAAGTCATATAATGTTTTTATTAAAAATATCTTGCACAAGACAGCTACAGAATTGATCCTAGAATTCCACATTCAAAGGACTCCACTCTACTATTACTCTAAACTGAATAATACATATGGGCTCTGTAAAATATCATTGATAGAGACAATTTCATCTTATACAGAATTACTATAATTATGAGGCAATATTTTTAAAACAAGTTCTATTGTTAAATAAATTATTAATATTTCTCATATTTAAATTAAAAATATTTACAATCATAACATATTTCTAACAATAAAGTGACTTGAAAAATTTAAACATTTATATTTAAGTTATATATATATATATAATTATTGCAACAAAATGGCATTAGCCTGTTTGATTTAGTGCAACAATAAAAGTATATGTAGTTTATTTTAAGCTCAAGTCTTGAAATTTGAGGCTCAGGCAATTGTCACAATAAGTCTAAGTAAATAAGCATTACTCTCATCTTTAAATATAAAACATTTTACACTCAAAATGTATTTTTAACAATGAAGTGATTAAAAAATGTAAACATCTTCTTTTACATATAATTGTATTAATTATAATGGTTTCTTGGTACCCCATGAAAAAGTATCTTGGTGCCCTGCACAACCTTAGCACCTACATGTGGCAGCCTAGTTACTATTATCTAGTTATTCAATCTTTCTTCATACATAAAATTAACATGTATACATTGGTGTATTCTCAACCAACTTATAAAATAACAAAGAATATCTTTTATGCAAATTTTATTGTCAATTTATTAATCTGTCTATCCTTATACATTTACCTACATGTATTCTCAAGCAAAGAAAGAAATTATTTTTGCAACTTCTAACGAATAATATATATTCCCCCCTCAATATCTAGACTTAGCAGTTTACAAGTTTACACAGAAGAAATTTCAAAGTTTTTGTCTTTTTATTAAAAATTTATTTATTTTTTTCTCATGTGTCAAAGCATCGGCCAGGAAGTGAACTCGGGACAACTGCTTGTAAGGCAGCTGCGCTGACTACTCGACCACCAATGCTTGACCAAAATTTATTTTTATTCAATAGTAATAAGTTTTTTGTAAGGTCACATGACATTAGAACACAAAAGTATTAGATTGAACTTTACAAAGTTCTTCAATTTTGCTAAAAAGTATCTAATGTTTGAAAAAATTAATGATGAAAAAAACAGGTGAAATGGATGAATTTATTTACCCAATAAACAATTCCATTATTTAGTAAAAAAAAATTAGATTATTTTTTTTTAAAAATAAAATTTATATAATTGCAAAAAGTCAGCTTCACTTTGATTTACTTAATAATAATAGTCATCATCACAATCGTAGGCCAAAACTACCATTAATGATCAAAAATTATCACTGATATTATAGTCTCATTTTATGACTACTTACATTGGGAAGAACGCATAACATTCGTAATTTAAGCGCACACAGAGAGTGCTGTTCTGAAGTGATAAATCATAGTGCAGAGATAAATATAGTTCACTTCACATTTTGTTTTGAGGATTAGTGTAGACAGGTATAATGATATAAAATAGCTTCTCTTTAGAGTAAATAAGAATTTTTTTGTGCATACGCTATATGCCTAAAACTCCTGGTAAAATAATTTGCTAAACCACAAACAGTATTTATTAATAATCAGAAAAAAACATTATGATATATGTGTGTATGTTTTTAAAGATAAGACTGATTCAGTTTTACTACAACTTGTGCTTTAATTTATATTTTGGATCAAAGATATAATGATGTTACTTATATGTTGAATGATTTTAATATGAAGAGATTTATATATATATGAAGTATATGGTGTGTGCATGTATATATACATTGTCAGATAAGTATATATATATATTCGTTTTTAATAATAGTCATCCTATTTACATCGTAATATGTCTTTTATCTTACATACGCATTATTATATATATATTTTTACAATGCAGACTCTACGTTTAATGACAGTTTAGCAAGTAAATGTAAGAATTTGTCTCTTACATTGAATATATGACGGTGATTAAATATATATATACTTTAATCTTTATATATACTCTCTAATACATAAAATTTAGGATTAACGCCATATCAGCTTAACATTTATCAGGTTGACGTCTTCTCAAACAAAAAAGAATATTTAGCTTTTTTTTTCTTTCTTTTTAATCAAAGAATTCCTTTGCAAAAAGTCAGAAATAGGATTTAAAACATAACATATATATATCTGCTTACTCAATTTATGACCGGAGATTTAACCCTCTTTTTAAATTTTTTCCATTTCAAAAAAGACAAGAATTTTTTCTTCACAAAGTCAGATCTATAACTAACTTAGGTAATCATCCAATTTTGTTCAGAAATTGAATATCAAGTTACTTTTAGATAAGGAGTTAATCAAAAATGGAAAATAACTAAAATTTTTTCGACAAGCCTGGAGAATATTCAATCCCCAATTCTCTGAAAAAAGAGATACAATTAATGGCTGAGTTAATGCAGTGTAAACAATCAATGAGTATAAATGGAAATAGAATAAAACAGTCTTTAAAAAGTCCATAATAATGCAAAAGTTTTTTCAACAGCCACTCACTCATCAAATAGAAATATCTAGATACCCATTTACCAACCAATAATAGATAGTTAGTTGGGTTGGTTATGGAAAAATTAGCTTTTAAAAAAATCTAAATTTAAAGGGGGGGGGTCAAATTTACTAACACCAATTATTCAACTTAAAGACATGATAGAGAGGAAGTTACTCTGTATTTGGCTATTTAAAAGCTGTTTTTACTTTTGAAATAAAATCATACATACCTATAAATTAGATATTATAACTAATACTGTTTGCAGATATTATAAGTTTGTTAATAAATCTAAACAACTGTTTTGTTTACAAATGCTCTATAGCTACATCAAGTTATCTATGAACTATCATTTTCACTAGTTATTAACTATCAAATGCATTATTATTGATTATATTATATAAATATTAAAATGTTCTTCTAAATATTTATTTTCTTCAAACAAATAAATAAATTATTTAAAAAAGGCAAATCATATAAATCAAATTAAAAATATTAATAATTCAAAATTAAGATAAATATTTCAGCATGTATGCTAATTTTATCAAAATTATATATATAACTAATTATTTATTTATCAAGTGCCATATTTCGTTTGTAATAGTTATAAAAAAATCATCCCTGACGCATGCGCTGTATGAATTTATATAGTTGAGGAATACTTTCTAAACACAAGATAACGTAAATATATCTTTTGCTTAGAAAGTGAGAGCTTTTTGAGCTTTACAAATTCATACAGTGCATGTGTTAGCATGTTTTCCTTATGACTATTCAACATTATATATATATATAAATTTACATGTCACTGCAGTAAAAGATTGCTGAATATATTGATAAAGTTTGTTTGCAAACTCAGGCAAAACAAATTGACCACAAAACGAAACCACAAAATAAAAATATTCTGACATTTTTTAAATTAACACCAATAACTTCGTTTATCCTACTCTATACTTTAATCTGACTTATGATTATAACTCTCACAATTTAAAAAAAATTTAGTACCTTAAATCAGCAATATTTATATTTTTCACAGCTTGATTTAAGTGAAAATTAACTACTCTTATAAACATAGAAATATAAATAATATTTGTATTCCCTTTTAATAATTTTTCTTTAATGTGTCTTCATTGCTTTAATAAAGCTTTTGCACTTGAAATGGATTACTCCTCTTCTCTTATTGGATATCATCCAAACCTGAAAAATTTAGTTAACTAATGTTCTGTCTCTTCTTTTCATTAACTCTCACATAATTATTCTGTGCTGATCCTTTTGTTTTTTCTGTATAATTTATTATGTTTAACATTCTTTTGATTTGCTAAATTAATCCTTTATATTCAGCTTTTAAAAATATTTAACTTATATGAAGAGTTGCATTTGTTTGATTTATGCCAATTATTCAGAAAATATTATATCATTATTCCACATAACCTAAAATAAAATATAAAAATTGCTAATAGTAATTAAGAAAAAAATATTTAGGAACAATCTGTACAAAAACTTATATAAAATTGCATTTTGTATTTTGTCTTTTTTTTTTTTTGCAAAAATAATTATTATATTGTTATAATCAATATACAATGTAAAATTAACTTCAATAAACATTTTTAATGTGTTTAGTTGATGATTTTTTTTATTGTAGATTTTAAGTATGATTTCAATCTTTTTAATAATGAAAAAGGCATGTATATAAGTCAAATCTACTAAAAGAGATATATATTCACATGTCCATTGCTAATAATTTATTACATTTATAGAAACAATAAAACAATGAATATAGTTTACAGTACTCATAAGTGTTGTCATGAAATTTTAGTATCACAATGATATCTAAGGCTCTATGTACGTTTTCACTTCTCAAACATAATAATTTCCTGTGAATATTATTATGTAAGTACTTGAAATATAATACCACCAGAAAACAATAGTGAAATTGATTTTAATGCTATTAATATCTGTTTTGAATTTTAATTTACTGAATATAATAAAAATATATTAATTTATTACGTGCAAGCAGATGATATAAAAATAACATGAAAGGCTGAAACCTTTAACAGTTGCACCTTGTGTTTTGAATTGAGTTTTTTTATGCAGTCATTCTTACATTTGATTGGCTGTTATATAAGCATTTTTAAGGTGCATCTGTCAAAGGTTTAAGCCTTTCATGTTATTATTAAATATAATAAAATAAAGCATCCAATTCTTTAGCAATTACTGTGGTTTTCTTGAATACATAATTGATATTTTCTCAATTAAAAATTATATCTAGTAATCTTTTCTAACAATCTTTTAATATTATACCAAACAAGCAATAAATAACTTTTTAATTTATATTTATGCTCATTTGATAACCCTCACCCACAGTAAATAATTTCACTTGTAAGCCATTTATGTAAATTTGTTATTTCTACTGAGGTAGACAAAAATCTAGAAAAATTAGTCTGGAAATTAGTTTGGAATAAGCATTTAACATCCATTAATTGTTCATATCTACATGATGTGATGTATATTTCTATTTTTCAATTTTTTAAAATTTCATAATATATATTTACTCCAAAATGTTATGTTAATACTATAAATTATACATGGATGAACCTACATAATCTTGCATCACTTATGCACACACACACACACACACACACACACACACACATATTTTTAAATTATGAGCTTAATCTATATCACTTATGCACATACACATATATATATATATTCTTAATCTAGCTTAAGCTCATAATTTAAAAATTCAAAACCTGAAGATTAAACAATGTATTTTGTCAGTCTTATATTATAAAATATAACATATTTTGATAATCTTACTGAATAAAAACTAAACATTAAGCTATAAAAACTGTAGTTCAAATTATTCAAAAATAAATTAAAATAAATTCTATTTGAATACAAATTATTAATGATAACCCAACCTTTCTATAAAATATTTCCGTAGTTTACAAGAGTTTAATTTTAAATAATCAAATTCAGAATGCTTTCCCCCTCAGTTCAAAATTTCAGCAAGAACTTATGCTGCCCTTATGAGTTAGTCAATGCATTAAATTAGCAACCAACTTATTAAAACTAAACTCTTAACAATATTACAAACATTAGAATGCTGTTAACACTGTGGGTTTTACTTTTTATTTAAAAATAAACCATGAATTCACTTACTCTAATATCAGTGAAGATTGCATTTATTTATGAATAACCTTTTTTGTTTTTTATAGTCAGTGCATTGAACCTGATTTGATACTCATTTACTGATCAATAAAATATATTTTTTATAGATCAATAATTGGATACTCTAACTACCTAAACCTCCTTCTGACTTTAAAATATTTCGGGTATTCATTTGACCTAGACTCCAAACCAAACCAGTGATCATAGTAAGAGAAAACTTTTCTTGGTTTAAAATAAAATCATTTTGAAGGCTCATATGGAATCTTTCTTATATAAAAATCTCAATGTGTCATGATTAAAGCATTAGTCTATCATATGAATCACTTGATATTTAATTTTGAAGTACAGATTGGACATTGTTTTACTTATTTAAAATTTGCCAAGATGTAAAACATTTTTAGAGACAACCAGATTATTACAATTCAGTAAGTCACTAGGTTTTGATAAATAAATGATTATGTGGCTAGTAATAACTGGAGGAAATTGAGGAAATGACTGTCTATACTACAGTAACAGTATTTTATATGGATATATATATATGTGTGTGTGTGAAATATAGTAAGAGATCTAACTTTTAACTGTGATATTTAATGCAATGCCCTTCAATGCCAGAATTGTGATAAAATGAGCAAACATAGATTCACTTTTATTCAATTTCAAATTTTTGTAAAGTTGCCTTAAATGAAATATAACACCTGTGAACATATAAATTAAGTCAGTGAAAATATCCACAAACTAACCCTCAAATCCAGTTCTAATTTACAAAGGTCTAATTAATTGCTACTTATTTTATTAATCTTATAAATAAACAGTAAACTATCATATGGGTGAAGTAAATTTAACAGATCAACATAAAATATAGACAGCAAAATCTAATGTAAATATACTGTATTATATTATGCAATGGTTTGGTGATGCAATGAATGAAAATAAATCACTTTCATTCACTTTCAAGCAAGTTATAAAACCAGAGAGATGAAATCCATGTAACCTCACTGAAATTGACCTTTATCTAATTTGCAAAAGCAGAATGAACTGCCATTTATTTTAATAATCTTGTAAGCAATTATTATATATGTAAGGAAAACATTGGAAAAAAAAATGAAATGATCTCAGAAGGACAAACTGCTGAAATATCCCTATGCATTTTTATATTAGGAGTTTAACTCTACGATTATAGTTTATATTGGGTTTTTAAATTTACCTCACTTAAATGATAGCTGGTTGTTTGTTTACAATGTTAAGAAAATGATTAACGATAAAAGCTTGTCTTAGTAAATTTAATTACAAGCTAATTTGAATGATGCTGTATGAATGTCTTTGTTAATTTAATTTATTTGCTCATTAGTACAATATTTTGTTTGTTAAGATGCTATAAAAATATGAAAGTGAATAAAAATGATTTCATGTTTTCTTGTTGCATCGCACTTCTCAGTGGAGTGGATAGCATTAAATATCATAGTGCATTTACATTAGAAGTTTTCTCTCTGACTATATTTTATATTCTTCTGCAGTTTAATTTACCATGCACATATTGATAACTTGTTGTTCATTTACAAGATTATTAAAATAAATTGTAATTAATTTTGCCTTTATAAATTAGATTAAAAACTGATTTATGTTAGGCTATATGAACATCTTTGCTGGTTTATATTTCATACTCACAGATATTATAGTTTATTTAAGGTATCTTTATAAAAATCTTGAAAATTAATAGAAATGATTTCAAATTTTTATGCATTGCATCACAATTCTGACATTGGAGAACATAGCATTAAATATTACAATACATTTATACAAGGAGTTTACCTCTTTGACAATATTTCTTTTATATATATATATATATATATATATATATATATATATATATATATATATATATATATATATATAAAAGAAATATATATATATATATATATATATATATATATATAAGTTTTTGTTAACAGCAAATACTACACTCATTATAGAAATAATTTGTCACTGCTATAATTTATTTTAGCATTTTTTTGAGGAATTGGGTTAATAATATATTAGTAATGGCAAAAAAAAATTCATTTCATGTAAATTTTAACTGCTTTTATAATTGTTATTAAGATATAGTTTGCCATACCATGATAATCCATAGTTCTTTATATCTATATATAATCATACACCATTTACACACATATATTAGTCAGTAGTATATTTTTTATAAGAATTAATTTTTAATATTTTAATAAAAGCTTTTAAATTAGTTTTTTTTCTTTAGACAAACTTAGATTATTAACAATAATTCATTTCATGTTATTTATTTTTACAGTATCTAATCCTTTTATTTTTATAATATTATTTAAAGATTAAATCAAAAACTTTTTCTTTGTTCCATATCCCCAGACAAGTTTCTGGCTTGTGGCCTTTGGAGCTTTGGATCTGAGAGCACTGTACCTAGATCTTAGGATCTAATGCAACCCTACAGCAGCCACCTTTTATCTCCACTTAACTACAAAGCTACAAGAATGAAATTGAAAACACAATAATATTTTCAATCTAAGCTCAACAGCTTATATAGTCATATGGGTCTGAACTCAATTCAGCACCCATACATTTTGGTGTCTTTGGCTCTTTAACAGCCATATCAACCACTACCCTACCAGGCAGGACTGGTATTAAACCACCAAACATCTCATGATCACCATCTCATACTAGCACATAATTGTTATTAAACAAGGCAAAACTCTCTATACAGTAGTGCCACCCTGCCAAACAGAATAATAAATGGATGCCAGAGGCTTGTGCATAAAATCCCTATCTAGTGCTGACTCATCCAATATCCCCAGACTAGTTTCTGGCTTGTGGCCTTTGTCAGTGAGGAGCTTTGGAACTAAGAGCACTGCACCTATATCCTAGGATCTAATGCAATCCTCCAGCAGCCACCTTTTATCTCCACTTAACTACAAAGCTATGAAAATGAAAACACAATAATATTTTCAATCTAAGCTCAACAGCTTATATAGTCTGGGGATATTGGATGAGTAGGCACTAGATAGGGTTGCATTATATCCTAAGAACTAGGTGCAGTGCTCTCAGATCCAAAGCTTATTACTGATAAAAGCCACAAGCCAGAAACTAGTCTGGGGATATTGGATGAGTAGGCACTAGATAGGGATTTTATGCACAAGCCTTCTGGCATCCATTGATTACTCTGTTTGGCACAGTGTAGCACTACTCTATAGAGAGTTTTTCCTTTTTTAATAACAATTATGTGCTAGTATAAGATGATGATCATGTGGTGTTTGGTGACTTAAAATGGTACTTCATGGATTTTGGATTTAATAATAAAGCAGATTTTTAAAATAAAGAATGGATATGTTTTTGCTATAATATTTATTAATGGATCAATCATTTTGAAAAAAAAAAGAAATTGGCAATATTTATTAATTTTTTTTTTTTAAAAAAATTGTATTATTTTAGTAGACTACTATTCAAAATAATAGCTTAAAATATTCAATTATCTTAAGGTTTTGATTCTAAAGCAGTCTCCTTTTTAGCTATATTGGGATGATTTAGATCAATAACAATAATCTTTTGATCTTGTTTTAAAGTAAATACATTATTTTTTAATGTTTTGGTGAAAAAGCTGATATATTAGTAAACAAATTAGCATATTTCTCATTGATCTTATGATTTTTTTTGTATTTTAAAGTAATTATCATTATAAATTATCAATTGGTTGGTTACTGAAGAGATTATGTGATATACAAAGTTTATAATAGATTAAGCTTTGATCCACATCTTTGATTATTGACTCTATCAATTTACCAATGCTCCAATCTGCACAAGTTGTAATTTATTTTACATCTTGATTTTGATAAATTACTGTAAATATAATAGTCAATGGTCACTAGATAGTAATGCTAAACAGACCTCAAGTATAAATTTTATATATTGACATTTCTCAATATATTCCTATACAATATTCAAGTAATAACCCTTACTTTTATTATGTTTCAAATACTATGAACAATCATCTTCATTCTAAACTATAGCAAATAATGGCAGTAGGACTCCCTCTTACCCAATAACTCCCCCTCCATTGTTACCTCAGTTTGAAAACATTAAATAATAAATAAAAAGCATAGGAATTTGTAAATTTGAATTAGTATGTTTTTTAAATATATTCATCAATCTAAAAACATCATAAATCTTGTCCTAAGCCATTTTTTTAATCTTGTGCACTCAGTAAGTAAAGTGATCACTTTCTGGATTTATCACTAAATTGTCTTTTTCATACTTTCATTATTCTCTTTATTTGTTAATCATTGTTGTCACTGTTTAATTGTATATATTTAAAAGATTATGTTAAATTATAAACATGTGTGTATGTGCATGTAGTGGGTATGCAAACATATACTTTATAGGATTCTGTCTTATCCATTATCTTAAGAAATAAACCAAAGGCTTGGATTAAGTGGCGATAAATATGTGGAGATTATCATATAAATATATTATACATGAAAAAAATAATAAACATGAAAAAACAACTATACATTTTTTAAATAAACTTTCTGGTGACCATATTATATTATTTGATGATTCAACTTATAGGACAAAAAGTTAATAAAAATAGATTTAAAAAAATCACTACAAGAGTTTTATTATTTATTTATCAATGTGCGAAACATAGGATAAAATATTTCATTGTAATACATAAATTCCATAACCATAGATCTCACGCTTAAATTTAAACCAATAAATACTTCAGTAATTTATTGTCAAGACAACACTATAAATTGGCAGAAAATGGCTATTTTTATCCTATTTTATTTATGATCTTAAATAGACCAAAATGTCTATAACAACATTATTCAAATTAGCCACTATTAACTGTTTAAAAATAAATTAACAAATAATCAATTTTATTTTTTTAAAACAAATTACTATACATTATTATATTTATAATAAAACTAAAGTTTCAATATTTAATTTGTCAATTATATTTAAATTACATAATTACAGCTCTTTTGCTTATGCTTAATTTAATAAATATATCAGCAATTCATTATTATGGCAATACCTGAATGGAACAAATGGATATTCTTTTCTACAATCATCAGTTATTTTAAGTAGACTATAACAGCTAAGCAGTAATAGATATTGGAATTAAATGGAAACTCTGCAGAAAAGATTACATACATTTTATTCAAATTAGTAAAAAATAATTTGTGTAAAGATAGATTAATAATAATCAATTTTACATGTTTTTTTAACAAATTACTATGCATTATATATATACATAATAAATCTAAAATGCCAATTATGCTAAAATATTTATTGTTGTAAGTTTAGGAATGAGGCTGCACTAATGTAATTTATATAAAATTGCTTAGTTATTGATATTTTAGAAGACAAAATAGCTATTATATAGATTAATAGAGAAAACTTGTTTACCTCATGAATGTGTCTTAGTAATTGATGATTTCCTAGCAATATTAACGTTATCTCTATTTACATGGATATATATATATAAACTTTTACTTTCCATTTTTTATCTAATTAAAAATCCATGAAAATATTTAATTTAACATATGTAAATATATTATCATATACTTTTTTTGCTGAAATGTTACAAAAATCAATGTTTTATTAATTTACAATCTAACAGTTAATCTTACTTTATGTAAATTTCTCATTAGGGTTATTTGCCACTGCAAGTACTTATGATTGATATTAAATTATATACAAGAGTAAAAGTAGATATCCATTTTTCTTCTTATTTCTATCCTTTTATATTCACAATTGACTAAAATTATTTATATCATTCTCAGTTTACATTATAGAAAAATACTAACAATTGTAGCCAATTCCAGAAACTATAGTATACTCAAGTGCTGGAATTAATATATACTAATCCATGTAGTTTAGTGTAGAGATAAAGGAATCTGAAGCTTAAAATTCTTGGATTGCTTTTTATTTTATCACTTCCAATGCTTGAACTTTTTATAAACTCCTGAACAATAAACATGTCTATTATTGTTTTTGTTGTTCTTATTATTATTATTACTGCCTTCAAGAGAGTTACTGTGATACTATTAAAATATCATCAGGCCATCTTGGGTACTTCTGTATCATTCATTCACTCTCTTCTTTGGACGTTTTTGGTTTATTATCCATTTTCAGGGGTATCATGTTTTAAACAATATGGCTGATTTTTAAGATGATTATCATATTAATTACTTAATTGAATTTTTTTAAGATGATTATAAAAACACATTAAATTACACAAAACTCCAAATGATTGTAATTAAAAAAAATTTAATATAATTGTACTAAACAAAATAAAAAACATAATGAAAGAATACTTGCTTTGAATACATTTTGACATTACACCCCCATTATCTCCATTTTCACATAGTTTCATATTATTCCTATTAGCACACACTTTTCACTTAGGCACTATACTATAATTTTGAAAATACTTTACTGCATTTTCTTTTGTCATTGAAAGATTTCCAAATTTTAACCATTTTTGCAAAAGGTTAGAAAAAAAATAATTAAACAACAGCTTGAATGATGCTATGGTAAACATAAAACAATCACGCAATGTGTTAACAGTTTGTATGTTATAATATATGTAAAAATTAATAATTCATTAAATGTTGTGAATGGAATTTATAAAAAAAATATTATTTTTTAATGTTAACAAGAATTTATATTCGATTTCTTAATATTTTTTAATCTTATCAAGTGACACATGTTTGATAAAATAATTTTGAGAAAAAAAATACTTCAACAGCCTGAAAATGGATAATTAACCAAAAAACTCCTGGTGAAGAAAGTGAAGGAATGATACGTAAGTACCCAATCATGAACTTCATTGAAATTATAAAAATTGTCATATTATATTTGAAGACTATCCATCCACTACTATATCTCTACGTAAATAGTTTTCTATCTGTTTTTTAACCCAAGTAAAAAGCTGAAGAACAATTTGACACATATGTGCATTTATATATAAATTTTACCATTGATTATATATTTTAACTAAAGAGTTATTGTCAAATAAGTACGTCTAATTTTACATATATTGCAAAAAATAAATAAATACTAAATAAGTTGTTATTTAAATGGCAATGATTACCAATTTGATTTGTTTAAATACAAGAGTTTATATATGTAGAAAAACGTAATATCTTTTATGCACTAAGCTAATCGATTGAAACCTTATAAGAAAGACGAGATTTCTTTTCAGAGTATGTAAGTCTTTTTTAAAAAAAATTTTACTTAGCAAATATATAAATATTAGAATGACCCATGGGAGTGGTAACAAATTATAGATGACTTTTCTTTAAACTTGTTTCTATGACTTTTTTTAAAGCTAATATTTTTAATAATAATAATAATGTTATATAAATACAGAAATTCTATATCTTGTTTGCTTAATATTTATTGATTTTATTAAATAGTTTTTACATTAAATTTACCAAGGACATTGCAAAAACTATTCCTACATGATTTTCTTTTAATTCTAAGTAAGAATTATTTATTTATGTTGTAGAAATTTGCTAAATATATATCTGACATTTTTTTAAAAATGTATTATTTATTATTGTGGCAAATTCAACGTTATTGTTTGCGTTAGGAAGTAAGTTAAAGGAGCAGCTAAAGTAAGATAACGGAAATGATACAGTTCAACTGCGATCTAGGAATCTTTTTGCTTCTCTAAGTTAATGGGGGAATATGAGATAAAATATGGAATAGTATGAACGTTCCATCATCAGATTTTCAATGAAATGGACGGCTGAAGAGTTGCGTTTTGGAGTAGTTTGAAGCCTGTCCATTAAAGTATGAAGATTGGCTATCTTAATATAAAGCTGAGCACTGCTTGTATATATGTGTGGAGATAGTAATCTGAACCAACTGATAATTGCTGGTTTAGCATAAAATATGTATTATTGGTGATTATTTATCTTTTCAACATGTGTATTATCAGATGGGTCAGCAATATAAGATGGCATGGAGAGTTGAGGGTTGTGTGAAAGTCTGAGTTCGAATCCCTTATATAATAGCATGAATATAATTTTTTGTGTGAAAAGAAAAACATTTATTTATTTCCTGTTAAAAATAGAGTTTTACTTTTATTTTCAACAATAATATCATTTATAAATTAAATCACTTATAAATTATAACATCATTTGAGATGAAGCCTAACATATTCTTATTTTACACAAGAGATTCTAACTTGTATTCTAACCATTCCAGTTCCAACAATTACAGAGACAACTGATGAACTTTTGTTTTTCAAATCTCTTGTAGGCTGTAAAATAATTCTGGGTTTAAAAACAGATCATTTTGACACAGCAAAATATCATTTTTTTTCGGAATGAGATTCCAAATAAATTGATTTTGTATTGTTAAAGAGATTAGTATTGTTTTGTTTCTCATTTTATAGAAATACAGTTTCAGAGATTATTACATAATACAATTTACTGTTATAATTATTATGATTTAAAACAATATTTCAAATAAGTGTTACATTAACAAAAGAAGTAATGAATAATGACTTTTATGAACAAATTAAACATGATATCAATATTCAAAATCACAGCAGCCCATTGCATAAGTGTCAAAAAACTACAACAATTGTTATAATACAAGAAAAAGTAAGCAAAATATCTAACTGATGGCAATAACTTAGAGCTCATGGAAGTTATTTCTTATTGAAAGACTAATAATACTAACCTTATTAATATAATGTACTTTAAAAAGGATCTTACATTGAAGAAGAGATGAAGTAGTAAGATAAATTACCTCATAGAGTAACAAATTTTATGAAGTCATTTAGTCACACTGTTTTACTAAGTTTAATTTGACAGTAAGGACTATTATTTTTACAGTAATATCTGCACAAAGGTATAAATATTTTTTAATATTTTAATTAGGAAATTAAAATGTGAATTGTAGAAATGATAGATCACATTTTAAAAAGAGATTCATAATTTTTTTTCTAAATATCTGATGATACATTTGACATGCTATGATATCTCAACTATCTGCAATTTTTTCTCTTAATCATCATCAATTTTAGACCATTCAACATTATCTTCTATAATTACTTTCTTTAATGATTCATCAAAAACATAAATACATTCAAATAGCCAAAGCTGATATTCTGAATCAAAACATCATAATTTATAACAAAAAAAAATTGTAGTGTATATTCTATGCTTAATAACAGAGTATTTGTCATAATAATAATAATAAAATAATGAAACAGTCACTCATAAATGAGTATTGCCATTTTAATTTCAAGGAAAAATATCAAAGAAAAGAAAGAGAGAAAAACTACTCTTGAAATGAGTTTTGCTACGACTATGCAAACCGATCGGTATTCTGTTTACTTGATATTTTATGATGTTATGTTTTAATTGTGGCTACAGAAATTTTTTCTTTTTAAAATACTTCAACATCATGTCTCATTGTAGTTATCCGATATTTTTTGATCTTTATCTTTCTTTCCAATAGAAACAATTGGCATTGCAGTTTTTTTAGATCATTGATGCAAGATCCAGTTTTCCAATGAAATCATGCTCAAGATCACCTAAAACATATTATTAGAAATCTTGGATTGTTTAATCCAGTGAAAATGTGATTTTCTAATTGAGGATTCTATATTATCACATCCAAGAAGTTGAAGAATACATTGATTGTTTTTATGATCTTACTATTGCACTTGTCAAATTTTATAGTTTTCTTAAATGAATCTTCTCTAATGGATTTATATTATACAAATAGGATATATATGATTCAATAAACTAGATAAAATATAACAGCTTCATATTCAGCTAATTTAGTTAAAATAGTTGTTTCCCTATGATGAAATACTTTATCTTGTATCTTGGAGTCTATATTGTATCTTAACATCTAAGCCCATCTTTATACTTATAAAACCATTCAAGCTGAAAAATTTTCCCCATTAATAACTGATAAAGAATTTGAATTTTATGAATATTAATTATTTGCATATGACTAATGATACTTTTACTGAAAGATTTACGAATCAAAAATGAAGTTACAATAAATATGCTGCTAGAAAAGATGATAATAGATGGATAACTAAAGTCCTGAAGTAAATTTCAAGAAACTGTAAGAGACCTTGAATAAATTATGAGAAGAGTATTTGAGATTAAAAGAAATTTGTTAGTGTGATGCTAAGAAAAAACCCATGGATAGTGAAATTAATTTAAATTTAAAAACACATCTTTAAGTAGGTTGATAATGATTAAAAATAATAATGATGAGTTATACTGAATAACTAAATTGTCTACTTAATAGCTAAAAATGTTGACATCGTTTTGTACAAATTTGTCAAGATGTGAGTCTTCATATAAATTTATTTATTATCAAGACTGTAAAAGCAATTTAAATTTTATATTGGTTGGTGAAACCAATCTATATAGGTACTGAGTAAGCAATGGATGCTATGTCACAATCTTTTTTAGTAAAAAATGTGCTATGTGTTATATTCTATTTATCATTGATATTAGTATTTCTCAACAGATGAAAGATAAATGTAGTTATTTTATAATTGTTGTCATTAAAAAACATATAAGTATTGATCTAGAGTCAAAACTATAAACAAACTGGCTTGAGTTAGAATTTTTGAAGCTTCTAGACCAATAGTTGGAATATATCAATAAATAATACAGTTGGAAATTACATAATGCAAACTGAAAGCCCTTACTTTCACTTTCATTGCTTTAAGCTGTAATTAAGATCAGCACTAGATGTAATTTAAAATTTTTTCCAAGTTATAATGGACTTAAATATTTTTTCAGATAGATAGTTCATAGCCACAGAAGTAACTATCTAACAGTAGTTAGTAAATAGATATCTCATTTTTATTACCAATGAATAAAGATGCTAAATTAATGTAGGATGGTCAGATGAGTATCAATACATGATATAAAATATAAAAAAACACATTTGTACTATGATATCCCTTTCATTGCTGGTGGCAGAGATGTCATATTCTTACATGTGCTGGATTCATGTTAACATTTACCCTTTACCTCAAAATAGTATTACTATTTTACAAATCAATTAACAAGACATGTTTTTGCAGTAGCATTACTTATGGGGAAAATATTTTTATTAAGCAAATTCACAATATTTTTAGGTTTGCACATATGGCAATATAGATCAACAGCTCTCATTCATACAATTAAAATTTGAATTTGTAATCATTTTGAAATTAATATAAATAATAATTTGTTCCTGGTACAAACTAACTGTTAACACAAATTTTGAGCTATTTTTTATTTAAAACCTTGGTCAGGAGAGTATATTTATTATTTTAAAAAGTATTGGCAAGCAATCTACTTGAGGTCAATCAAAAAAGAGATAGTCTTGTCTGTAATAGAAAGTTAAAACTTTGTCATGATAAGTTGTATTTTATGTTAAGTATTTTCATGTTAATTTTTTAAATGTCATGTAAAACATGTAAAAATACAATTGTTTGTGAGTAATGCAATAGGCCTGCCACATTTGTGGCATTTGGTCTAAGAATTTGTGTGGATACTGGAACTTAGCTTACAGATAGTAGCACATCCTATATAATAGATGATTTTGACATATATATATATATATATATATATATATATATATATATTACAAAGCAATCAAGTCATGTATCACATGACCTAATTTAACAAACTTGTATTACAAATGTTATATAATGAGCTTGAAAATAGCTCTTAACAAGCTTTTCAGAATATCCCCAATCTCAGACCAGTTTCTGCTACTGGCTTCCTCAGTGAGGTACTAGGATATTCAAGCTCTAAATTTAAATACCAAGCCAAGCCCAGCACTTTATTTAATGAATAACTATTAAATAGAAAATCTGAAATTTTCAGACATTCATATCTCTTCCAATCCAGCTATCTAACTTAAATAGCCATATGGAACTGGACTAAGTTCACATCTTTAGGAATATAAAATCACCAAAGGCTTAATAGCAAAAAAATAAAATTACAAAGCAATCAAGTCATATATCACATGAACTAATTTAATAAGGTTGTATTACAAATGTTATATAATGAGCTTGTTAAATTAGGTCATGTGATATATGATTTGATTGCTTTGTAATTTTATTTTTTGCTATTAATGATTTGGTTATTTTATATTGCTAAAGCTATTAATATATGGTGTATTTGAACTTAGTTCAGTCCCATATGGCTATTTAAGTTAGATAGCTGGATTGGAAGACATATAAATGTCTAACAATTTCAGAATTTCTACTTAATAGTTATCTATTAGATAAAATATTAGGTTTGGCCTGGCATTTTAAATCTAATGCTTGAATATCCTAGCACCTCACCGAGTAGCAGAAACGTGTCTGAGGTTGGGAGTGCCCTGAAAAGCTTGTTAAGAGCTATTTACAAGCTCATTATATAAACATATATATTTGTGTGTGTTAAAATGAATATTTTTATAGGAAAAAGATGTATTTAGAAACAACTATGTTAAATTAAATAAAATTAAAGTAAAATACTAAAACTTCAACATGATAGATGAGGGCATATGTTATTTTGTCAAAATATCATGATTTTATTTTAAATAATTGTTCCCAAAACATGATTTATAATATATATACATTCACATAATAAATTAAATCTTTCCCAGTATTATATACAATATAAGACACTGTAACAGAATGTATATTTTAATATTAGTTTTAATAATCTAGTATACTTTTAGCAATTTTAGCAATATAACATATTCATGGTTATCAAGATTATAACAATTTATAAGTCATTGTTGAAAGGGTTTGCAAAACAAAATAAAATAAAATAAACAATAGAAAGACAAAAGTTAAAGGGGTCTAATTTTTGAGCAAAATGGACACGTGATGAATCAGAGATTCAATAGCATTCAAATAAACAATATTTAACAGTTAATTTTTATAATATTGATAACCATGACTCTGATGCATTGAAAATATATTAGATTATTAAAATAAATATTAAAGTTTATACTATGTTATAATGTCTTTTTATTATATATTTTAATTTGTCGTTTTTATTTTGAATAGAATTTTGGCTTTTGAAAAAAGTATTTTTTTTTACCATATGTCATAGTATCGGCCGGGAGGCAAATCCGCAACAACCGTCTGCAAACAACTGCTTGCTTGCAAGACTGCTGCGCTGACCTCTCGGCTAACAATGCTTGACGCAAATGCATTAAATTTATATTTCATATATTTAATATTTTCTCTATGTAAAAGCATGATCATAACTAAACATAGATTATTATGTATTCATGATATAGACATTTTGAACATACACGCATATATATATATATATGTTGTAACGTGATAAAAATGATGATGCTAGAAAAATGATCAATATGATCTGAATAATATGTAGCTCAATCTTTGGTTGCCATTTTGTAATGGAATATTGATTATAATATGGGATGATAATAGAAAAACTTTAGTATGTCTTAGAATTGAGATATCATTCATACCAATATAAATCTAGACTAAATGTGGAATGCTATTTTATAATGGCCTTAAAATTGATTTGGAATTTTGTAACATTTATCACCTGTACACGATCATCATCATCTAGCATTGAGTGTCAACATTCGTCATAAAATAAAAAAAAATGATTTATAGATTTTTAGACAACCACTTATTAATGACACTGTATGGGAATAAAAGATCACGAAGAAATGCCCTTATGATTTATATTATTTATCATAGAGCAAAACATGCATCAATAAATAGTAGCTCTGTTAAAACTGTGTAAAATTATCTAGATCAGTTATTGGTCACCCTAGACAATAACAATATTTCCAATACATGATTATTTAGATTGTCCACTACATTATCATAAAATACTAATAATCTCTATTTAAAACTAATTTATTGAGATAGTATTTAAACAAAAAAAGCAAACAAGATCATCACTACAGACATCATCAAATCTATTTGCTATTCCAAAGAACACTGCAATAAGTAGTGGCATCATATATCATTATCCTAGACAATGATGTATGCTTAAGATATTTATTTAACTTATCAGCAGATGAAACTAAATTCATAATGTTTAAATAAAATAAATCCTTACTCAGTTTTGTATCTACTTTAATAAAACTTTAAATATAATATCAATATTTCATTCATACTCTACATTAGATCAATATGCAATTATTGCTTAAGTTATGTTTTAAAATGAAATACTCTACACAAATTTATTATCAATAAATCTATTAGATAATTCTGCATTTGGCCACATCCAATCATATTATATATAAAATATACCATAGATTTCTATTGGATATTTACTGACTTAAAATCACTGACATTATTCATCTACTTGAATCTTCAGTCAATCGATTATAAAAATGGATTTTAGACTTTCACATGACTCACCACTCTCCACACTATCTCATAACACTGATACACTTCAACACATATATGTTGAAAAGATAAATAATCACCAATATACATATTTCATGCTAAACCAGCAATCATCAGTTGGTCCAGATTACCATCTCTACACATATATGCTGTAAGTGCTCAGATATATATTAAGATAGCCAAACTTCATACTTTAATGGACAGGCTTCAATCTACTCCACACTACAACTCTTCAACTGTCCATCCAATTGAAAATCTGATGATGGAACACTCAAAGGCCACCCTGAGGCCAAGATTCTTGTCACACCCATGTTGACCTAAGGTTAATCTGACCCCTCATCTACAGGACATAATCCATTTAATACATATATAAGGGATGCACATACATCACTACTATGCAATAACTGAAACACACAGGCTTATTATATACCTGTGTCTATATATGTAATATATAGGATATATGAGCACAGACTTTCACATGACCCACCACTCTCCAAGGTCAACATGGGTGTGACAAGAATCTCAGCCTCAAGGTGGCCTTTGAGTGTTCCATCATCAGATTTTCAATTGGATGATCGGTTGAAGAGTTGTAGTGTGGAGTAGATTGAAGCTGTCCATTAAAGTATGAAGTTTGGCTATCTTAATATATATCTGAGCACTTATAGCATATATGTATAGAGATGATAATCTGGACCAACTGATGATTGCTGGTTTAGCATGAAATATGTATATTGGTGATTATTTATCTTTTCAACATATATATGTTCAAATGTATCAGTGTTATGAGATGGTGTGGAGAGTGGTGGGTCGTGTGAAAGTCTGTGCTCATATACCCTATATATTACATATATAGACACAGATATATAATAAGCCTGTGTGTTTCAGTTAAAAATGGATTTTATAACAATTAAACTATATATATGATTATTGGCAGTTATACAAGCCAAATATAATATTGTTATACTAATCAATAAAATTGATGATCCCTACTTCAAAGAAGTTTAAAAGTAATTAAGGCAAATCATTCTGACTCATGACAGAACCAAATCTATTAACATTTTTGTAACCGGACAAGATAAGCAAATTAATAATCAACCCAGAACTAATGAAATTATTTCTACCAGTAATATTGGATTAGATAAGTATACAAATATTTAAATGTAATAACAAATATAAAATTTATATATAATCGGATTTGGTTAATCCTGGATCAGACTTCAAGTACCAAAATTATCTTGCACATTCAAAAAAAATAATTAGACAGATTCACCGAATTTTAAATCAACTTTAAATTTATTGGTTTATAATAAGAATTGATAACATTAATAATAGACTAAAATTGTAACCAGTTAAAAATATATATAATACTATATTTCTTAATATGTAAGTAATTGGTAGTCTATCATGGTATAGAATCAATAAGAATAAGAATAAAATATGTATAGATGAAACTCAAAGTATGTTGTGTGACAATAATACTATAAGGAGAAATTTGAAATATCTTCCTGTGACTTTAAATAGAATCTATAACGATAAAAAAGTGTGATCAAATAAAAATTAATCTCTATTTATTCATTACTGTAATTTCTAAATAACTAGATTAACATACAATCCACTGTATTCAAATTCTTCTTTATCCAAATATCCCTGAGTTAAATCTTGAACATAAAAAAAATTAAACATTGTAAATTAACCTGCACCATCAGTAAGTGTTTAAATAATAGAAATAAAAATGAATCTATTTGACATTTTTATCATGTGAATCCTATAATAACTCATATACATATATATCATTTAACACTATGTTTTAAAATGAAATATGAATAAAACACACATTTTTCTTAGCCTTTTTTTAAAAAAAAATCAAAAATGTATACATATAGTAATCATACCATAAATGAACAGACTCATTTTTTCTTTATATCAATTAGTCCATCATACCTCCTAAGTTTCTTGTTTCTGATCCTAATGCATAGAGATGATTTTCCTTTAAGTAGAGAAGACAAGCATGAATGATAACTATCATGGATATGAATTCAATTACTTTTACATTTAAATTCCAATATTTTCTTTTAAGCATATAAATTAATCCAAGCTTTTGAAACAATAGATACTTAGTCAATGCAAAATCACATATCACTAGCTTTATTTTCCTTCTTCATGGGTAATCATGTATGAAGATAATTTTTTTTTCATTGACAAAATTCAGCCATATCCAAATGAATAATAAATGCTAACTTTTTCTTTCCAGATTAAAAAAGTGAAATTTAAATTGCTTAATATTACATATAAGTTAAGTTAATTGATCTTGTGAAATTCATTGATCTAAAATATGATATCCATATACACAGTTGGGTCTGCATTCAACATGAATAAATAGATGGAATTCTAGATTTTGATAATAGAATATTTTTTTATAGCCAACTTGCACATTTTGATAGTTTTGTTTTGTTGTTTTACATTTTACTGTATCCTCAGGAATTTCATCAATGAACTGGCCCCAATTGAATGGGGAGATAGTTGGGCTTATTCTCCCATAATTTTAAAAATTAATCACTTAAAATTTTAAAATTTAATATTTTTTTTAAAAATGAATATAAATGTATTTACAAGCATTTTGGTTCTATTTATAACATATTCTTCATGATATATCACTCAAGTTTTTCTCAGTGATGTAAAGAATTGTTTAAGAAAATTTGTCTCCAATTAGTAAGTGAAATGAAGGGTACAGTGAAAATAAAACCCTGTTTTACAAGTTTAATATTATTTTTCATTTTTGATCAAAATAAAAAATTTGTAGTACAATTTTAATACATTTTAATGAATATAAATATTTTTATATATGTTTTTAATAAAATTTACCCATAAATTATTTTATAAACAAACACATATGAAACATAAATCATTTAATTTTGTAATGGTGATGGTAATAACAGAAATTGAAATGTGTAATACTCAATAATAATACTGATTTTATTTGAGTGATCTTTTTGTGATTCACTTAATTGTTTTTCCATAATCTATTTATTTATTAACTGATTTATATTTTTCCTGAAATTGATAAAAACTGATTTATGATTTAATTCTAAAATTAATAGTAAATAATATTATTTTAAAATAGTAGGTTGCCATGGTTATCTAGCTAACATTAATATTTCCACACCTCCATTGTCCATAAATCAAGTGAAATGAAAATTAAACAAGAACAACAAACTTCTTTTTTTTTTTTTTTAAAAAAAAAAGTCATATAGCACTAATCTGAATACTGACAATATATATGTTACAATTTAACTTTAAAATTATAGACATTAACTCATCAATAAAAATAGAAAACAAAAATAAATAGTAATGAAATTATGATAACAACAATGGAGTAACAAAGTGAAAGAGTATATTTACATATAAATGTGCTGTTTTAAAACTAGAAAAGTGCTTATGTGGATGTGTTTTATATTTTTAAGTTCATATCAATTTCTAAATCTATGTAAGTATCACTTAGTGAAGAAAATTACTTGATGTCACTTTTTTGGTGGACCTTTTGCAAATGTCTTCATACAGACTCAATAATTTTGACTTAATGATATTACTATTTATTGGAAATTCTTTTCATTTATATCTTCCAATGACAAATTTAATGCTTTTGTAATCCTTTTTTTTTCATGTGTCAAAGCATCAGCCAGGAAGCAAACCCAGAAACCCAGGACAACTGCTTGTAAGGCAGCTGTGCTGACCACTTGGTCACCATAAAGCAAGTGAAACATTAAAATTTTAGAGTCACAAAGAACCACCACATTTTTACTTTTGCTATTTCACTATTGCCAATCGATTTTTAGTGAATATTTGTCTATCTTCAACCTACATTTTTTTTTTTTTAAAATTTACTTTCATTTTATCGTGGCTTATTTTTAAGTTTGATAGAATTGTTATCATTTGGTTAATATTGTCTGAATTACAGCAAAGAAGCAATGAAAACAAGTTTTTGCTGTAAAAGATGTTAAACAATAAAGTAGTCACTACTATATATGAAAATACAGTATATTTGAAATATATAATTTTTATTTTATTCAATTTTTTTTTGTAATTGTGACTTATTAAACTTGTGAATTTTAAATATACAAATACAGTGAGCTTACTATAAAATAATTCATTAAAACATTAATATACTTATTAAATATAAAATATCAAGTGTAAAATTTAGCATATAATTAAATTATTTATTCATAAATAAATAATAGGTTTTATTTATTGCAAAATAGTTAGATAAAAATATTTCCCCACCATTCTAGTACTACCCATTTTAAGTTTGAGAAATCAATGTTTATTAGCTGGTTTGGTTTATAATATTGTTATTAGTTAGAAAGAGCAAGTGATTTGTTCTTATATATCCATTAGTGCATTAATATTAATCAATAAGATAATATAAATGGGCTGTTATAATTTTTTTTTTTTGGTTGGAGCTTGGAAAAAAATGAAAATTAATTGTTGATAATAAAAAAAGAGGGAGAAGGCTTCATCAATATTGACTTAATTACTTTTTTTATTCTTTATTAAGCATACTCTTAAATATTTTTATTACCTGAAAATTCTTGAATTATAGAAATATTGATTTATGTATTACAGTGAAATGTTTCTGTAAATTATTATTAAAAAAAATAACAGCAAGTATCAATCAAAATTCAATTAATATGAAATAAATATTGCACTTTTTTAAATAACAAATTGAATCATACCATTTCCTTCTGTTCTATTTTTATCAAAGCAGAAGGGCAAAAAATGAAATAATCTGGAAAATAAAACAACAACTTTGCAAATAAAAAATGAAGAGCAAAAAATAAATAGCCAAATTAAAAGTTTTCATTGTAGTCTTTGGCAAAAAAAAAGTATTTTTAATTAAAAAAAAAGGGGATGGGCATTGGATAGTTACACTAAATCTAAATTTTTAAAATAATGTTTGATAGAAAATATATTCAAATAATGAAAATGTTTCTTCAAAGAATTGAAAGCCAATTTTCATTTTTTAAAAAAAAAAGTCTGTAATAGTACTCACTTTCTGTTAGATATAAGTAAATATTTATTCTATTTTTTTTGCTAAAAGTCTATTATATTCATGTTTAATGTATACCTCAAATACTTATTCAGAAACAAATACATAATAATTTTACAAAAATAAATGAAGAAAATTATGTGTAAATTTATTTTCTTGGTTAGTGTAGTTTCATCAAAGAACCTATACTATACAGATGCACAAGTGATTTCTGTCTGAAAAAAAATCAATAATCTTTTGAATTATTATTATTGTAATATAAATTGTTCACTCTTAGATGCTAATATAAATTGTTCACTCTTAGATTCTAATACATAGAGGATGTAGTTGGAACTAAAATCTTTGGCAATTCCTGAATGATAAACTTTTCCATAGTTTTTATTTAATTCAGCTTTTTATCATCAAACACAATGAAAAAACTGATTGTTAGTATCATAAAAGTGGAAAGATTAATATATTAAAAAGGTATGTTTATTTTTTAGATAACCATTTGGTGATGATGCATTCCAAAGTTGATGTAGTCCATTGCATTACATACAAATGCATGTTACTTGTCACTGCACAAAAATTACAGACCATCAATTGAATATTAATTACATATTTCTTATAGTGACAAAAGTAACTTTATTTTTAATGATGCCTTAATATATATATATATAATTGTAAAAATATTAATGTTAAAAATATTTTTTCTTCCAAAATCTTACTTAAGTCCTTTTGTGTTATTTATTTTAAATAAATACATTTCATCCTTTTATTCCTCATAATACTTTTTATTTTATGAAAGCATTCTTAAAAGTGTAAAGAAAAAATGTGTTATTTAAAGATTTATTTTGTATTCTTCTCTCTATTGTATTTTTATTTCAAATTGGATTTTTTAAAAAAAAAAACAACATATTTTTATTATGTAATAGAAATTCAGAAATAATAAGTCTTTCTGAAGAGATGTTATAAATACAACAATAGTTGTTAGTAAATATAGAGATATGAACTTAGGATTTTTCAATCTAATATTTGTCCTCCACTCCATCTCAAACATAACACACATGACCACATCCATGTGGAAAGGATAATTGATGCCCGTATTTAGATTTATTAATGCGATTGTATATATACTGAAGCAGTCAATCTTAGCTTAAGATTGTGCTTCATGTTTCTACCTACTAATCTGTGTTTAAATCCCTATTTCCCATCCTGCTCCTTTTGTCATGTATATATATTTCATGTATATATTTGAGATGCGCGCCTAAATTATAAAATTTAATGTTTCAATAACATGTTTTAAAATTATTATTAATTCTTTTTATTATTTATTAGTTGTTTTTTTTTTTTAAGTATTATAGATGCAGTTCAAATATATACATAAAAGCAAAACATACTAACAAAATATTGATGTTTGTAAATATTTATTATATGTCATTTTTAACTTTTTCATTTTAAATTTCTTGTTTTTCTATTAAACTGTATATTTTTTTTATAAAATCCACTATGGAAGATGTGACTGTTGTTAATTGTCCAAAAATAATTAAAGGGAGGTATTTTTTTAATTAAAATTTTACTTAAAATAAATGGGATTAAGTAGATTAAAGATTTTCTTTTGTTGAAAACATGTCAAATCTATTTCTAATCTGGAAATAGATTTGAATTTATTTTGGACATTATCTAACAATTGCATCTTTCAAAAACAACTTATAAAAGAAAAAGTATAAAATGACTGAATTTTGGAGAACAGATTAGATTAACTACTATTGAAAGAAGATTAGCTACTCTAGTGAAAACGTATTACACGTCGCTTGAAACTTAAATAATGTAGCAGTAAATCCATCACTTCTCAGCCCCTTTGGGTCATCATCTTTTGTGGCCATACCATCCTGCTGCCCAAGAGTGCAAAGCCTGACCTAAGAACTTCAGTGTGCATTTAATAGAAGCTTGCTGCCACAGGAGAACATGCAATAGTTTAAATTGAACTCTTAAAACTGCAAGGTAATTTTTCAAGCCGTCACCTCAAACTAAATCTAGCCTAAATAATCTACCAAGATCTCTTCTCATGTATTCTTTAACTTTGCCCTTTATATATATATATATATATATATAACACCAAAACTGTCTAACACTATACTAGCAAAAAATATATATATATAACACCAAAACTGTCTAACACTATACTAGCAAAAAATAAAAATGCAAAACCATAAAATAATACAGTACTAGATTAAATTCAAAATTTTAAAAGATTTATTCTTAAACAATTTATTATACAGATTATGAGTAGTTTATCTAATTTAATTGATAGTTATAAAATGTTTAGAAGAAAGTTGGATTTTAGAAGGAATTTTAATTATTCTGTTTTAAATTCTTTTTTAAAGTGGTTTAGGAGTAAGTGTGAAATCACTTATAATAATATGTATTTCAAGAAATTTAAATGGTTCATTGGAAAGGCTGAAAATAAAAGTTTTGTGAAAGGAAAAGAGTTTAGATTTGGGTCTTATAAAAATAGGCCTGATGCTTCATCTGTTTTAAATTTGTCAAATTATATTTTGAATGTATCTGATTTGGCTATTTTAGCTAAGGGTCCTGGTTTTGTTCCGTTTGCTAATAGAAGTTTAATTTTTGATTTTGTTTCTGCAATTGAAAGTAATAGTAATATTTCTGATGAAAATAAAATGTCTTTACAGGTTATTTTGAATAGTCAATTACTTAAAAGAGAAAAATTTGTTTTTGCCCCTAAGGAAATTAGTTTTGTTAAAAAAAGATTGAAAGCCAATGATGTTGTATTATTAAAAGAAGATAAAGGTGGCCGGTTTGTATTGTTAAATAATATTGATTTTAAAAGTAAAGTTTCTTTAGAATTAAATAATGGAAAATATGCTATTTTAGATTCTGATCCTGGTAAAAAATAAAATCTAAATTAATTAAGATTATGAAAGTTATGGAAAATAAAAAGATTTTTGATAGAGCTACTTATTTAAATTGTTACCCTAGTGATTTTGTGGCTCCAAAGGTTTTCTTTAATTTGAAGTCTCATAAAGATAATTTTCCTTTGAGATATATTTTTGATTTTACAGGAGGAATTGTTGATAAAATATCAAAATTTATTATAAGATATTTTAAGGATTATATAAAACTGGGTCAATTTTGTGTTTCTTCTTCCTTTGAAGCTTTTAAGAAAATAAATGGTTTTGTTTTGGATGATGATTGTGTTTTTGGTAGTTTAGACATTGAAAATATGTACCAATTGGTTAATAGATTAAAAAGTATTGATGTTTTTCTTTCAATTTTAAAAAAAAATTAGAATGTTTTTCTGCAGATAAGATTAAGGTTTTTCATGATTTGCTTTTGCTGTTAGAGGATTCAATGTATTTTATGTCTAATGATGTGTTTTATAAGATTAGAGAAGGTTGGGTTATTGGTTATGTCATTTCTCCATTGATGTGTGCTGTCTATATTGATTATTTGGAGTGCAGTATTATTAATATGTTTTCATGTTCTATTAAATTATTTGTTAGGTATGTTGATGATTGTTTTTTTGTTATTCAGAAAGAGAAATTAGAAGAGTTTTTATGTGGATTGAATGGTTTTGATTCTAGTATTAAGTTTACAATTGAGGAGGGTGGTTTTGATTTTGTAAAATTAAAGTTTTTAGATTTAAATGTTGAGAAGGTTAATAATGTTTTGTTTTGTAGTCATTTTATAAAACCTAAAAATTTGAGAAATATGATTAGGCCTGATAGTTATCAGCCTTTTATACATAAAAAAATGTCTTTGTTGAATTTTTGTTGTCAGAATAGAAGGCTTAATAATTTTAATAATGATGCTGATATTCAAAAAAGTCAATTTGCTGCTGAATATGTAGAATTGGGTTATAGTCATGATTTTATTAAAAAAGTGGTATTTAATAATAATGTTTATAGTCATGATTTGGATGATAAGAATTTTGTTGGTAAGGATGATGATTATATGTCTTTACCATTTAAAGCATCAATTTATAATTTGGTTTATATGAATAGTCATTTGTTAGGTGGAAAGAAGGTTGCATGGAGGAAAGGTTCTAATTTGAATTCATTACTTAATGGTTCAAAGCAGTCTGTTGATAGTAGGTCTATTCCTGGTATTGTTTATAAAATTCCATGTAGTTGTGGTAAGTTTTATGTAGGCCAGAGTAAATTTAGCCTTAATGAAAGGGTTAAGGTTCATATAAGTAGAGTTAAACATAGGTATCTTAACTCAGCTTTATATATTCATGAATTGAATACAGGTCATAGAATATTGTTTGACAATGCTTTGGTTATTTTTTATGAAAAGAATGAGTTAAAAAGAATAAAGGAGACTTTGATGATAAAACTCCTTGATTCTGAGGCTATCAATCTTATGAAGACTTCTTTTGATATTAAGGAAAGGTGCAGTTTGAAATGAATTATGGGAAGGTTTGTTTGTTTGTATATATATATATATGTTTTTCTTTAGGTTGATTTTCACTTGAGAAGGTCTATTTGTAGTAGATGAAACAATGGTTGTGTAAGGATTTTGGTAAAATTTTGAATTTAATCTAGTACTGTATTGTTTTATGGTTTTGCATATTTATATATATCTGTAAATGTAATTTTGCTCTCAAATGATTTCTTTATATCTAATCCTATCTCATATGCTTTTAACTTTCCTTAACTTTGGTGTGGTCATTTATTTATAGATATTTATTACTTGATTTTATATATATGCTTTTTTTTATTAATTTGCTAATCTCAAACAAACTGGCGATTTTAAATTTATAAAAATATTTTCTGTCATTTTTTAAGTAAACCTTCACGAAGCAAGTTATTAATGTCCATTTAAAACAATGCATTATTAATTAATATACTTGCCAGATTGTTTTTTGAGTCAACATTTTATTTATGATAAAAATGTATTTGTTTAACTCTGGGTTTTCTACCTGGAAAATCCAGAACTCAAGCTACAATGCTCTGAAACATTTATTTTATAATTATTTATTAAATTCTGAAAGGGTGACTTATAATTTGTTTTCTATATAATTGCTAATCTTACTTCATTTTTCATACTCTTAAAATTTCAAATCTTGTATTTAAATATTTCAGTTATTGTAAAATCAATGAAGATGGGATTGTTTTATTTTAAATAGCAGAAAAGGGATGGGGGAAAATCTTATTGTTTCTTTTACTAGGTAAAATCTTAACGTATATTTTATTAAATGAAATATTCTCTCTCTATATATATTATAATTGCATGGCATATTATAGTATTCAAACAAGGGTAATTTATTTTAAAGCAGTAAAATTTATTCAATGTCGTTAGAGACATGTATCATTACTGCGTTTATGACATTTAGCCGATCTTCATGTTCTATATATATGTGCTTCTTAATCTGGGGGTTACAACAAGTTCAAACCCATAGATTTCTTCTCAAGTCTTCATATAAAAATGCCTCTGGCAGTGACCCCTAAGTCTGGTACATGCTATGCATATTCTTTCTTCGTATGAAGAGGCCACTGGCGGTGACCCCTAAGTCTGGCACACACTATGCCCATCCATTTCTTCATATAAAAAGGCCTCTGGTGGTGACCTTTAAGTTTGGCACATGCTATGCCCATCCATTTCGTTTTTCATCCAGAAGCATGACCTTTTCCTCTTAGTTATTTTTAGGCTATTATGTCAGCACTGCAAACTTCTTCGTATTATTATTATTTCTTTTGCTTCATGACCCAGTTTTAATGCTCTAATATTAAAATTAAGCTTTGCTTAAAAGATATATATATATATAAATTCCAATTACTTCTATTTTATTAATTAAGTTTATTTCAATCATACACAATCCTACCTTCATAATTTATATATCTATATTTAAGAGTATCTATTTGCCTTGGGAAAAATAAAGTGTTCGTCTTACTATTGTTTAAGTAATTTTTCATTAAATATTTTTGTCATAGTTCAAATATAATCTTTTAACTGTCTTTTGTTTATTTTCACGACCTCAATGGCGTGAAAATAATTTATATCATATGTATAATGAATTTCAGAATGCTCCCCTAAATCATATGTTAGTCACCACGTTTCAGAACCATAAATCAAAGTGTTAATGGCAGTATTATGTAATTCTTTCTATATTCTAGTAGCATTTTAATATTGGACCCACCAAAGATGTGTGTTTATTTATAATATATCATTTAGCTAATAAAGAGCATATGAGAAATAATAGCGCAAATGACACTATGTAATCATCTACTGCTTGCTCATTCACGCACATACTAATGTACTTAATTTATAAATATATATAAATAATTTTTCATTATAATAAACTGTATTTTATTGTCTAACTTATTTGAGTAGTTTGAATTCCTTTTTCCTCTACTTCCACATATTACAGCCATGCTTATGTATATGTTAATATAGTCATAGTTAATAGATGTCTTATTGTGTTGCTCAGCTTTGCTAATCGGCTGGATTAAGATTAATTCTAATGTGCCATCACTATTATGTTATTCACTAAGTGTTAGATCTGGGGCTTAGAGAGTGGGTTCGAATCCAGGCTGGTCTCTGACCTAAATCTTGGGATTGACTGGGTTTGAAGTACATTTTGTGAGTTCCAGCTCATGTTAGATGGATAAACATGTTTTGACCGGCACAATACATACATGTAATGTGTTGGTCTACAGTTTAGCAGTATATATCTTTGTGAATTCTTTTTTGTTGATTTTTTAATGTGTACTATGTATTTTTTTGTATCATAGTTATGTGTAGACATACTATATAAAAGTTTACTATTCCTTAACAAACTTTAAATAAATCAGCTAATCATTTCACAGGTAAACTCTTATTAATTTTGTGATCCCATTAAAATAACAAGCTAATCAACTCTTCAAAAAAATTGTTTTGCAGCAATATCACTGCTCTTTAATTGTCAGACAGCCTTAACTTTAACTATTCCAATATAATATACAAAGATCTCTTTCTTTAAATACCAAACTCCAGACCAATTAGAGTTTAAAGTGTAAAATAATAATAATTTTCTATTTTTAAATAATAAGCATTTAAATGTTACAACAAATTAGCCAAAGACAAAACTAAAAACAGCTACAAATTATTCTCTTAAGCATTAATAAATATTAACTATAATCCACTATATAAAAATGCATGTATTTTATATATGTGGTGCTAAAAGTGTATATTACATATATTGTTCAGTATTGTTCATTGTTATAATATTCATGAAGGATCATAGAACCAACTGTCATAAATTTAATAGTTTTACTATATAAATATAAACTTTCCTAGTGGTTATTATTGTAACTATGATTAATATTCCAACACTGGTTTATTAAGTTAAATGAAATACCAAAAAATCCAAAGCACAAGATAAAACGTTTTAAGAGAAAAGATCAATATGTCTTTACTTTCTTACATTACTTTATTTATAGAGGCTAATCTAAAGTTGGGAAAAAATATGAAGATTTTAAATCAATCATATTACTTTTTTATAGCTATTTTGAAAAATTGTTTTAATTTTAATTGACATTTGCAAAAATTTTCAATTTATAGCCTATCAATAAATCAAATAATGAAATATGTAAATACAAACTTCCCTGCTTAATATTATTTATATTTAAGATTAATGTCTAACACTGGTTTATTAAGTAAACAAAATACTCTCAGTCCAAGAAACAAGGTAAAACTTTTTGAGAGAAAAGATCTCCTATTTCAATGCCTTTATAGAAGCCAATCTAAAGCAATATATATATATTTTAAAGATGTTTTTGCTGTGGCAGAGAGAAATAGCTAAATGCCTCCCTATCTCAGGATCTATGCATGAAATGGGCTTATGATGCTACTACAAACTGTCATTATTAAATTGAGATCTTTTTAAAAATTAAAATTAATTTTAAAAATATCAACTAAGAGCCATGGCTGAATAATTCTCTTTTAATTTATCAATAAACAGCAATAGAACAATATAAAGCTAAAAAAAATGTTAACATATACTATGCAAGAATTTACTGTAGCAAAAAGAAAAAAATGTATTTACATGCGATTTAATTATTTGAAATGTATTTGTTTTGAATTTTTGTATTTTTTATTTTTAATAAAAGTAATTTTTTTTACATCATTTAAAATAAAAAGAAAAAGAAAAAATAATGAGTGATAATAATGAATTAAAAGAAATTGATAACTACAAATGCCTTGATTAGATTATTAATATGGATGGAAACATAATGGATGAAAATAATCACAGAATTAAACTTAGATGGAATGATTTTAGTAGAAATAACTTTATATTAAAAGAAAATATGTATGTGTAATTGAAAAGAAAGATTTTTTTTTAACAAATGTGTCTTACAAGTTTTTATCTATGGATCTGAGAGTTGGGCAATTAACTGAAGAGCAATACAGACTTTTAGACACTATGAAGTATGGAGAGATATATGCTGGAAATCAAAAGCAAAATACATGTGAAAGAATAAACAGGTATTATTGACATTAGTAAAGGAATTAAAATTTGAAATGAATATGGTTGGAAATATTTTTGGAAGTGATGATAGAAGATAGACATATAATGTCTTAAGCTGGAATCCAAGATATTTTAAAAGACCTAAAAAAAGCCAATGTGCGAAATAGATGAATAATGTAAGAAAGGTTTCTGAAGTGAAAAGATTTAAATTGGAGAAATTGATTTAATTTGAAGAAGCATTTATCCTGTAGTAGACTGATAAAAGATGAAAAAAATGAAATAGCTGTTTTTCAGGTGTTCATTTAAAGTTCAGAATTCATATGAAGTAGAACCATCAAAAGCAGAACAGTTAAGCCAAAATTTCTGAATTTTGAAATCCAGAATCCATTAACTTACCATTGTAATAAACTGTACAGAACATTCAAAAAAATAAAATATAATCTTACACACACATATCCAAAGACCGCCTCAAATTTAAAATTATGGGGATAGTAAGCTTGTTATATTTAATTTAAAGTTACCTAGTGTAGTTATGTAATAACTCATTAATAATTCAAATAATAATGTAATAAAATGATTCACTGCTCATGAATTTATTTGAGCTTCAGATAGAGTATGAGTAACTAACAGACTTCAGCTCCCACTATTTTCAACCTCACAGGGCATTAAAGTTTATGAGATATGTTCAAATAATATAAAATTAAAATAAACTGTATTAAAAGTGTCATAAACTAAGGCATATTATCTCTAACAATGATGATATATTATTATTATATTTATGGCAGGGTCTTATTGTTTAGTTACTTGAGCATACCTTCACAGACAACTCGCCTTTAACATATAAATAAAAATATTACTGATTTATGTAAAAACTTCACTGTCTAATTATTTCAAAATGACATTTTAATATTGAGCATTATTATAAAATTAAAGTTGTTAAATGTTATTTTTTATATTTTCTTGAATGACGCAAATATAGACATACATATGTTACATTCATAAAAACTATGAATATTAAAAAAGAAATAAGAAACTGAATATTTTTTTATTGGCAAAACATGTTTCAACAGATGATAATAATAAGTCTTATTAAAATATAAAATAAATGCATAAGTTTAATTCAGCTATCTGATAACATTATTTTACCTTCATGATGATAGAATATTAACAACCAGTCAGTCATTCAATATGTTTTGATCGCTAAGTTCAAAGTGAGTTCAAAAGAAAGGTCATATCCTTGTAATGGTAAAGGAAACAATCAAATGTCATATCAAGTTATAAAAAAGAAATTTTTAAATGATATTACAAAATATATATGTTTGTTTATCATAGGATGTATTAGTATATATATTATAATTATTTATATTTTTCCTGAATGTTTAGTGTATGACAAAACAATAAACCCAAGACTAAAGGTTTTGGGATTAAAGCTCAGTTTGATGCTCAAACATCATATCTTCTGAGAAACTAATTATTTGCATTTTTTAACAACTAGGTAATTCAAAGTAATAATAATTTATTTTATATAATTTCGTTAACAGAAAATAGGATACTATCAGAAATTACAAACATTTATCACCAGATAAAAATAAGTAACATTTTGAATAAGACAGAAAATAGAAAATATATATATTTAAAAGAATCGACGTTTACAAATAAATAAATAAATGATTAAACTTGATACTACAATAATAATTAATAAAAGAATTCAGAAGTTAATAGCAAGAAAATCTAGAAATTTAGATCAGTGATTAAAATTGCGCTATGAACCAAGATATTATTAATACATGAAAAAAAATTGAATGATGGTAAAGATATCAAATATGTCAATTTAATTAATGTAGTGTAAAGTTTTGTATGTAATCTGTCATGAATTTATATTAATTTGATGCCTCTTTGAGTTTTGAATATAATTAAATATGCCCTAATTGTTCATATTTTTATTCCATCACTTTTTAATCCCATTACTGGGCTATTTATTTGCAGTTACAAAACATATATTTACATGTATATTGGAGATCATTTACTTTTCACATGTGTTATCATGTGTATTGGTTGAATGAGATAGAATAGATAGCTGAAGGGAGCTGAACAATCTGTGTTCAAATCCCTTATAATTACATGTAAACTCATATTTAAAAATAACAGTTACTATACTAATTTCAAATATTTTGATTATACGACGAGTATAATTTATAGAAACAATATGTTAAGAAGTTTGAAAATGATTGCTTTAGATAATCTAGCAGATAAAATAATTTTAGGATTAGAAGAAAATGTATTCAACTTCATTAATTAATTTGGAGATTTACTAGAGAAGATTACAACACTAATATTAAATTATATAGAAAAAGATAATGTATGCAGGATTTGAATTCAGACTTTCACATGACCCTCAACTCTACATGCCATCTCATATTGCTGACCATCTGATCACACACATGTTGAAAAGATAAATAATCACTAATATAAGTATTTCATGCTAAACTAGCACTCATCAGTTGGTCCAGATTACCATCTCCACACATATATACAATCAGTGCTCAGCTTTATATTAAGATAGCCAATCTTCATACTTTAATGGACAAACTTCAAAGTACTTTGACCCACAACTCTTCAGCCTTCCATTTCATTAAAAATCTGATGATGGAACATTCAAAGCCCACATTAATGGCAAGGTTGTCATACTATGCATGTTGACATTTAGTCATTCTGACTCTCATGGTACAGGAGAATAATCCATTTTTACATACATATGTGAGGGATGGGCAGTCAGAATGTCTAAATGTCAACATGAATAGAATGAGAAATGTGGCACTACTGTGGGCTTTGTACATTTCCATCATCAGATTTTCAATGAAATGGAAGGTTGAAAAGTTGTGGGTTAGAGTAGTTTAAAGCCTGTCCATTAAAGCATGAAGATTGCCTATCTTAATATAAACCTGAGCACTGATTGACTATATATGTAGATTTGGCAATCTGGACCAACTGATGAATGCTGGTTTAGCATGAAATATGTATATTAGTGATTATTTAATCTTTTCAACATGAATGTGATCATGTGGGTCAGCAATATGAGATGGCATGGAGGATTGAGAGTCAAGTGAAAGTCTGAGTTCACATCCCACATACATTACATATATATGTCAGAATCAGCTCATTACAGAAATGACTAAAAATTTTAAATTTAGAATGTGTTCTCTTTGTGTAATAGTTATATTGTATTGATAATATCTTAAAAATACAATTTAAAGCTAAATAAAAATATGTAATGCTTAAAATTATGATAAATAACTTAAAAAAAACAGTTAAGTAAAGCTAAACATATTAATTACATATGGTTGGAAATGCTGGCCATAATAAATAACACAGCTATAAATGTTTAAAGTATATTTAAAAAGTTAAATTTTATTAGTTTAAACTTATAGTTAAATAAATGCTATATTTAAAATTATAAATTATATTTAATAATTATAATTAATATCATATATTTTAAAAGTAAGTTTTATGGTAGGAAAAGTTATATTTAATTCTATATTTTCCAAATTATTATTCCAAATTTTATATTATTGTATTATTTATTTAATATAATAAGTGTTATTATAAATTTATTAAATGCACATTATGTTGCAATTTATCATTTATTTTCAGACAGTAAATTGGTTACAATCTGTCTCAGCTATCAGTCATGAGACCTGTATAATATAAATATAGACACATGTTTGCTAGTATTTGTATTAACAAAGTTCAAAGTATTTTAAAAATTGCATTATAGAATTGAATATATTTATTTGCCTATCATAAGGAAAAATATTAAATCAATCATTATAAAATGTTTTAAATAATATTATAAGATGAATACAGTTAATAAAAGTTAAATATTTTGTTTTAAAATAAAGTAGATAAATTAAATATTAAAAGGTGGAATAAATTTATTAAATATTGTTTTTAAAAGTCATTTTAAATGTTTAATTAATTTTAGTAAAGTGTAATAATTGATTTAAAATTAATATTTTTATATAATATTTTTAAAGTTATAATGAGTCATATTTTATTTTTTGAAATTTAATTGTGTAAGACTGTAGCAATATGCAAATTCAGTATCAAATGAAAAGTAAAAATCCATCAATAAGATGAGTATTTTGTAGGGTATAAATACTGTTGCATGGTTGATTGTGGGGTGTCAGTGGTGATTGATGTGATAGTAATTTTAAAATTTTTTATTTTAGTCAATTTTAGTGCTCTCATATAATATATTTGCAAACTAATAGAATATTTATTTATAAGTATTTGCAAAGAGAGTGTCATATAAATATATTTTAATAACTTTATTAAAAATATGCATTGCCAATTTAAAGTTCCTTTTACCAGGATTACTTGTCAAAACTTAATATAACTTCACAGTAAAAATATCGAAATGCCAATAAGTGTGATACATATTTAATTAATAGTTATTTAAAAATAAGAATAATAATTGGTATTGACCAAGAGAACTATTCCAATAAGCACAAAATTATTTTGGACATTGTGCATAAGGCTACTTGCAAATTAAAAAGTGAACAACACATTTTTTATAACAGTGAGATAGTCGTGTTCAAGACCGCCAAGTAATACAGTAAATTTATAATAATTTTATGGAAAAATAATGCTATAGAAATAAATGTTTTAACCTTTTTGAAGAAAAACAGTGTAAATATTTTAAAGAAAAAGGTATCATAAGTAAAAACTAAAGGAAAGTATGTTTGTAATAAAACCAATATTATATAAGGTTACACGCGTTTGTAAAAATTATTTAAAAACTGATAATTTAAACAAAAATGGAAACTGTTATAATTGGGTAATAAATAATAAATTATCCTGAAAAATAAACCTATAAAGAAATGGATTATAAACCAGCAATTACTGAATTTATGGAGATAGAAATATTTTAAATTGCGCAAAAAGTTTTATCTGGATTGCCCATAGTCAAATTACCGGGACATGATGCATCACCAAGCCAATAAAGGGTCCTCTAGAATGAAAGCTTTAAGATATTCTTTTTAATCTTATGATTTTATTATTATTTTAATAATCATTGTTCTGGACAATAGAAACTATAAACTATTATTTTATAATTTTTTTCAGAACAGATAGATCAATAATTATTTTATTTAATTTTCTTGGATTTTTAAGATGTCATATTATTTTTTATTATTATTAATTTTTAAACTTTGCTCATCGCACAGGAAGAATTTACAATGCATGTGCAAATTTGGGATGGTTGTTCATTGTCAAGCAAGAGAAACTTAGCAATGGTTGGGGGTTTTAAAAGCTCTTAGGAGAATATTTTTTTAAAAAAAAGAACTCTCAAGAAAATAAAAACATTTGAACTTTAGAAAGTACATTCGTCAGCTGAAGATATACATAATTATAGTTTTGACTTATTTTATTAATTTTTTAAAGTATAATATTATTTTAATTAGAAGAGTAGGAACATGAACATTAATTTAATACTAATGATACTATAATCTTATAGTAAAATAATTTGATAATTTAAATAAATTAACATTTTAAGTATGAAAGTATGGATGTATTTCATGTATGCAATGTTTTATTTAATTGATGGACATGAAGACATCATAAGTGATGACAAGTCGATATCACTTACATAATAGTTGTGAATATTGATATATTTTATGATGTATTTTTTTTTGTTTTCTTTTTTGCAGATTGCCAATGAATTATAATGTATGAAAGTATGAATGTTAAGTTGTATGTAAATGCATTTGTACAACACATTTAAATTATGAGATTAGGATTTATTTCTGGGAATATGCATACTTTAATTTCATATTAGTAATATAACACAACATGATGATGAATAGTTATATAAATCTTTTAAAAAAACTTTAATATTATTGGATATTCAAAGTATTTATATGACTAGTTTGTATGTGTTTAAGAATATGAGATAGGAAAGTAAAGCAGACTTTTCTTGTAGATTAGAGAGATTGTTCTAATTACAATTGAATCTTGTTTATTATTTTGAATATGTGAGTTAGTCATTTGTCAGTGTAAGACTTGATAAATCTATTAGGAAATGTTGATAAGATAGTGACTTGGGAGTAATCTGACAAACATGAAACCAAGAGATGATATCAATGTAGGATGTATTAAGGGAATAGGAATAGTATTTTTTGTAATCGTATTAAGTATACAGTACAGTTAACAATGCTCTGTAACTAGTATATTTATTTGTGGACAGTGTCTATTTTATTTGAATACTGATGTTTTATCAAGCTGAAATAATAGCTGAGCATCATTGTTGGTAGTGGAGGACATTAGTCAGAATAGGTCATGCCTCTATTTTTTATAGATACACTGTGTCATGGTATTTTGATCCAATATGTACTATGAGTTAGACTCTAGTTTTTTTTCCCTAGGCCTACACATCTATTTGCCATCTCAATTTCCAAAGTAACTACATCGCACACTATTGTATATTTTGTAAATTTTAGAATTTAAGATATGTTACTGAATGAATAAGATAAGTTCATTTACTTATAAAAAGAAGTAGAGTTTGTGCTAGTTGGAATTGAAAATCCAACAGACCCAAAAGGAAAAAGAATCATAAAATATCTTCTAAATTTATTTTTGGAAAGAAAATAAATTTAAGGAATAAAATATATAAAGCAAAGTTGCTCTTTGAAATGTTAAATAACTTTTAAATATTTTATTTCATTTTTTATGAGTATTGCATATTTTTAAAATATAACATTATAAAGCAAAATGATATAAACAATAAGCATAGGTACAATTTTGTATTTATTTAAATAGTAAGGAATACATCAATTATTACAGCTATTCAGTATAAGAGTAATGTTAGGTAGGATATATTGTATTTAATAATCATAGAATAGTGAACAACGATGTCTACATAGTCTAGTAATAAATTAAAAGTAGATATTTTATATAGTATTTTCAACATTGCAAAACAAAAATTGTTTTAGTAAAAATATCCATGCTCGATATTATTATTCTTGTGTTTTCCATTCTATGTTTTAATGGATGTTTTAAAGGAAGCATAGTTAAATAATATTCAAAGATATTATATGTTAAAATAAGTATAAAGAAATGTAATATCATCATAAAGATTTATCACAAAGAGATAAATAAAATTGTATTGTTTTATTATTATTATTTTAAGTCAGAGTGGAGACTTAAATAGATTCTCTATTGTTTTAATAACTATAATTAATAAGAAATGTATAACGGTGCAAATTTAGGATATCAAGTGTAAATATTGTAAATAAATTGTTATTTTCTATTTTATTGTTATAATAAAACTTTGTTAAATTTGTTTTTTTTTTGTTTTTTTTTTCAAAATTTGTGTGTTCAAACTATTTTCTTTCCCATTACAATGCATTTAAAACACAGAATGGTTGAATCAAACAACATTTTGCACAAAAATAAATAAAGTATTATTTTTAAGAATTCAAATATTTTCTTGGAATTTATTTATTTAAGAAATCACATTTTACATTATATTATGGTCATAAATTCATTATTATAATGGTACATTGAATTATATGCTATCTGTTGCCACACATATATTTTTCAGATTATAAAATGCTACCACATACTTATCACGTTATTATATGAAGATAAAATATTATAGTATTTTATTATTTTTATTATGGTAATAAAAATTATAGTGAAGAGAAAAAGATGAATAAAATTAGACTATCCAATGAAGAATATTATTATTATTTACTATTATTATTATTAGTTAAGTGTAGTAGAGTATGACATAAAAATCCCTTATCATGTTTTACTACAGTGATTTTAATTAACTTAGAATAGTTTTATGAACCTGAGATTTTATTGAGCTAAATTATTATAAATAAAAGATTAAGATTTAATTATTAGTTTAATCTTAATGAGTAGGATTTATTAAAGTTGTAAGAATACTATAAGTTTATTTATTTGAGATAGTAATAGGGGGGATAGGGTTCTTATGCCATTGAGGTAGTATCCTGTGGGATATTGGCTCAATGTAATCTTTCTTATCATCCGTATTTCACTTTTAAGTCTCATGATATAATAAATATTTTATTTATTTTATTTTATAAACTGAACCTTTTCATTATTTTGCTAGTAGAATGTCTTAATATAATGCAAGATATTTTATTTTTCAATTATTTGCATTTAACCAAACATAGTCATTAACTGAGCTAACCCATTTTATATAATATTATATTGCCCAGAAGTGAGACTATACACAAATGATAGGTCAGAATATATACGTAGGTTTAATCCTGTATAATGAATTAATTTATAGAAAAAGATAATAGAGAATTGAGTGATTGTAGACCAGCATCAATTATGTAGAATTCTTCAAGACTTAATGCAGTGATGGAGATATTAACTCAAAAATTAAAAGCCAAAATTCACCTCTTTCACAATGCATCAATGTCAAGTGACTACCCAGTAATTAATAATTCAATTATTTTTTATGATTGTGTATAAACTGATTTGATATTTGTTATTGCTAATAAACTTGCATTATGAATGAATAAACACAAAATATTATGGGAAAAAATATAGGATGGATTTACAGATAATAAGAGAATTAGTGGTCATATTTTTGCATCGACTTCAGACATTAATTTTAGTTTAGCGTAAAACTCATTTAGTTGTTTTTTTCTTCAGAAATAAAAATATTTTATGACAGCTTCATTAGAAGATGTTTATAGTTTAAGTATAAAAAAAATCATTTAAAAAAGATTTCTTATAATTATTGAAAAAGTTATATAATATAATCTATAACATAAAAATATAAATTGGATATTTATAAATGAAATCGAATTAAGACAGGATTATTATTTATCAATTTTACATTTTAAATTCTTTTTAAGGAAATAAAAAATAAATTGAATATAAAATATGAAATCTCCAAATCTAGATACAGTTAAGATACCAAAATTAGTTTTTGTAAATGATATGGATTTTCTTTGCCAATGAAAAAAAGAATAAATGAATATGTTGCTAGAGAAATGTTTAGAAAAAAAAAGGTTTGAAATTTGTTTAGAAAAATTGAAGATAATAGTTGATGTGATGTGATGTGATGCACTGTGACTTCTCCTTATATGGAGTCAGGAATCTCTCAGAAACTATGTCCAGTGAAACCTGTTAGCCACTTTACCTTCCCTTTTCATTCTCCACCCTGTTTTGCCATAATCTGCTCCATCCCATTTCCACAACATAATTTTTGTCAACTCCATGACCTTCATATCTAAATCCCCCTTATCTTTTCCCAAACCTATCATAAAAAACAATAACTCACTTTCTGTATAATCACTTTTTTCATATTTAATCTTTCATAACTTCATTATTTGTATCCTTTCTGCTTCCAAGCATTTACATTGAAGTAAGAGATGCCTAATATTTTCTATGCCTTTCTTACACAACTTGCAGACTAAATCACCCATATTTTTCCATTTATGTGTATATTCCCTTGTTACTAAAGATCCCATTCAAGCCTTAAACAATAAACTACTTTCCTTACTATTATCATAAATTAATTCACATCCAATGTTCCGTTTACTCTCCATTCTAGTTCTCCATCTTTCCAACTCTATATTCTTTATTAATGCATCTATTTTTCTATCCCACTCCTTGCCACTATAACACTCAACAATCCTCCTAACACAATCATCCCACATTTTGTACAAGTATACTGACATAAATTCTTTTGACCTCACTAAAGTTAAGCAGCAAACTTCTATAGTTATTTTTCATCATTTTAGAGAAATGCTATTTAAGCGATTTAATAATCTTTGCTGACGAAATTATGACCAACTGTTTATCAGAATAATGACTCTGATTTCTCAACAGGAAAAGCCATCATATCATACTTATAGAAAGTCCCTAGTTATCCTTAAAACACAAGCCACATGAGTCACTCTAAATCAAAATAATTTTTGTGCATTTTTAATTTTTCATATAACACATATTATAAATTCCATTCATTGTTTGAATTCCACCTACTCACTTGAAACAAAGAGGTAATATCACGTTTATATAGATATCATATAAAAACAGAGAGAGTATAACGCATTTACTAAATAACTTTATGATAACACGGTCTATCTTTGACTGAAATTAATAACTGTGATGTTTTATTTATAATCTCCATTGCCATCTTAAATTTATAGCTGTTATATTTAAAGTATTTAATGATTAATTAAATGTGTAATCTTTACTAAAATAAATAATATAAGTTCAATTTTAAAAAAAACTAAGACTGATATATTATTTACAATTAAATAATTATTTTCGTTAAATTATTCTGAACAATAAACACAAGAAAATAGTAACAACTTTGCAGAGTAACTGAAAATGACAGCAGATTTATAAGATTTCTCCTGCTTAAATGTTCATAATGTAAACTGATACATTGAATGAGCAGTCCTCATGCATTCAGAGTGTTCAGCCATATTACCACAACAGGACCAGTGCTTTCTTGCTGGGTGACTTCTATGACCATGGCCACATCCCTTGTAACCTTCTGTCATAATGGCACCACAACCACATTTGACATCTTTGTGACCAGAGCTTAAACTGAAAGTGCAGCAATGATAAATTCCAGAATGTTTCTTCCACAATGGTTGCAAACTCTCATTACAGTAGTATCACCCGATGCAAATCTTAGTAATCAATGGATACAAGAAGATTATTAGTAAAATTCAATATCCTGATACTAGTTTCTAGCTTGTGGTTTTCATGAGTAAGTTGCCTTGGATCTGAAAATACTGCACATAGATCTTCGGGTCTAATGCAAACCTCTAGCAAACACCTTTTATTTATTTAGTTAACTATAAAGCTAGGAATTTGAAAATACAATAGTGTTTTCAATCCAAAATCATTTGCTTGTACAATCATGTAGATATGAACTCAGTTTAGCATTCTACACATTTTGATGTCTTTGGATTTTCAAAAACCACATTCACCATTATCACCTGGGCAGGATTCATATAAAAGCACCAAAACATTACATAAATACCATTTCCTATATTCACACAAACTGTTCATTATTGTAGAAAACCTCCCATAGAGAGTGCCATCCAGTGCAAGCCTTCATAATCAATGGATGCAAGAAGGTTTATGCATAAAATTCTATATAGTGTTTTCTCATGCAATATTCCATGTCTAATTACTAGTTTGTAGCTTTCATCAGTGAGGTGCCTCAGATCTGAGAGCACTGCCCCTAGATCTTAGGATCTAATGCAAGATGTAGTGCTTTCAGATCCAAGGTTTCCCACTGATGAAAGCTGCAGGTTGAAACTAGTCTGGTGATATTGGACAATAAGCACTAGCTAGGAATTTTATACACAAATCTTCTTACATCCATTCATTACTAAAGCTTGCACTAGGTGTCACTATTGTATAAAGAGTTTATAACATGTTTAGTTAAGGATATACAAAGTTTTTAAGAAAAGGGGAAGGGAATAACAGTTATAGGGGATATGAATGGACATATTGAAGAAATTGATGATGTAGATAATAAAAATGGACAGCTTTTGAAGAAATTTTGTCAGAAAGTGAATTTGAGTATTGAAAATTTATTAAATATTTATGAGGGACAATGCATATGATCTAGAAATAATATATTTCACACAATAGATTATGTATTGGTAGAGAAAGAGGAAATGAATAAAATATGGAAAATTAAGGTGTTTGATAATGAATAAAAAGTATGCACTAGTAATCATAACTTCATTGTAATTGAAATGGTTAGTAATGTGATGGAGAATAGAAATAAAAGTAGAAATAATAGCAAAAGATGTGGATGGAAAGTGTTAGTAAAGTGCTGGATAATAGAAATAAAAGTAGAATTAATAGTGAAAGATGTGGATGGAAAGAGAATGATAAGAATAAGTTGGAAGAGTATAAAATACAAGTTGAAGAAATCATAGAAGAGTTGGTTGGAGATAAATATAAGAACTAGTGTAAAGAAGTAGAAAAAGTGGCAAATAGCATTTTAGGTGAGAATATTCAGAAAAATAAAAGTAAAAAATGAGCATTAGTAAAAGTGTAAAAGAGAGGAAAGAAGCATGCAAAGAATATATATGTGCTATTAAGAACAAGAAAAGTAAAAAATATATTAATGCTAAATGGGAAAAGTACTTAAAAAAAGAAGAAGTTGGCTAAAATAGATAATTATAGATGAAATTGAATAGTAAATTGTTGGAGGATATTAATAAAAGTGGAAGAGAAAGTAGTAAAAAATTTTGAAATTACATTAAAAGAAGAACTGTAGGGAAGAGAGAGAGATAGTATTACTAGATGATGAGGGAATAGAGTGCAGCTCTAAAGAAGATTTAGAGAGAATCTTACATAGATATGTAATGAATATAGAAAAGGTGTTAGATGTCAAGGATAAAGTGATAGAAAACATGAAATCATATATAATGAGAATATTGGATTTACAAAAAATGAACTGAATAAGGTAGAGAAAAAATTGAAAAGTGGAAAGGCAAGAGGTTTAGATGGATGGGCATCAGAGATGGTAATGAATTTAGAATATAGGGCAAAAGTAAAGTTATTATCTTGTTTTAATAAGATAGCACAGAATAGTTTTTTCTCAGTATTTGGAGTAATACAAGAGTAAGATTATTATTTAAAGGAAAGGATAATGATCATAGAAAGTTAAATAATTATAGACTGATAGCGGTAACATTAGTTTTATATAAAGTTTTCTTATATATGGTGGCTAGAAGAATTGTAAAATGGATGTAAAATGGATAGAAAGGGAATAATGTAGTGGGGAAAATGCAAGGAGGTTTTAGATTAGATAAGTGTATAGAAGATAGTTTATTTGTAGTTACACAACTTATGAATATGAGTAGGAATTCAGATAAACAGTTATATATGAGTTTTGTAGATATAAAAAAGGCTTATGATAGAGTAAATAGAAATAGATTGTGGATAAGTTTAGCAAATTTGGGAATGGATGAAGCTTTAGTGGATATTAGGGAATATAGAATCAGTTAAAGTTAAAAATAGGGTAGGCCTAAGGCAAGGATGCCCTATGTCAACTATTTTGTTTGTGTTGTATTTGAGTGAAATGGAACGAGCAATAGAAAGATTAGGAAGAGGGATAGAGATATTGTTAATAGGTGGTAAGGGAACATAATATTTTGTCAGGTCTTTTTTTAACAGATGATATATTTTGGGGTACAGAAAAAAGAGCTATATAGGAAGTTATGCTGAGGACATGTGCAAGGGGGGGTAAAGAGATGGGGATTAAATTTAGTAAAGAAAAATCCAATATAATGATGGTTAATACTGGGGAAAGAGAAGATGTAGAATTTTTATAGGGAGATATTAAGTTAAGTGTGGTGAATAGATATAGTTATTTGGGAATTATTTTATGTAATCAAAAAAATTATTTGGATGAATGGGAGAAAAAATTGATAAATGAAGCAAAGAAAAGAAAGGGATTGATAAAGAAATTAACAGTGTTTTCAAATAATAAATATGATGTAGCTAGAATTATATGGAAAGGAGTTGCAGTAGCAGGGTTAAGATATGGTAATGATGCATTATGTGTTAGTAAAAAGGTATTAAATCACTTAGAAAAAATTCAAAGGAAAGCAGGAAGACATGCATTGGATGTAGATGTATGGACAGCAAGGGAGGCAATTCAAAAAGAAATGGGATGGTCAAGTTTTCATATGAGAGATGCAAAAAGTAAAATGAAAATGTTTGGTAGATTGCAGTTTATGGATAATAAGAGAATAACCAAAATAGTATTTAATTGGGTTATGGGTAAAGGGCAGGCAACAAGGTGGGTGAGAAAGGTAAAGTGGTATGCAAAAGATTTGGATAAAGAAATTTATATCAGTATATTTGTACAAAAAGATAGAAAGATTGTGTTAGGAGGATTGTTGAGTGTTATAGTGGTAAGGAATGGGATAAAAAAATACATTTATTAATAAAGAATAGAAAGTTAAAGAGTTGGAGAACTAGTATGGCCAATAAAAAGAGTTTAAATATATATAGAGAAATAAACAGAATATTAGGTGCAAGTTAATATATGATAATAGTAAAGAAAGTAGTTTATTGTTTAAGGCTCAAATGGGATCTTTAGCAACAAGAGAATATACACATAAATGAAAAAATATGGTTGATTTAGTCTGTAAAATATGTAAAGGAGGAAGAGAAAATATTAGGCATCTGTTCATCATCATCATTATCAACCATTATTAATCCTCTGCAGGATGAAGGTCTCTCCAAGTTTAATCCATCTTCTCCGATCTTTAGCTTCTTTTCTCCACATCACCCCTACACATTTTCTTATTTCATCCATCCATCTTACATGTGGTCTCCTTCTGGGTCTTTTACAATCTCTTGGAATCCAGTTTAAAATTTCAATTGTCCATCTATTATCATCTCTTCTAGCAATATGTCCAGCCCAACTCCACTTCAATCTTTTAATTTTTTCAATGAGGTCAGTAACACCTGTTTGTTCTCTTACCCATACATTGCGTTTTCGATCTCTTCTTGTTACTCCCAACATACATCTCTCCATACTTCTTTGAGTGGTCTGAAGTCTCTGTATTGATCTTCTATTAAGTGTCCAAGTCTCAGATCCATAAGTAAGAACTGGTAAAACACATTTGTTAAAAACCTTTCTTTTCAAACACATAGGCATATTTCCTTTTAATATCAAGTTATTTCTACCAAAAGCACTCCAACCAAGTTTAATTCTATGATTAATTTCCTCTATTATGTTTCCATCTGTATTAATAATCTGACCAAGGTATTTGTAACTCTTAACTTCTTCTAATTCATCATAATCAATCTTTATTTTCATATTTTGAGCAAATCGATTAAATTATTACTTTAGTCTTTTTAACATTTATCTTTAGTCCTACTTTCCTACTTTCATCTGATAACTCCTGCAACATTTCCTGCAGCTCGGAAGCATTATTTGCAAAAACAACTACATCATCTGCGAAATCTAAATGACTTAAATAATCTCCATTTACTTTCACTCCTTTAGTTTCCCATTTTAATCCACAAAATACTTCTTGCAGCACTGCTGTAAAAAGTTTTGGAGATATGGAGTCACCTTGTCTTACATCTTTCTCAATGTTGACTTTCCCAGTATCATTATGTAATCTAATTGTTGCTGTTGCATTTTTATAAATATTCTTTAAAATATGACAATATCCTGGATCTATACCTTGATGATCCAATGCTTTAATCACTGAAGAAATGTTTATAGAATCAAATGCCTTTTCATAATCTACAAATCCAAAACATAATGACAACTCATATTCATTTGTTCTTTCAATAACTTTTCTCAATACCTGGATATGATCTACTGTACTAAAACCACTTTTAAATCCAGCTTGTTCTCTTGGTTGGTGGAAATCCAAGGTTCTCTGTAGACGAGTTGTAATTATCTTGGTAAAAATTTTATATAAAACTGATAAAAGGCTGATAGGTCTGTAATTTCTAATATCTTCTTTATCACCTTTTTTAAATATTAATATTATTACTGCATTCTTCCAATCATCCGGTACATCTTTATCATTTAGACATTTGGTATATAACTTTGCTAATATTTTTTCTGTTTCTTCACCTGCTTCTTTTAATATATCAATTATAATTCCATCATTACCTGGAGCCTTTCCTTTTTTCATACATTTAATTGCATTTCTCACTTCTTCATTTAAAATTCTGGGCAATTCGGAAGATGTAATAGATATAGGAGGTACTTGTTCTTTATTACTATATAATTCTTGATAAAAATCTTCTACCAATTTCATAATGTCATCTCTCTTTTTAGTAATAATTCCATCTTTTTTTCTTATTGCAGATATAAATTTCCTACCAATACCAAAATGTTGTTTTACATTCTTAAGACTTTTATTTTCTTCTACAGCTTTTCTTGCTAGTTCACAGTTATACTTTCTTATATCATTTTCAACTCTTTTCCGCACCATTTTACAAAATTCAAGATATTCAATTCTTTTTAATGCATCATTCTTGCATATCTTCATATTCCTTCTTTTCTTCATAAGTTCTCTAGTCTCAGTAGAAATTTTATTAGTCAATTGCTGCTTTTTTCTACCAGCTATCTTTGTTGCAGTTTTTAAAAGTGTATCAGTTATTTTCATATTAATTTCATTCAAATCTGAATCATGTTCAAAATCTACTAATACTTGAAACCGATTTGTAAGTTCTAATTTAAATTCATTAGAATGTTTCTGAAGATTAGGAATATCAACTGTAAATATAGTTTTTCTTAATAATTTTTGTCTCTCTAGTTTTACATTAACATGTATCTTACCTCTTACTAATCGATGATCACTTCCTGTGTTAAATTTATTAAGAACATTACAATCTTGAAATATGTATTTCCTGTTAGTCAAAATATAATCCAATTCTGCTGTACCTTCATTTGGATGCTTCCATGTCCATTTCCTTCTAACATTTTTCTCAAAAAAAGAATTCATAATATAAAGTTTTTCCTTCTCTGCAAACTCCACAAGTCTATGTCCTCTCTCATTTCTATTACCATAACCAAAATTACCTACAACACTTTCATCTTTCATTTGTTTACCAATTCTAGCATTAAAATCTCCCATAACAATTTTAAAATGTTGTTTACTCTGATAAAAAGCCTTTTGTACATCCATATAAAAATCTTCTACTACTTCATCACTGTGAGAACTTGTTGGGGCATAAACCTGAATTATCTGCATTTGATATCTGCTATTAAGTTGTATAACTAATCTTGCCACTCTGTCTGATACACCATCAATCTCCACAATATTGTTCTTCCACTTTTTATTTATAATGAATCCTACTCCACTTGTATTTCCAATATTTGTGCCTTTATAATAGAGCATATGTCCACTTTTTAAATCAATTGTCTCTTCACCTTTTCTTCTAACTTCACAAAGTCCAATAATATCCCATTTAATATAAGAGAGTTCTTCTTCTAATTCTTGCAATCTTCCTTCACTTGAAAGTGATCTGCAGTTGTAAGTACCTAAATAAAAAGTCATCATCAAATGGCAGCCTGGGTCCGCCTCCAGGATATTCTTAGCACCCTCCGCCTTCGGCCACCAACCGCTGCCTTGGTTGGTGACTTTACAGCCTCCTGGGATTAAGGGCCATGCTTTATTTTTGTCTGTCATAATTGTATAATTGGGAAAAATCTTTATCATTTACACAAACATTCATTCTGCCTTATCAGGCACTGAGAAGAAAGGCCATGGTGTTTCTTGATCTAAAACTCAGAGGTAAAAAGCTAATAAACTCACCACGCTGGCTAATGCGTGTTGGTGAGCAGCCCATCCATGTTTGTATACTATATGAATAAACATATAGTAATAACAGCTGCAACGACAAGAACGTATGGAGTGGACATTAGGAATTTGCCCTGCTCGGTTCCTTTAAGGCCTCCAAGAGGAATCAAAGGGTCTCCTTTCAGTTAATAGCAAACTCCTTTCTGCAGCCAGGCATCTGTTAATTGAATGTAAATGCTTGAAAACAGAAAGGGTACATATAATAAAGTTATGGAAGAATAAATATGAAAAAAGTGATTATACAGAAAGTGGGTTATTGGTTTTTATGCTGGGTTTGGGAAAAGATATGGGGGATTTGGATGTAAAGGCCATAGAGTTGACAAATATTATGTTGTGGAAATGGGATGGGGCAGAATATGGGAAAACTTAGACTGGGGAATGGAAAATAAAGTGGCTAACAGGTTTTTCTGGGCATAATTGCTGAGAGATTCTTGACTTCATTTAAAAAGCAGCTACAGTACAGCACATTACATCAACAGAGAAGGCAAATGGAAATAGATTATGGGTAAGTTTAGTAAATTTGGGAATGGATGGAGCTTTAGTGGATATTATTAAGAAATTATTTGAAAAATAATTACTATACATATCAGTTAGGGAATATAGAATCAATTAAAGTTAAAAGTGAGGAGGACTAAGACAATGATATCTTATGTCACTTATTTTGTTTTTGAGAGAAATGGAGAGAGCAATAGAAAGACTAGAAAGAAGGATAGAGGCAAGGGAGTATATACATTATCAGGTCTTTTATTTGCAGATGAAGTCTTTTTGTATGCAAAAGGAAGGGAAGATATGGAAGTTTTTCTGAGGACATGCGTAAGAGTGAGTGAAGAGATGGGAATTAAATTTAGTGAAGAAAAATCAAAAGTAATGATGGTTAATATTGGGGAAAGAGAAGATAAAGTATTTTTATTGGGGGATATAAAGTTACGTGTGGTGAATAGATATAAATATTTGGAAATCTTCTTAAGTAAAGATATTGGTGGATGAATGGGAGAAAAAAATTGATAAATGAAGCAAAGAAAATAAATGGATTGATAAAGAAATTAACAGTGTTCTCATATAATAAGTATGATGTAGCTAGAATTGTATGGAAGGGAGTGGAAGTAGCAGGGTTAACATATGGTAATGATGCATTATGTGTTAGGTATTATATTACTTAGAAAAAGTACAAAGAGAAGTAGAAAGACATGCATTAGATGCAGATGTGTGGATGGAAGAGGAGGCAATCCAAGGAGAAATGGGATAGATGCAAAAAAACAAAATGAAAATTTTCAGTAGATTATAGTTTATGGATAATAAAAGAATAGCCAAAATAGTATTTAATTGGATTTGAATAAAAGGCAGGCAGCAAGTTGGTTAAAAAAAAGTAATTCGATATGAAGATTTGGATAAAGAATTTATGTCAGTATACTTATGTAAAAGGTGGGATGATTGTGTTAGAAGAATTGTTGAGTATTAAGGAATGAGATAGAATAATAGATGGATTAATAAAGAATAGGGAGTTGGAGAGATGGAGAACTAGTGTGGAGAGTAAAGAGAGTTTAAATATATACAGAAGTTATGTTATATATAGAGCTCGCAAATAAACTCTTAATGAGCTTTGCAGAATATCCCCAACCCCAGACTGGTTTCTTTTACTGGTTTCCTCAGTGAGATGCTAGGATATTTAAGCATATTGGGTGTGAGTTAATTTATGATAATAGCAAAGAAAATACTTTACTATTTAAGGCTTGAATGGGATTTTTAGGGTATAAACATAAATGAAAAAAATGTAGATGATTTAGTCTGCATATAAGGACGACATAGAAAATATTAGGCATCTGTTAATTGAGTGTAAATATCTGAAAGCAGAAAAGGTGCAAATAATGAAGTTGTGGAAGAATAAATATAAACAAAGTGATTATACAGAAAATGGGTTATTGGTTTTTATGATGGGTTTGGAGAAAAACAAGACATATTTAGATATAATGGCCATGGAGTTGACAAAGATTATGTTATAGAAATGAAATAGATCAGGATAGAGAAGAATATGGGAAAACTGGGTGGGGAATGGAAAGGGAAGTTAATGTGGCTAACAGGTTTTTCTGGACATAGTTGCTGAGAGAGAGATTCCCGACTTCGTATAAAGAGAAGTCACAGTGCATCACATCACATCACATTACTGTTATTAACAGCCTGTGTAAGAATAAGAGATGGTGATCATGTAATAAAAAAATTGAAGATATATAGATGAATTGTACAGTAAGAATAATAGATATTTAGAAAAATAAAGCAATATTCTTTTTTAGGAATTAAAAATTAGTTAAAAATAGGATCTGTATTAGAATGGAAAACTTTTTTTTTTTTTAAAAAAAATGAATTGCCACTTTTTCCTTACAATAAATATCAGCTGAGTCTTGTGAAAAAAAAGGTCTTTTACCTGAACTCACTTATAAAAATATGCAGAATGCCAGAAATATGAACTGTTGACAAATTTGAATGTTTCCGAAAAAATGAAATTCTTGGGGAAAATGGTGAATAGCAGATAAAAACTAAATGAAAAAGAAATTGGACAATCATTATTTTATATAAGAAATATGAAGAGCAATATAAACTGTTTAGAAAATTATAGTTTACGCATGAAAATAAAAATACTAAAATAATTTGCATCTGAATTACCATCACTTGTAGGTGTCAAAATGCAAAAAAAAAAAAAAAAACAAAAAAAAAAAAAATGAAGAATATCTTTCAATATGCCCATATAAAATAATGAAAAGAATAAAATAAAAAAAATTAGTTTTAAAAAATGTGGAAATAAAAAAAAAACGTAATTAAAAATATTAATATAGTACAAAAATATCAATATAGAAGCTATTGATATTAGGAATAGAAGAAGAGATATATTGTTTGTAGTATCAAGAAATCTAAAGAAAGCAAAGGGCAGAATATGTCAAATATTTAATATTATATTTAATATGGAAAAAAAGAGATAAAATTGTGGAATTTATACATATATAATGAGACAAAATATTATGGTAAAAAAAAAAAGAATTAGTAGATAATTTGGGGGAAAGGAGAAAGAAATACAGGCAGTGTATAACTTATGCAAATCTATCTTGTATTAATATGATTTATGTAATTATGCAGACCATTACATTAATTCTAATATCTCTAAATATTAACACACAGGAAATATTAAAATTTAGTGAGTGTTAATATGTGTAATAAAATAAATGTTAGTAACATGAAGAATATAAAATCTTTATGCTTTCATCCCATAATAATTAAGATTGTCCTACATAATGGAGCTCTTATATTTTCAAAGTCTATCTTGTGTCTTGGATTGATAGTTTTCTTCACATTCAAGAAAAACAGTGTTGTTTTAATGTAACTGTACATCACATGTATAAAGGGTTGATTACTTTCAGTTTAGAACTAATCTGATTTATCCAAATAATTATTAGCTTACATAAAGTGCAGAATATTTAAAACACAGTATAGCTTTTCTTGTTTATCTGAATATCTCATCTAGGATTTATTTTTTTATTAAAATATTTTTATTCTGTACCATAATTTGTTGTAAAGATGTACCTAACATAAAGTTTAAATGTACACTTATGTAAGTCAAAAGCCATCTGTGTCAGAAATAAGAGAATGGAAAATCAAGGAGAATGGATATAAGAAATAGAAAGGGAATGAAGCTTTAAGAATATAATATATATATATATAAATAAACCTTCATCATCTGTTATATTTATCATAATAAATCTTGTCAATATAGATTTAAATTTGATTATAAAAATATGAAAATTATTCAAATTGAACGTTGTCATAATAAATGTAAAATAAAAGAGGCTATGTTGATTTCAAGAAATCGTCAAATGTTAATGAATTGCCAGTCATCAAATGTTAAGATAACAGAATTGTGGGAAATCTGAATTGAACTATGGGTATTGATAAGGGTTGTCTCGTTTTGATTATTCAACGTTATATAATTGATAAAGACAACAAAGTGTATAGTCGAAAGTACTTCTAAAAGAATATAATTTATATAAATTGTACTGTATTTTGATATATATATTGATTTGTATATTACATATATTGTGAAACGAATACAGATATCAAACTTTATTTATTACACATATATATATATATATGATTTGATACTAGTGAGCAACTATTAAATATGATATTAGATAAAGAGTAGCTACACTACAGATTACATCAATGGATGAGAATAATATCAAATAAACAATTGTAAAATATAACAATAAATGGACCATTTACCCTGAAAAAAGAAAGTATTGCAAAAAGAAAATAACAATTGTAGAATATATACTATCTGAATAAAAGTAATAATACACCACATGATCACCATTTACATAATACTATTCAGTAGCAAACTTTTTTTCACTTCATAGTTATGAAAGCTTTTACAGATAGCATAACTATGATGAGAAAAAAGGAATTTGCTACTGAAAAGCATTATGTAAATTTAAAGTCATGTGATATTTTATTGGTCTTACAGAAATTGTAGGCATAAGAGAGAGTGCCTCTATTTATTAAAAACTAAAGACATTAATAATATATTGATACTGAATTGGTTTAAATTTATGTAAATAATATTATTTTTATAAAGTGCAGTTGATATTGAAATAAATGAGAGTGCATATCTCTCAAGTGCTTATGACTACAACCAGCCAATCAAATCTTAAGCACTGGGACACAGAATTTAATAAGAAAAGAGCGGGTCCACTCTATTCTTTACTTGGTTATCTGAATATCTCATCTAGGATTTATTTTTTTTATTAAAATATTTTTATTCTGTACCATAATTGGTTGTAAAGATGTACCTAACATAAAGTTTAAATGTACACTTATGTAAGTCAAAAGCCATCTGTATCAGAAATAAAAGAATGAAAAATCAAGGAGAATGGATATAAGAAATAGAAAGGGAATGAAGCTTTAAGAATACAATATATATATATATATATATATATATATATATATATATATATATATATATATGAATTGATACTAGTGAACAACTATTAAATATGATATTAGATAAAGAGTAGCTACACTACAGATTACATCAATGGATGAGAATAATATCAAATAAACAATTGTAAAATACAACAATAAATGGACCATTTACCCTGAAAAAATAAAGTATTGCAAAAAGAAAATAACAATTGTAGAATATATACTATCTGAATAAAAGTAATAATACACCACATGATCACCATTTACATAATACTATTCAGTAGCAAACTTTTTTTCACTTCATAGTTATGAAAGCTTTTACAGATAGCATAACTATGATGAGAAAAAAGGAATTTTCTACTGAACAGCATTATGTAAATTTAAAGTCATGTGATATTTTATTGGTCTTACAGAAATTGTAGGCGTAAGAGAGAGTTCCTCTATTTATTAAAAACTAAAGACATTAATAATATATTGATACTGAATTGGTTTAAATTTATGTAAACAATATTATTTTTATAAAGTGCAGTTGATATTGAAATAAATGAGAAAGTGCAAATCTCTCAAGTGCTTATGACTACAACCAGCCAATCAAATCTTAAGCACTGGGACAGAGAATTTAATAAGAAAAGAGCAGGTCCACTCTATTCTTTACTTGTCTTAATATATATCCAAGCCAGTCCAAAGTACTTATATTTGAAAGTGTGAATCTTAAATATCATCACACTCAATTCACTGAGTACAAATTATGAACATACAGTGTGAAATCTTTCGATTTACTATGCAGTAATTTTTCGATGTTATAAATTTGCAGCAATATATGTGAATAATATTATTTTTATAAAGCGCAGTCAATATTGAAATAAATGAGAGAGTGCAAATCTCTCAAGCACTTATGACTACAACTAGCCAATTTGAACTCAGTGAATTAAGTGGGTAGATATTTAAGATTCATGCTTTCAAATATAAGTACTTTGGACTGGCTTGGATATATATTAAGCCAAGTAAAGAATAGAGTGGAACCGCTCTTTTCTTATTAAATTCTCTGTCCCAGTGCTTAAGATTTGATTGGCTGGTTGTAGTCATAAGCACTTGAGAGATTTGCACTCTCTCATTTATTTTAATATCGACTGCGCTTTATAAAAATAATATTATTTACATATATTGCTGCAAATTTATAACATCGAAAAACTACTGCATAGTAAATTGAAAGATTTCATGCTGTATGTTTATAATTTGAACTCAGTGAATTAAGTGTGATGATATTTAAGATTTACACTTTCAAATATAAGTACTTTGGACTAGCTTGGATATATATTAAGACAAGTAAAGAATAGAGTGGAACCACTCTTTTCTTATTAAATTCTCTGTCCCAGTGCTTAAGATTTGATTGGCTGGTTGTAGTCATAAGCACTTGAGAAATTTGCACTCTCTCATTTATTTAAATTTATATAATTATACAATCAAATTGGCTTAGATTGAATACATTAATGTTTTTTTTCAATTTGGGCTATTGACTTATAATAAAATAAAGAAATAAAAGATGACTGCTAAAGGAAATATGATATAAAGACCAAAATGCACTACTCCAATATTGAAAGCTCCTCACTGATGAAAACTATAAGCTATTAATTTGTCCAGGGATATTGGATAAATTGGCATTGGACATGAATTTATTAAGCACTACTATCTGACATCTATGATTATTAAATTTCATACTAGATGGCACTATTGTCGTGAGAGAAACAATTTTTTTACTATCTAAATACATCTTGAATAACTCAGAAAAAAGTGAACTGTGAGAAAAAAAATGTTGCAGTTCTATACTCTGTTTAATAAATTAGAAAATACTAGGCACAAAAGTTCCTAAAACTACACATTGAATGTAAGCTAATAATGCTATGGGATAGTTTATTGATATGTACCATTCTAGAAAGAGAGTAAAAAATTGTTGCAGTTTGCATAAAATTGAGGTTTCTAAAATATATCACTGTTGGCTTAGTATTATAAAGCAGTGCAAGCATTTGTTTTGGGTTTAAAACTTTAGATTTTTGATTTTCAAGTTATGATCTTATTAGCATAAAAGTGTTAAAGATGGTTGACAGATATAAAGATACACTAGGGTCAGTTTTTAACTGAAGAATCTGAAGATTTGAATATAATAGCATTACTATCTAGGGTCCATTCATTATTTGAATTTGCATTATTCTGGAGTAAAGTAAATTACTATTATAGCTAAAAGACAAACCAAGATTTATAAAGTGAGTTGGAAAAAAAAAAGGCAAACTTGTGACTTAAAAAACAGAAAGTATAAAAGAAAAAAAGATTAGATTTACCTCCTTATTTCAAAATAACTGTTTTGTATTCACAAATTTGTGTTTAACATAAAAAATTTTTTTTTATGTAATCTTTCATCTGATAAATAGTTAAACAATGCATTTTTGGCTCAATTTTAATAGGCGTCACAAGAAAATGCTGAGTCAAATGTAATATATTTAATAGTATTGTAAATTACATAAATATGAATAATATAGAAATAAAAATATTTATTTTTTAATTACATTTATTTTTTATTAATTAGTTATTAAATACTTTGCCAAGGTAAAATGTCTGTGGTAAGTCCACTTCCAGCAGAACTCCTTAATGTTTGTGTTATTTCAAAAAAAAAAATCTCAAAAACTTTTAATCTACTAAACATTTCCCTATTGTTGATTTTTTAATTCTGAGAACTTGGTTTTTAAAAAATAAAAGAGGGAATTGGAAGAAGAACAATTGTGAATTTAGTTAAATAGTGGAATAAAGACTATATATTTAGGCAGCCATTTTAGAGCTTTCCCTGCCTACTATAAAAGTACCTTAAAAGTATGATATAAGCTACTTTAATGAATCATCCACAAAACCTAACATTTTAACTAATCTCAGTGAGACAAGTATTAGTTAGAATGTTAGGTTTTGTGGATGATTCATTAAAGTTACATAAAATAATTGCAATATTTGTCACAGTTGTAAAGCAGGAAGGAGTTAGTGACAGTATTAAAAGAAATCATTTAAAATCTATTTTTCTAAGTATTGCTAAATACAATGGTCAAATTATACTTAAACCAAGAACCATACTTGTAGTTAAGCAGCTGATAAGATTAAGATTGATATGTTTTTCTTAGTGAACTTGTCTTTCCAAGGAAGTCAAACCACTGAAAGTAGACCACATTGTGTTGTATTTGCTGTTTAAACCAATTATATTGATTAACTCACTCATGAGCTAAATTTTATGCATCACAGCTTTTTCTATTATTTCCTATGCTCAAACATCATATGACCACCTAAGTGAAAATTTATTCATTTATTCTTTGGATTATATCATTGTAAGGCTAAGGATATTAAAATTTGGTTTGTAAAATGATTCCTGTACTCATTTTATTAGTGTTATGCTTCAACATTTGATTGAGAAAATTCAAAAACAGAAGTTTTTAATTCTTGCTGTCAAGCATTATTATGTCCATACATCAAAAGATTTTTTTGCTTGGCAACAAAAGTTACTGCAAAGAATAGTGCTAATGCTGAAAACTCAAATGATTTGTTATTAATGCATTTCTGCACATTACATGGATTAACTGTCAAAATCCAATTGGTTTAAATGAAAAATAACTATAAAAATGTGTATACCCATACTCAGAATGGTGACATTTAATTAGGGTAAAAGAGATAACATCATTGATTATTTAAAAAAACACTGGTTATTTGACATACCTAGTGGTAATTTGCTATTTTCAATTTAACACTATAGCATAATTCATAACATAAATGTTGTCATAAAATGGAATACAAATAAATGTGTTGAAATATTACCTGGTCATCTTTGTTATTTAAATTTTTAAAATATTTTCTTTCAATATTTTATAGTCCATAGTAAAAAAGAATTATAATAAATGTAAGTATATTATAAATATGTAGAGATCATATTAGCTTCAATTTGAAAGACCTCAAAAAATTCCTGTTGGTGCTGCAATTTTCATAGCCAGAATCCATTTAGATCTTTATCAATAAGGTCTTTTAATGCAAATGTAATCTTTTAGCAAATTTCATGATTGAAAATCATTTAGCAGTTAATACTTTAATTATAAGAGTTAAGCCTAGATGGTAAAAGTTAGCAAAACACCAAGAGAGGAGATGTTCATTTGATCTTAAAAAAAAAAATTATTTGTTTACATAATTTTTTTCATTGGTATTTTTAGAGAAATAAATATATTTTTTATTTGTTATGTGTTTTCTTTTCTTGGGAATTATTAAAAATTTATGTCTTAATAAAAGTTTTTATATAGCTTTTGTTTGAATGAATTTAAATTTTTGATAAATTAACTGAGTCTGAAATATATATGATATGAGACAAAAAATATTTTTTGTCAATTAATTTATTAAATTTTTTATTTTAATTGGTAAATTAATTTTTAAATATTCTAACATTATTTTTATTATTTTCACATAAGATTGTAATGAACTTTACATTAAACATAAAGACATTATTAAGTAGTTGTTTTTTTTTTTTTTAAATTTAGACTGAAGAATAATATGATTTTTTGTAATGATAAGATTATTGCCACTTTTGATTTATTTGAAAAGATATTTTATTTCTAAGATTAATTATATTTGTTGCACAAATGCTTGTAAGGAAATTGTTCTAAATCATAAAGATTTGATGAGCAATAATTTTTGGGTTAAAAGTACAACTAAAAAAATTAAAAAATGAGCATATTAGCCCATGAGTGCAGTCCAAAACAATATCTTTAAAACATTATTTCTTTATCTTGAGATCTTATTCACAAAAAAATTTATTGAAACTATACATGCAGAGAGTTATATTGACAGTATTAACATTTTACATTAAAGTTACATTTTTCATCATGAAATGAAACAATTTATAAAAAGATAATTCACTTGCATTATTTTGAATTATACTCTGACTGATACTTTGTTTTACTAAAAGCCATATATTCAAATCAACTCTGTTGGTTATTTAAAATGCAATTTAGAAAAATAAGTACACATTTTCTACATTTTAATTATAGTTAGTATTTATTAAAGATGTATTCTTTATCATAATTATAACTTTTTTTTTTTAAATTTAATGCTATAAACATTCATTACATTACTAATTAAAGGAGCAAATATTTAAAATCTTTTATTTATTTGAAAATCTTTTGAATTATATTTTTTTACTTCATATTTTAATTTCAAATAATATATAATTCATAAAAATATGATAAAATACATTTTTTTAACAAAAACAGTTCTCAAAGTTAATTTGTAAAAAATGCTTTAAAATGCTTTATTTCAGATGATGTTGTTTTGTAGAATCACCCAATTAGCAGGCTTGTAGATTACATTACATTTATAAACCAGATACAAAAGAAATTTATATAATACAATCATTTATAAATGTAAATTGCTGAACAGATACAGTTCAAAATTAGCTCTTTTATTGTATTTACTTAAGTTTTCACTATGGCACTACTATTATCCAACAGCTTTTTTTTTGTGCTCACATAGTAAATCACTTGTTTTTGCTTCTGTTTTTTAGTTCATGAGTTTACTCATGGAATACTAAAATCTTTTAATTATAATTTGGTCAATAGATGGAGTCTTTTGTAGTCCAAAAAAATAATTCTTCCATGGTAATAATGATGAATAAATGTAGGAAGATGCAACTAAAATCTATATTATTATATGTAAAAAAAGCTAAAATGGTAAATAATATTTTTATTATCTAAAATTGTAGTTTAATAGTGATGATGATGATGATGATGGTGGTGATAATAATAATAATAATAATAATAATAATAATAATAATAATAATAATAATAATAATAATAATAATAATAATAATTTAAGGATTAAAAGCATTCAATCATAACATTATTTTTATTAAGATATATAGGGGATTTTTGGAAATTAGAACTTGATTGTTTTTAAAATTATATTATTTTTAAAGACATATATAAATTGTGATAAAAATATTTATAGTTTTCAGCCAACCCACATAATCAGGATACTTTATATATTGATAAAAACAAATTGTTTTAAAACAAAAACCACAAATAACAATAAATATTGTGATGTTTAAAATTATAGTTGCATTAAAAAATAAATCTTATTACAATCATATTTACAAGAAACATGATGTTTATTTTCTAAAAGCAGTGCAATTCTTATAATTTCTACTACTAAAATTATTAATTTGAATTTTCAAGATTGTCATATTACTGAAGCAAAAAATTCTTTTAAGTAGTGTTTGATGAATTAAAGTAAATCAATTCTTGAGTTCATTAAAAAAAAACATAAGTGGTTTTCTGAAGAAAAAAATTATCATTAGTAACTTGATTAAAAACAGGAGACATTTTTTGCTTCGTTGAATAATATACAAAGTAATGTGAAACTTCACAACTAATATGAAGATTTAAAAGGAGAATTTCGATAAAAGAAAGAAAAGGTTTAAAAATAATTGAATTAAAAATAGAAATGTTATGAACATTCACTGATTCTGTTAACTTTAGTTTTTTTATGCATGGAATATATCATTTTGATCTGAAAAATAATTCATAATCCTATAAATACACAAATGGCAATATGTTATATAATGAGAATGATATTTTGAATTGTTAAAGAAAATATTTTGATAATTTTTGAATAATGTTACAAAAATTGAAATAATGTTTTTTAATACAAAAATTGAAATGACATATTTTAATATTGTATATATTAATTTAGATTTGGATAAAGATAAATAGCTTAGTAAAGTTGAAACAACTCTTTGTAATCTTAAAAATGGAAAAGCTGCACATCCTGATGAAATATCTGAAGAAAATTTAAAATATATCAATTGGTTTCAAAATTTGTTAAAATATGTTAACTTCAAATGTTTTTAGAAATACATGAACTCAAAGTTATATGGCTTATTATTAAAGATTATTCTGTTGTCTCAATTTAAAAAATAAAAGAGAATAGATAAGCTTTCAAAAAATATCATAAAAAATTACTGTTATCCATTATAACAAACATACTTTCAAGGATTTTATTGAATAAATTATTAAATAGCTACCAGATATTTAATGGATTTTAGAAAGTGAAAAATCAATATAGACATGTTAGTAAGCAAATACAAGAAAACCTTCAGTAACAAATAATGAAATTTATATTGTTTTATTGATTTTTGTCTATGTAATTTAAAATAATTATTCAAAGAAGTTTGTAATGACCTTTGAAATTGGTAATTATTTATATTAGTTTATTCATATTATAGAACTTGCATCTGATGAAAACTGATACCAACAAGGAGCTGTACTAACTCCAATCAAATTGACTTGGTATTGAAACATTAAAATATTTTTCAGTTGGGTTAGTAGCTTGGTAATAAAACAAAGAAGTAAAAAATGGCTACAAAAGAAAGATATATTAGATCCAAAAGATCCAGGTACACTGCTCCCAGATCCAAACATTTTTTATCGATAAAAAACATAAGCTCAAAACTAGTTGGGGATATTGGATATAATAACACTAGATAAAGATTTTAAAAGAACTATTATTTGACATTTATTGATTATAAAAGCTTACACTAGGTGGCAAAAATAAAGTAATAAAAAATAATTTAATTCCAACTTTGGTTATAATTTTTATGACAGTGGTCATTGGAACTGTTTATAGATTGCTTCATGAATTAGATATCAATAAATGATACAGGTTTTATAGTAACAATTTTAATTTTAATTTAATTAAAACAAAAACACAAATTTCAACTGCTTAACTTCTGGAATTGCTATAATATGCTGATGATGGTATTATTTTTGTCAATTCAAAAGACAATCTACACAATGTGCTTATGCATTGAAACCAATATATAAAGACTTTGATTTAATTATTTATGTTAAAGAAATCAGCAACTTTTAGCTTTGATGATAATCACCTTAAGAATGTGAGCCAACTAAATAAAAAATATATTTAGATATTGAGGTGTAACATAGATTCCAAAGTACTACAGTATATTTTAGTAAGTTAAAATATAGAATATTTTATCACTGTGAAATTACTACTATATTTCAATTAGGTGTATAAAGAAATATTATTTTACTCAATTTATTGCACAGAGGTCAGATTTTGACCTCTATTAACATGTTGTAAAAGTATAAAAAACTTCTTTAAAGGATACTCTTAAAAATTTTAAAATATGATCATAAGATCATTAAACATCACATGATCATGATTTTTTATGCTTGCTCATAGGCAAAACTCTCCATACAGCAGTGCCACTCAGTGCAAGCCAGACTAATCAATGGATTCCAGAAGGCTTGTGCATAAAATCTATATCTAGTGCCTACTCATCCAATATCCCCAGACTAGTTTCTAACTTGTGGCTTTTATCAGCAAGGAGCCATGAATCTGAGAGCACTGCACCTAAGATCTAAGTATTATATAGGGATTTTATGCACAAGCCTTCTGGCGTCCATTGATTACTCTGGCTTGCACTAAGTGGCACTAATGTATGGAGAGTTTTGCCTGTTTTAATCATAAGATCATAAAAGCAATCAATTTTATTTTCCAGTTTATTGGATTATAATGCTCTAGTATTTACTATTTTAAAATCACATTTTTGTTGAATTGGAGGCATGAAAAAAATGAACAATACAATACTCTCTAAAAAAAATGTACGGTGAACTTGAACAAGGTTTTTATGGGAGAGCAGATTCTGCAAATGCAATTCTGATTACTTTCATTGGAAAGATATGACTGAAGATAAAATACAATGGATAATTACAATTACAGAAGATATGGAAGTCTTTCAGAAAGAAATGTTTGATGCAGAAGTTAAAAAAATATTTCAAAATATTTAATAAATAGACTAATGGATCAACATGTTTTAAAGCAGATATTTTTATTATTCACATTGGTTTTTATAGACACTGCAAAATTAATTTATAGTGTTGTTATTCTTTGTTTTTGATTTTTCTTGGGGAGGGGGGATTTGGAATGGCCACATTTGTTGGTAAATGGTAACTGCTGCTGTTGAAATAATTATTACAAATTAAACAAATAAAATAATGTTTGAAAATTTATTTTGTCAGAATATAGTACTTTAAGTAAACAAATGAATCTCAGGATTAATTCTAACTTCTAACCTTATTTTGTATAATTGGAGGATGTAAAAAAAAATGCATTAGAATCTTGATTTCACTATCAATAGAGCATTACGAAAATGGATTCTTTTACAGCATTAATATATTCATCAATAATCAATGACTAATAATTGAATTCTTTGCAATATGCAAATAAATTTACTGTAGTCAAAATATCTAATGAATATATTCCTCACTTTATAATAGTTTGCTTAAAGAGTTCTAACATTAGCTAAGTAAAGGTTTATTTCCTATGTTAATTTTGTTAAATGTAGCTGAACATGAGTGTTTTGATCCTGGTTTCACCAACTGATAGCATGCTCAACTATAGTTAACAAAATTTACATATAGAATAAACCTTTACTTAGATAACATTAGAAATGTTTGAGCAAACTAATTACAGATGGGATAATAAAAAGGAGAATAGCCTAAATAATAACATAATGATTCACTGTTATTTGGTTATTTATTTTTACTCTTTTAAAATATATTGAAATAAGATAACAACACTTACAACATCAGTTTTTCATAAAATTACTGTTATCAAAAACTATAATCTTGTTAATGTGGCAGTAAAATAACATTCAAATTTTCTAATGCATACAAAAAATAAACAATCAATTATTGGACATTATTATTCAATTACTGAATTGTTATAAATCTGCTTAAAGAATAATTAAATCAATTTGGATTCTTAATTACCATCAAGACTTATTACTTGGAGCCTAATTATTTCAAGATGATTTTCTATATCCAAAAATTATTTTTAATATTAATCATGCACATGTTGGTAAATAAATTTTACCCCATTCACAATATAATTTAAAAATTGTTATTGGGAATTTTCTGGAATTACATATTATAAATGCAAAACAATATATCTGCATAATAGTTATTATTTTGGAATACTTTAGATTACATTGATAAAACCTATTGATTGCATGATTAGTTGTTCAGAAAATCATGTGACATTCCTAAGAGTCATATTGAACACAACAGTTTTACTTAAATGACAGACTGGCACTTATTTTACTATATTCAGCACTAAAAATTAGTCAATAATTATTAATTTTGATTACTTATGTGGTAAAAAAAATATTTTTTTAAATATTGGATTGTTTTATTCACTATAATTAAAGTCAATGTAAAGTTAAATCCATAGTGCCTCTACTTATAAATGTATGATCCCTTCCTCATCAATAATAAAAATCATATCATATCACAATTATCCCTTTCTAAGAACATTTGTTTGACCAATCATGATTATCCTGGGATCTCTACTTTCCAGATAAAAACAATTAGATACCTATTTACTAAAAAAAAATTAGAAGATTAGATGTGTATTATATATAGAACAGCTATCCAAAAAAATTTGAAGCCTGCTTTGAAAATCTTCAATTAGTTTAATCTTTATTGTGACTTAAATTCTGGGTTATTGAATTAATATATGATAATGTAATATTTAGTAAATCATTCATTATACAAAACATAGACATTTGTCAAAAGTATGACATAATGTTTGTTTTTTACAATCAATGCATTGACAATCTTCTGACCAAGACAGATTATCTAAGGTTCTTTAATCTCTAATTAGTAATAAGCATCCCATTTACCAATTAATTTTGAATGGCTACCTAGTTTGATTAAGGACTTTCTAGCAGAAAAAAATTCTAATTCCTTCATGCCCTGCAAAATTTTTTTAATGTTCATTGGAAATTTAATGTTTTATCAATATGAAATACAACTTCACTAATGTCTATTCATTAATTTCTTTATGATTTAACAAATAAAAACTTGTAAAAAATAAGTATTGTATTTTAACAAATATTATCAATAATACTTTTTGTGTATAACTGAAAGTGCAGTTTTCAATTTATTTTAAAAAAATATTTTATTTATTTAATAGAAAGTCTTTCTCCTTCTTTCAATTTTTTTTTTTTTTTTTTAAGTCAAGAGGTAAAGACTTCTGGAATGATTCTTAACTAAGTCAGTTGAAATTGATCTATTATGTTCATTCTATCACTTGGATATCAAATGTTTTGATCTACCAAGCTATTAATCTTATAATTATTCATTTTATTAAGTTTTTTTTTTTTTCAATTTTAAAAGCTATTCAGAAAATATTTTTTAACCAATGGCAAAATATTATTTACATTTCTTCACTTGCATCATTAACCAAAGTATGCATTATTGGATGTTTTATGCCAGATTTATGTTTGTATCCATCCACCATTCTATTATTGTCAACAGGAATATTTAACATTTCAGAACTCTATAAAATATTTTCCTTCAAACACTTTTTTTTTGCTTATGAAAAAATATTTTAGTGAAAAAAAAAAAAGCTTAATATATTGTTCATGATATACCTATATAAATAAAAATGTAAATGTCCGTTTGTTCAAAATCTTAAATCTCCCAAAGTTCTTCACCAATTGCTTTGAAATTTTAACACAACGTTGCATTCAAATATGCACGTTTGTAAATACCTACTATTTATATACCTACTATTATATACTTGTGATAGGTAAAAACATGTTTTTTTGAAAAACAGCGCTATCTATTGGAAGTAAAAGCAACACAGGCTATAATAAATATTTTACACAGCGCTATCTGTTGGATGTAAAAGCAACACACACTACACTAAATATTTTAGAATTCTATTTCAGTGTTTCCGATTGCATTGTTAAATTGAATTTTCATAGATTTTGATTTATTTTCATTTTGATTTAATTATTTTATGTGCGAGATTGCAATTCCCAATTCGATTGGCTTATATTGTATATCCACAAGGATTTGAAATTAAACATATTAGAAATGTGAGCTTTCTCTTTTTTTTTTTCTTTTCCATTTAATCAGACTGAGCTACAGCAATGTGTGGCCAGGTATGGTTTGTATATCCAAATATAAATTATATATTAATACATATACTTGGAGAATTTTTTTTTCTCATGTGTTATAGCATCGCTGGGAAATGAACTCGCTAACCCGGGACAACTGCTTGTAAAGTTGCTGTCACTGACCTCTCGACCACCAATGCTTGACTACTTGGAGAATTTTTGAACCCTTGAAGAAACTCCATATTTTAGAAAAAAATTCTCAGACTCTATGATAAACATCATAATATAAACTTTTTAAATTTAATATATATATATTTTAATAAAATACTCTTTTCCATTAACTAAATGTAATTTTTTAATTAATAATTAATTTCACTATAAGAAAAAGTGGTTATATATACTAATTGAATAAATATTTAAGCATCTTACAATATATAACTTCTTATGATGAAATTAATAAATACCACATGATTACCATTTCTTATGCTTGCTCAAGCTGTTAAAACAAAGGCAAAACTCTTCATACAGTAGTGCCAATAATTTCAAGCCAGAGTAATAAATGGATGCAAAAAGTTTTGTGCAAAAATCCCTATCTAGTGCTTACTCATCCAATATCCCCAGACTAGTTTCTAACTTGTAGCTTTCATCAGTGTGGAGCCTAGGAATATTGGATGAGTAGGCACTAGATAAAGATTTTTCCACAAACGTTCTTGCATTCATGAGTGACACTACTATATGCAGAGTTTTGCCTCTGTTATAATGAAATTTCTTTAATTAATAGTTGTAAATTCATTAAAATGAATATGCATTGGCTGCTTGGCTTAGTGTAGTGGTGGAGTTGATCGTAACCTAGTCTGTCATTTCCAGTAGTCAAACTTCTTGGGAACGAACCCTCACAATAAAATCATTTATATAATGATATACAGCAGTAATATAATTGAGAGATCAGAATAAAAGGTATTATTTGGAAAATATGGCTAACTATCATCAGAAATGTATTGTAGCTTAGTTTACTGCACAAATGTAATATCTTATTCATTTTTTCTTTTGCCAACTTGTGTAAGCTTTAGTAATTAATAGATGCTAGATGGCAGTACTTACTAAATCCTTATCCAGTACTGTTTTATCCAAATATTCACAGGGTAGTTTCTAACTTATGAATTTCATCAGTGAGGAGCTTTTTGGATTGTTTTGAATGGTGCATTTGGATTTTTTGGATCTAATGCACCTTTCCATACAACAGCCATTTTTACTTTTCATTATTGCAATCAAGCTACCATTTCAAACTGAAAAACCTTTAAATTATGTCTTTAGAACCATTGTTTACTAAAGCTTGCCTAAGACAGCAAAACAGTAGGGAGAATAAAAGAATTTACTACTGAATAGCAATCTGTGTAAGTTAAGGTTTTGCAGTATTTTGTTGGTCATGCATTATCTTACTGGTTTATTATCTCAACTTGCTTTTGGGAAGAGGATTTAACATAGTTACATATATGTAAACATGTCTCTCAGACTTAAAAAAAAAAGATTTCAGACATTGTTTATATATACAACTGATTTAAAATCTCTCAGAATTTCTAAACTAAGAGGGGAAAAAATCTGATAAAAGGATTACAAAATGTCAAAGAGGAAGGGGGTAAATAAAACAAACAAAAGAAAGAGTGTTAAGTAAAAAAATAGCATACATTTAAAAAAAATAGAATTTTGAATCAGATAAAAATATATAAGCTGTAATTATTTTGTATTATTTTCAACCACATTTTTTATTGTTTATGGTCAACAACCTAACAAGTATGTAATATGAATTTCACATCCGTTGTTTATTTTTATATATATTGTGTACTATTTTATTATTTTGCCCAGCATCTTTCATTTAAAAAAAAACATTTGGTTTATTTTTATCAACTTTTTTACTTACACGGATTTTAAAAATATTGTATATAAATGAAATAAAAAAGTACGCACAAACATAATGTGATGTGATGGGATGGCTGCTATTAGATTGTGCTGCCATCTACTAGATAAAAAACCACATCCTAAGTTAAGTTTTCTGAATAAATTTAATTCAACATAGTTTTAATAAAAAATGAAAATATAATTTTGATATATGAAATAACTTTATTGTAAATTGTTTCCACTTTCAAAATAAAAACTAATTTAAGTCATTATTCAAGGATTTAGCAAAACTTAATTTTCTATAAATTTCAATAAAATTTTGTAAATAAGTGTTATAAAAGTACTACAATATAAGAATTTCATTTAAATTTTCTACTTTGGAAACATTCACAAAAAGAAAAAAACTTATTAACATTATAAATATATAGAGCATGGAGATATATTTTATTATAAAATTTAACCTTAAGCAAAAATCTCATTTCTTTAAAAAAGAACTATAGAAGATTATAATTTGCTACTGTATATAATTATGATTTAAACGAGATTTTATAAATAGGAAAAGTAAAAGCAAATAGTAATGAATATTTTTTTGAAATATATATATCTTCTGTATATTGTAATAAGACAAACTCTAATATTATTCGAATATTAGTGAATAGTAAATAAAAATAATGACAAATATTCCCCCTCCTCCTCCATCTTTAGAAATTAAAATGAATATTTCTTTATTTTTAAAGATTGATTAATACACACACACACAAAAATGAAAAAGATAGTTAGGTGAAAAGTGCGAATAAAACTAAACATTAACGTATTATGATGAACAATAGAATCATACTTAGATACATCAAATAAATTAATAAGCCAAATAAAAATTGCATAAAAAATAGTTTGAATTAAAACTATACATATATATATATATACGAGTGCATGCAAATATATATATATTGATTAGTTAGGTCATTTTTGTCAGTTTCTTTTCATATAAAATATACAGATTTGATATCCATTATGGTGTCCGAATTTGGATTGATCATGATTTTTTTTTTTTTAGATATCTAAAAAAATTTCAAATAAACTAAAGATTTTTTAAAACAATTTATTCTATCATGCAATTATCGATCTGTAATTAGGTATCTAGCTAAGAATCGATACAAATAAGTCAAGAAAGAAAAATATAAAATCCCATTACCAGTATGGACTTCTTCACTAATCTACTGGGATGGATTCTGGAGAGACTTTTGCTTTCAACTAATTTATTTAAATATGTTTTAGCTTTAACTTTTATTTTTTTAAGACAGTTTCTTTGTTTTGCTTCCAGCTTTTTCTTTGAAACAAACTGAATTGACTCTTTTAAAGTCATATAAAATTTCCTCTTTTCTTCAATATTTTTGGCCTATCTTTTTTATAAATGTCTTAAACATCTGCCATAAGGTTTTATTTTTTAATTTCTTTTTTTAACTTTTTCGAAAAGTGTTATTTACTTGACTTATTCTATTTGAATTATTTTTCCTTGGTAGAAATTTTTTTTTAAAGACATGGTGCTGGTGTTTGTTAGTGTGTTTTTCTGTCTCTCAATGTCTTAATTTTGGTCAATTTAACAAAATAAAATTTTGTCAAGAATGCATTTACAATTAAGACTTTTTTCATATTCACTCATTTTAGTTATTTACTCCATTGTGCTACCATGAGAAATAACATCTATGATTATTAATTAAATATTTAAAATAATAAAATAGATCATGATTCCAAAGTAAAGTGCATGAAAACTGTCAGGAATGCATAAGAAAATCTTTATTCATTCATTTTTTTTTAAAGTATAAAATAAGTTCATAAATTTTAAAATCATGAAAAGGTGAGGTTACATTAACAATGAGTACAGTTTTTACTTTAAATGCAACAATATAAAATTGATCTTATAATGATGAAATAATGTCCTAAACAGTGTATCCCAATGATATACAGGGCCTATTATTTGAGTATTAAAAGTTTTGTAAATGCCAAAGTGAGAGGTATTAAGGCTAATTATATTCAGATTGAGAACAATGACTCCATTTTTTACCTGCATCTAAGCCTTTAAATAAAGCATAAATCAGACACTGATAAATACAAAAAGAATTTTAAATTAATAAATAAGTTATTGAAACTCTATTGAACTGTTTAATAAGTTTAATGTACATGGATTAAAATAGTTTCAGTACCACTCAACTAATTTTAAATTTGCCTTAATAATTATCAATGTTTGATTTATGATTTATTTAAAAGCTTAGTTTGATGTAGAAGAAAAGTTTATTCATTTTATTATCTAAATATTACTAGCCTTGATATTAAATGGCAAGGTGGCTGGATATTGGTTGGTAAATAATTGGTTCATGTTTATCTATGTCTAGTGATAGCACATTTGATTTACTATAGAACCATTAAAACAATATCAACCATTATCATGTACCATTCTATTTTTAGTATTAGAAAATGTGCCATGTTTTTAGCTATGAAAGTATATGCAGCTGATGTCAATCGTTGAAGAGTTATGTAGTAAAACTTGGCATTAGCCAATACAATGAGCACAAATACAATTAGAAATATATTAAATATCCATTAATATGAAATTATATTTTTTAAAAACTAACAATTTAATACAATATAATATATATATATATATGCAAAAATGACTGACCATATATATATAATTATAATAAACCATACTCATGTATGCTTATAGATCTCTAATAAATATGTCACTAACCACAGTCACGTTATAATAACAATAAGATAAGAAAATGGATAATCCCATTCTATTCCTACATTTTTTATTATAGATTGAGATAAAAAGGGAGATCCATCTTTTTATCTTTATCATATTATAACTATGATTGCAATTAATAAAATATTTATTGGTGACCAGTAGGCATGTACAGTTGTAGAATATTTTAATTATACAATCATTTAAATAGTAAATACTATTGTAGAAAATGTCATACACTCCCACTTAGCATTTGACAAAATTTATAATAAAAAAATGGACCACATTCTTAATTATTTCTCTTTAATTATAAGTAAGATTTTCTTGAACAACTAAATCAGAAGAGATTAAATAGAATGAATCTGATTTAACAAAGAAAAGATATTCATTCTGATTTTAAAACTTTGTAATAAACATTTTAATAACAAATATTTAAATACAAGCTTTCTAATTATACACATTATCAAATGCTAAGCAAGAGATTATATCATTTTCTATAACAGCATTTACTATTTAAATGACTATATAAAATATATATATTTTAACTAGGAGAGTCATATAAAGCTAAAAAATATAAAAAATAAAAAACAAGACAAAAGTACTATATTATTATTATGTAAGAAAATTATATAAAATATGGTTAATAAATAGTTATAATTTGCATTGGCTATGGATAAACAACATAATATGTGTGCATATTGTAATAGATAAATAAAATATTTAAACTAAAATTTGCACACATCAATATTTAAATAATTTATCATCATCATCATCATCATCATCATCATCATCATCATTATTATTATTATTATTATTATTATTATTATTATTATTATTATTATTATTATTATTATTATGTTTCAAAGATAAATTTTATTGAACCTTAAGAAGTGTTACATAAATTACTGAAAACATGAGGTTTTAGATACAAATTGACATGTGTATACAATAAGAGTTTTCAATCTTTCTTGTATTAGGAAAAAAACATGCCTTACAATAATTGAAAAAAGAATGATCATTACATAACAATAAACATATGTCAAATTAGGTTTACACAGAATTTTTAAATGGGATGTTGAAAAAAATACATGGAAGCACATGATAGTATGAGGAAAAACATATATGGAGTGTGTGGTTGAGTTGGTGTTAGATTAATATATGAGTGTATATAAAATGGGTCTATTTGGAGGGAAGAATTATAGTTTTTATGGCTGTTTTATTATTCATGTGTTACATAATAAAAGTTGCATGTGAAAAACATGAGTATTTAAATACAATTTGATACATGAGATTACATATGCTTATGATAAAAAAAAAGTAATTTAAAATTGAAGAATAATAATTGTTGTATAACAAGCTACATATTTCAAATTAGGTTTACATAGATTTTAAAAAAGCATTATAAGAAAGTACATGAAAGCATATGATAATATTTGTTAATACATATAGGAAGGGTGGGTGGAATTAGTGTTTCATTGATACTAAATTGCGCTTATCAGCTGGTGAGCATTATAGTGTCAAGCTAAATCTTAGTTTATGTGCTGGACATTTAAAGTTTATTTGGGATCAGTTGGTGGCTGATCTTGTAAACTTTTTTGGATCAATGGGTTGATGAGGTAGGTGTATTGTGTTACTCTCAAGTGGTGCAGTATTTATTCCTGGGTTTACTCTGATGTGATGGTGAACCTATTAATTCCTGTTTTTACTCTGATGTGATGGTGAACCTATTGCTTCATGTGTGGTAGGCACCTGAGTTGATTGAGATTCCAGAGAATGAGTTGCAAGTGATATAAAAAGCAGTTGGAATCTGTCTATGATATAATGATGGACTTGAAGGAAAAATGTCTTAAATGATGCAAAATATCCCCTGTGGCATGATATTAATAAATTTTGACAAATTCTTATTAGCATGTCAAGCATCTACACCATAGGTGGAGGGGGCTTACAATTGTGTTTTAAGTCTAAGTTTTAAATGTTTGCATTTGTTGTCCTGAAACTTCAAATTGGCTTATTTATTAATGAAGTTAAAATATCTTTGCTATTGCCGACATGAAAATTATTTTTGAGGATTCTGACATGTTTTTTCATGAAAATGACAATTCATTAACCTCTGAAGTCGCCATTTTGAATTTTTTTAAAAATTATAAGTTTTATAATTGTTAATGTGTCTTATGTTTAAATGCAATTAATATAAAAAGATATATGTTGTTAGAAAGAGCAAATATAAAAGAATGTAATAAAGCTGATAAAATAGTCATTACTTTAAAAAAAAATTAAAAAAAAAATATTTTTAATATTTTTAAAAATGTTTATTTTTACATTGATTCACAAATTTTAAATTTTAAAAGTTAAAATGATATTTTTATAAACAGCTTTATCACATTTGTCACTAAATGCTGAAAAATAAAGATATATAGCACCACTTACCTGAGATAATTTTTCATAGCAGAAATATTGAAACTGGATGAATTCCTGCCTCTCAGTTTTATTTTCAAACACAGATCTTGTCCTTCTTTTCAGGGTATTGGTTAGAAATATATTTTAGTGAGGGCAAAAAAAATTAGTAAGAACAGTGCATGAGATATTATGCAAAGAGAACTTTAGTAAATTGTAATATATGAAAAATATAATTAATTTATTATTATATTATTGAATAATGGGAGGGGGTGACCAAATATATCTACTCTTTTCAAGTAAAAAATGTATTCAAAAAAATAAATATCAAACAGTACAAGAGATATTATGCAAAGAGAACTTTAGTAAAATTGTAATATATGAAAAATATAATTAATTTATTATTATATTATTGAATAATAGGGGGGGGGGTGATATATCTGTTCTTTTTAGTAAAAAGTATATTCAAAAAATAAATATCAAACAAATAAAAATTTCTGTAAAATGAAATGAATAAAAACAAAGAAAATCAATAAACATCAAAATAAACAAATTTATATGAGCACTGAGTATATGTGTGGGAGATGATGATCTCTACAAAATGATGAGTGCTGGTTCAGCATGAAATATGTGTTTTGGGGATCATTTCTCCTTTTTACATGTGTGTCTGGACATGTGTATCAGTTAAATGAGATAGAGTGGATGGATTGAGGGAACTTCAAAGTCCGAGTTCAAATACTCTATATAACAATGATCTATAATTATCCTGACTTTATAAATTCTATCAGTGCCTAAAAATGTATTCTATAAAATTAAATTATATAAAATGTATAATTTATCCATAATGTTTTTTTATAAATAAAAATAAAATAAAAAAGGCAGTACTCACAGTTGATAGGAAAATTTAGACATATATTTCTTTGAAAGCTCTTGACTAAAATAAGTGGTGAATGAATTCATTTCTGCTAAAAAAAAAAAAAAAACTTTCTGTGACTACTAAAAAAATGAGGAAAAAAAAGTAATTGAAAATTGCATTTTTCAAAAAAAAAATCATAAAAAATTGAAATTTTATTGTAAAAAAAAAAATACGCACATTTTTTTCCTTGTAATACAATGGCAGATAGAAAAAAGTAATCTTCCTGGGTTTGAAATTAATTGATACTTCACAAACTCAGTTGTTATGGTAAACTTACACTGATGAGTTCCAGGCTAATTCCAGAGCAAAGGAGTTTAAATTGGCAATATTTTAGAATAAGTTTTGGTGGCTACCACTTGGTCATATGATTGTATGGAAGCCATTTTGATTGCTTTTAGTGATTTAAAAATGTCATTTTTTAAAAAAAAGCTTTTGTAAATTCAAAATTATTTTAGAAAAAATGTGGCACATAGTTAATTGTTAATAATCAGTTCCATATATGTTAAATTTATCTGAAATATTGCAGATTTTAAATGGTCTTTTGACAGTTTAAACCTGGAAATTTTTCTTTGTTGCCTAGAAATATTAAATAAATAAAAGATCGTTATGTTTATTCTTGGTTATTAATAACTATTGTTATAATTTATAAAATATTATTTTTTTTTTTCATTTTTATTTATGCAAATGAGTTGTTTTTAAAAGATGCTAGAAAGAATGTGGGAAAATAAATAAAAAGTTTTTTGAAATGATTGCCTGAATAATAAAAGAGCAAGATTTTTGAATAAAAATAACAGAAAGCAAATCTTTAACTGTGTGGCAATTAGAAAGAATCTTTCTTCAAATTTCATGATTTAAAACGTAACTGTCTATTAATTATATATTTTAATAATTCAGAAATCAAAACACGTATTTCTAAGAGAATATGATTAAGGGAGTGGTCATCCTCTCATTTGCTACTACATTTTTTTAAGAAGTCAGATGAAAAGCTTAATGTGAAATAAGAGAATTATATTGACACAATTTTTTCTTCAAAATTAAAAGATACCTTAGATATTAAAATAGTTATCAATCAATTAAGAAGCAAAAAAGGATATAAAATTATTGTTCACAAGCAAATCAGATATTCAATAATAATGGCTTATAATAATAATTCCATTCTGTTATCATATCATTGACTTTCATGTGTATTACCAAGTTGCCCGAAAAAACATGCAAGAACTATTGACAGTTATTATTCAATGTCACAATATTCAGGTTAAATAAAACAAATGGAAATAGCATAAATCTTTAAATATTCATGACATGCATTGCATGTATGCTACAGGTCATAAAAAAATCAAATAGTTAAGTGGTATCCATATTTTTGTAAATAGATCATCTAGTTTTCATGGTACTCATCTTTATCAATTATAAATTTTTGCAGGTCAAAATATGCTCTTGATGCCACACTTGATGCTTTTATTTTAATTATTTATACCACTACAATATATATATATATACTTTCCCTTTTATTTTTAAGAATTTCTAAGAATTAGAAATTATGATTACTTTTACTTTAGATATATATATATATATGCTATTTGGCAGGTTTTTATATAGTTTAATATGATAATTTTATCATGTTTGTTTTTCAAAGGATTTTGTATTTTGTATATTCTACTTTTGCAATAAAATATTTATTACCAAATTTATGTATTTTTTTGAAATATTGTGAATTAAATATAGAACAGTCTTTAAAAAAGTTACTGCAGAGCAAAGCCTCTCATAAAAAAATAGTGTTTGAGAAGATAGTGTTTATCAGGCTTCCCAAATATAGATGGTGATAATTTGATTTTGGTTGGATCATGGAACTATCGTTTGCTAATATTCTTATTATTAATCTACACTATTGTAATCCATAAATATATAAGCTTTTTATGTGTGGGTTTGACCTTAGGATGTTAAGTTATATCTTTACAGGAATAAAAAAAAAAAAAGCATGTATCTCATCATAGAGAAATTTTAAACATTCCAGAGAGGGTGGGTAATATTTGAAATAGGATGGTCCTATTAATTAATGTTACAAATCCTTATTGACTTTATAAGATGAAAATGTTTAATAAACATTTAAGATATAAGCCTTTTTATTTATTTTTGGAGATTGTTTTCTGGATTCATGAAAATATTCTATACATCTCTAAGGAAGCTCATATTTGTTTGAAGGAATTTTATCACCAGAAGCCATTTGCAAAATGTTTAATTATTATGAATGCAGGGAAAAAAACAAGCAGCAAAAAGTTAAAGATGAGGAACCAGAAATATTGGTTATTTGCTTCATATTCTAACAGAAAATTTTGTAACAGTAAGAATATTCCACACATAGAAGATATGTTTTAAAGCAAAACTAACAATATATAATATTCTAATGATCTATTCAATATGTCCCATGGTTTTGGTTCAAATAAATATGAAAATTGAATGATTAATAAAATTCAAATAAAAACTATTTAATATAATGATATTAACCAATTTGAAGATGATTTATACTTAAAAGTACTCTCAGAAAGATTTTATTTCTTTTCCAGTTTCAATAAAGAAGAAAGTCAAAGGTGCTGAACCTTCTAAAAAGAACTTTTTATCTTGGAAAACTTTTAAAGGAATGATTATAATCCATTTTTACCATCATCCCAACATGTCCTTTAGTGGAATGCATGATTTCTCAGAGCTGTGGATATTAATTAGCATATGTGCGTAAAAGGCATATATTTTTATTGAATTACAAACATAAACTAAATGGATTAATAATAATATAAAATAGAATTTATTGATAATGAATAAATGAAACTGTTGGTATATGTTCACAACTATTGATACATTCACAAAATATTTTAAATTTAAGTTTAAGGCTTGATAATATTTTATAATGATAAGATCTCACTATGCTAAATATTGAAACAGTGATAAACCATTGTTTTTTTTAAATACTGTTCTTTTAATATTTTTCTGTTGTCTTCCCTAATTTCTCCAATGAATGTAATTCTTCTTGGGCACTGGTGATGTTAGAGAGAAAATGTAGCTGCCCTAGTGATATAATATCAGTAGGTCTTAGGTAATTCAAATGGCATTGTTCCTTTTATTCTTCACAGCATTATAGAGGTATTGCACAGGCTGGTTTTGCAAGCTTCAGCATTATTTTCTGGACCTGATTGCATTTTCCAGACATTTTGACTGGTGTGGTTTTTTGGTTCTCATGTTAGACAGATTTGTTCTCAATAAAATCTTCATACTGACTGTCATAACTAGATTATTAAAAAATACTTTTAATAATAATCAATAAAATATGGTTTACAATGAATAAAAGAATTTTAATCCACAGTTGTTTCTCTCTTCAGCATGGATCATGGCAACTTGGCAGCAATAGTAGACTGCATTCTAATATAAAGCAATATGGAATGAAGTGCTAGACTCCTAGAATTAGAATGCTAATAATATCTTAATGATATTCAAACAACATATTAGCTAGGAAAAATTTGACCATTGCATCATTACAACAATATATTTTTTGAAAAATATCCTTCAGAACATGTTGTAGATAAAAATTTTATGTGTATAATATCATGTTTTTATTTTTGGAGCATGCTAAACAATCTGGACACAACTTCACACCTGCCAATCCCATAATATTGTGCTCAGAAGCAAACAATCACAAAAGAAAATAAAGGAGGCATTTTATATTAATGGAAACATCCATGCTATTAATAGGAAAGACACTTGCTTTGAAATCTCGAAGAAATGGGCTACGTAATACTAGCTTATTTGAATATTTGCATATATTTTGCTATACATTTTATGAAGGCTATGAATATGAGACATGGATCCTTGAAAATGTTAAGCCAATAAACTTTTTTATTAATTTATATCTTCTTCTCTTTTAAACAATTATAAATAAGTGTTTTTGTTACATAAGTAAATTAAATACAAGAAGATAAAAAATAATTTTTTTATCTCTCTTTATTTACATTTTGTTAACATAGAAAGAAAATTCATTGACGACCTTTACATTTTTAATTATAAGTTCTAAAATATTGTGAATTGTAAAATTTTAATATTATATTTTACCTGCACCATTCAGGTTTACTATAGAAATGTGGGATTAAAAAAAAAAAAACTCAGTTCAAAAAAGGCAAACTATAATAGGTTCAAATTTAGAGGTTTTTTTAAAAAAAAAAAAAATGACAATTTTTCTTTCTTCCTTTACATTGTAATTTATCATTTTCTTACATATCACAAAGTAAATACTAAATAATATTAATAATATGCATAAATTAATTTTTCTTTTAATATTTAGGCAGTTAACATTTTTATTTCCCAAATAATCCACAACTACATGCACACACACTAATTCCAGTTTATATATTTATTAGATGAGTTTTTATTAAACACTTTTTCTCTCACTCCCTCTCTCTTTGCCACATTGTTGTATAACTGATCTGGGCTGCATTGAACTAGTTTGTTATGGCTATAATATCTTATATTGCTGTTTTAAAGTTCTCCAAAGAACTTTACTTTATGAAAGACTTAAATTAAAATTGTTTTAGGGTAACCCTCATTTCACTCTCAGAGTACAATTTTTCAATAAAGCAATCAATATAATACATATCTAGAGTATTTTTGAGATAAGTTTTATAAAATAAGTAGAATATACGTCTCTCATGAAAGTCCCAATCATTTTTTAAATATCTATGTTTATCCATTTTACATATCAAATACAATGAAGATTTATTACTATATTCCATAAATTATATCTAGACAGTGAGAGATTTTGTGATTTGTATACAGAATAGATGGAGGATTTATGTTATTTATAGCCACTGCTATTAAAAGATATTATTTTTTCTTTTAATTTTCAAATAAATCTTTTTAAAAAACAAAACATTGTTAACACATTTTCTTTCAATAGAGGTTTTAAGTGATTTTTCTTTCTTGAAAAATTGTGTCTCACCTTAGAGAAACATTCTGGTGCCATTCACCTTTCATGATTTTACTCAGCATTGAATGGTATATATGCTTATGTCTATATTGATATCTCATGTTGTACACTTTCAAATGATAAATAAAAATGGCAATCAAAATATAAAATTTCATAGTTCAAAGTTTAAATTGCAGAACTCAGTTTACATAAAATAGTGGGGAGTTTTTTTCCACATTTTATTTGTCAAACAGAAATTATTGCAAATATATTTTTTTCAATTTCAGATTACTTTTGTTAATTTGAAAGATTTATTTATTTAAAAAATATTCATTTTTATAATTATATAATGTTTTAATAGGATTTAGATATTTTTAATATAAAAAAAATAAAAAAAATAAAGATTTCATAAAGAATAAGTTTTTTTTCTCATTAAATATATTTTTCAGACTCAAGCAGACATAAAATCTTTTGAATCGATAATTATTATAACTGATTATTTTTTTTTGTATTTGTAAAATTATTTCTTTATTTCTAATAAAGCAATAATTATTTACATTTATGTTTTTTAATAATAAAAAAATTAAAACATCAAAATTTGATAAAAATATTTTTTTCATTAAATAAAATTGAAGGCCACATATAGAAATCAATCAGTGTCAATTAAAAATCTTTATATGATAAACTAAATAGGTTTATATTAAACTTAAAATTGTATATAAATAAATTGATGCAGAAATACTTTGTAAATCTCAGTAAAATGCATAACATCTTCTTTTACAGACTATATTTCAAATCTATTGGGCACAAAAGCATGAAATAATTACAGTGTAATCTTTTTAAATATTAAACTATTAAATATTATTAGTTATATTAGCCTAAGGCAGAAAAGAGAACAACTATAAATTATTACTTTAAGCAATTAATATCAGTTTATAATTCTCTATATAATAAACATAATATGTTAATATTAGCAATACTATATAAACCAAATTACTACTCATAACAAAGTTTAAATATATCAGCTAATAAATTTACACATAAACTCTTACTAAAATGAGCATCATATGAAAGTACCAACCAATTATCTTTTTTAAAGGAAGAATTTTTTTGTATTCAAACATTATACCTCAGACAGATGCAATATCATATGGGAGTAACAATATATAATGTAAAAAACTTTTACTTTTACATATCAAATGTCAGATCTATTCAATGTTAAAACGTGAAAAATTATTATGCCATCTTTTTAAATATTAATCTTTTTAACCTTATGGCAAATTAACCTCATTTAGAAGTAATTTGTTCACATAGTGTTGCCAGTTAAGCATTAACACCTTTACTTTGTTACATAGAGAATTATTAGCTGATAATAATTAATATTTAAGGCACAATTTGTAATTTTTGCCAACTCCTCCTTAGGCAAATTTAATATAACATTAAACAGCTTAATATAAAAATAAAACTATCATACTTTTTTATCTAATATATTTTAAGTTTGGTATATAAAAGAAGTTTAATCTGTAATATTCATTAGAGATCAACCACTATGCATATGCTTTAAAGTAATAAACACTTTTGAGGAAGTCTCTTCTTTCAAAACATAAGATAAAGTCTTTTGAAAAGATAGAATGAATCCACTCCACTTTTTTAACCTAACTATATATGTATGTATAGGCAAATGTTAAGAATTTGCAAATAAAGCATGAAAATATTAATAAATCACTTTTAGTTCTATTTGCTATGTTTTTATTATTATTGTCTGTGAAATTTTTACAATTTATGAAACAGTCAATAATAAAAACATAGCAAATGGAATTAAAAGTGATTAATTAATATCTTCATGCTCTCATTTCTAATTGCTGAAGGTTTGACTACATATATATATATATATATATAGGTTTAAAATGTAGAGTGGATTCATTCTATCTTTTCAAAAGACTTTATATTGTGTTTGGTAAGGAGAGTATTCATCAAAAGTGTTTACTAATTTAAAGCACATGGGTAGCAGATAATCCCTAATAAATATTACAAATTTAAAAAAAAAACATAGTTCTATATAAATAAACTACTCAATATATATATATGTGTGTGTTTAATATTACATCTAATATATGATCATGCCATAATTTGCAAAAATTTCACAGATGTCAATAATAAAAACATAGAAAATGGAATTAAAAGTGATTAATTAAAATCTTCATGCTGTCATTTCCAAATGCTTAAGAATTGCCTGTTCATATATGTTTAAGTTAAATATATATAGTAGATTCATTCTATCTTTTCAAAAGACTGTATATTGTATTTAGAAAGGAGAGAATTCCTCAAAAGTGTTTATTACTTTAAAGTGCATGAGTAGTGGTTGATCCCTAATGAATATTATAGATTTTAAAAAAAAACCATAGTGTTATATAAATAAATTATTCATTATAAAAGAAGTTTGTACATTTCATTAGAATGTTACTAGATGACTCTGCACTCGGCCAAGGAGAGATGCTTGTAATCCATGAAATTATCATTGTAGAGGAGTTGATTTTTGTTATTTTGGTGTGATATGTCAAAGTTAGTAAGAATTTTATTTGTGAGTTAATTACATTATTTAATGATTTAAATTTTGTTTAAGTTGTGGTTTATATATATTCGAAACAGATTCACTATTAATTCATAACATTCCCTATTTACTAAAATTTATAAATACAAAATATCATATATCATTAACAGAGAAAAAACTCTCCACGTAGTTTTGCCACCCATTGCAATCCAGAATAATTTATGGATATAAAAGGTTTGTGCATAAAATTTCTATCTAGTGCTTACTTATTCAATATCTCCACTAGTTTCTAGCCTGTTGCTTTTATCAATGAGAAGCCTTGCATAGAAGAGCACTGAATCTAGATCTTAGTATCTAATGCAACCCTCCAGCAACCAACCACCTTTTACTTTTTAATTAATTACAAAGTGATGAGTCCAAAATAAAAACACAATATTTTTTTTCAATCCAAGTTCATTCATATAATTATATAAATCTGAACCCAGTTCAGAATCTCTACATTTTGCTGTCTTTGGTTCTTTAATAACCATAATCACTTACATACTATTTGGCAGAATTGTTATTGAACCAGTAAACATCTGATCACTGTTCCCTATGCTTACATAACCTGTTATAACATAGGAAATAGTGATCATGTGATGTTTAGTGGTTTAATATCAATCTTGTCAAACAGAATGATGATGACTATGGTTATTAGATAACCAAATACACCAAAATGTATAATTGCCAAACAGGGTTCAAATTTATATGACTACATAATTGAATGACCTTGGATTGAAAACATTGTGTTTAATAGTTGACTAAAAAATAAAGGATGACTGCTGTAGAATTGCATTAGATCCTAAGATCTAGATGCAGACCTCTCAGATCCAAGGCTCCTCTCTAATGAATGCCACAAGTTAGAAACTATTCTGGGAATATTGGATGAGTAGGCATTAGATAGGTTTATGCATAAACCTTTTTGCATACATTAATTAGTCTGCCTTGCACTGGGTGACAATACTTTATTGAGAGTTTTGTCTTTGTCATAACAGCTTGCATAAACATTAAAAAAGATAATCATGTCATGTTTAGTGGTTTAATCGAATATCATTCTTGTATTTTGAATATCAATTTATTCTCAGTAGATCAGTCTCAGATTCTAAACATCTGATTTCTACACCAGGATGATAGAGCAATCTTAATGTATTTTAAACAGTAATTGTTTATTTTCAAACATGAATACATATACAACTAATCTTACATATATATGATGTTTAAGTGTTTAATGCAATACTAAAACACTTATGGGATAAACATATTATAGCACTATAAGTCTAGTATTCACTGGTTAATAAATCTTATAGTATGTAACTTTGACATATATATTTTTCAAAATTTCCAGAGTTTCTTCAACCTCTCTAGAGCTATCTACTCTGTGTCAAGAAATCAATGGATACTAGATGGTGCAAGTACTAGTATATTACAATTCCCAAGTCAGTTTCAAAATCATTATTTTTATTTTAATTTTAGGCTACTATTTGGATAATAAAATGAGTTTATAAAAGATTGCTTCTAAATAAATAAGTACATTGATTCAAGTTTTTAATCCTAGTTTTCACAGAAGAGAAAAAGCTGAAAACTAGTCTGGGTATAGCATCAAATCATATGGTGTTCCCTGATCAATGACCCTAGCATAAAGAAGAAAACTATTTTATTATTTGTAAATAAGAAAACTTGCTCTATCATATTAGATAGATTTTTTTACCATTTTTTTTTGGATAAATCTCGTTCAGAATTGTTTATTTAAAAGTTTAAAACAATTAAACAGGTATTACCTTCAAGAATCTCACTGATTTATGTAGACAGTATCCTTGAATCATCTTTTGTTGGTATATAATATCAAACATTTCAATCTCTACATTTTAGAACAATGTACAGATATCTTATTTACACAAAAAATATTCTATAAAGTACATAATAAAATATAAAATATTATCAGGTATTAATAACATAAACAGAAACTTCCCTTAAACAAATTCTTGCCTATATATATATATATAATATATATATATATATATATATATATATATATATATATATATATATATATATATATATATATATATATATATATATATATATATTCTATCTTTTCACAAATAATCCTTTAACTATGATTATGTGGATGTAGCAATTTCATGAAAGTGCTTAGCCAGTTAATATTATTATTCACACTTTAGATTTAACTTTAATTGCATTTCAGTGCATTTAAAATACTAGCAGATATTTAATGAAACATCATTTAAATGCTAATAACATTATTAGATATTACCAAATGAATCCAGAAATTTGGTATTCATATAAAAAGCAATGTTCAACAATGGCTTATCATCTTATTGATTTTTTTAGGATATCAATATTATATTCATTATTGTGTTGATGGAATACAGCCATTTTAGTGCTGACCCATCTTTTTTATCTCTTAAAAATATTTGTGCTTCAAATCTTTATCTGATGAAATATCTATTTCTCCATTTTTATTTCTATTCATTATTGCTTTGAAAACCTTGACGTGAAACACAATTTAAATACTTAGTACTTTATTATCATTCTATTTTTAGTATCCAACGTCCTTATTCAAAGATAGTCACTAAAAATATTTTAGTCTGAACAATCCTAATCTGTTTTTAAAATCTTTTTTTTTTTTACATATTATTTCCAAACTTTTTATAGCACTAACTGTCATGCCACACAAATCTCTGGGTTTCTGAATTATTTGTTGTTGATTAATGTTCAAAAGATTTGAAAGCTATTGGTGATTTAGATATTTTCATTATTTATTTTAAATTCAACTACTTCTATCATTTCTTTTTAATATAAAGAGACTTTTGAAATTTATAATATACTTCTAAAATTGGAATATTAGAATAAATAGTGTTAAAAATTCACAAGCAATGGTAAACTACCATTATCAATGATTAAGAGTTCATGCTTAAGCATATAAAGAGAATTTTAGTAATTCAGATATCTGTGACATGTCAACCTTATTATATAAACCAAATTATACAAGTAAATTTTCATAACCACAAGACTTTATTATTTTTGCAAGAGTTGTCATAGTAATATTTTTTATTAAATCTATATATAATTGTATGCACTAATAAAAACTAGTAAACATAGTACTGTAAATAAATTTATATATATATATATATATATATATATATATATATATATATATATATTTAAAATAAAACTTAAATAAAACCTATTTAAGTAAATGATTGTTCTTTAATAAGACTGATATGAGTATCATGTATATATTCTGTCTTTTATGAGTATGGACTAAAATGAAAACTTTTCTAAAAACAGTTGATTGGAAAGAGGTATTTCTAAATCAACTAATATAAAGTCACAATTTCTAAAAATAGAAAAATAAAATTGTCTAATACGTAAATATTGGAAGCAATAAAAAGCTCACATATCGATGATTGAGTCGATCCTTCAACAATAATAACAACAAGGGAGTCTATACAATATCAATGAATAAATATTGGGTTGTCTAGCTCTTATGATGCTTTAAAAAGATAAACAAAACATCCAGCTAAGAGTGTTCTGATATTCTTTCTAATAAATCTTATATTTTATGCAGCAAAGTTACATAAACTTATGTTACTTCAAAATGTTCATAAGCAAATAAAATCTTTCTTAGACAAATTGGGTCTTACAAGCAAAACAAAACATTGTTTAAGTAAATCAGATCTTATATGCAACGTTTTTTTTAAACCTCATAATCAAAATAATTATTTTTAAAATAATTCATATCTGAGACAAAATAATTATAAATAATTCAGAACTCAGGATTTTTGCTATAATAAATTTTTTAATAATCCAATACAATCTTATTCTTCTTTTAATTTCTTATACCAACAATGAATGTGATCTTAGTGCCAATGACAAGATATGAATTTATCTTTAAGAAGATATCTCAGTACATCAAATAATTATTAATTTTAAAATCAATCATGAAAACTCTTATGTTAAAATAATTATTAATTACAGTCATGCCATTATGAATAGGAAAGGAATTTTGTTGGTCCCCATATATCACACAATACAAGTTAATTTCTAATTTTCAATCAAAATAAAAATAATCTTATGATCTTAATTTAAGACAAAATAAAGTGATCATATCCATGAATAGTATCTTAACATCAGCAATATAAAATTTAATAAAGTGACTTTTATCATATTCTTCTTGTGCTCTTATATTCATATGTTATAATGGTAAAATAAAATATGTGTGACTTTTGTGGATTTATGAGAATTCAGATAATGATTAGAGAAAGTCAAATTCAAAGATTATTAATTATAACAATATTTATTGATACTCATAAACATGACAAAATAATCATCAAATTACTTTAACAAAATTTATAAGTTATAATTATCCAAGGTTTGAAATAAAATTGTAAATTACAATTGAAATAATAAAAATAAGTAAAATTTTTAAAAAATCTTGAAATGATTTCGTATGAATTCATAAAGTTCCCACATTTAAATAATCACACATTCAGGCACCTAAATTCATGTAGGAAATATATTTAATAGTTCTAATAAATATAAATCTTACCATCCTTCTGAAACAATAAATTTGGAAGATGTATAAATTTTAGCACAATGTAAATAATTATAAATTTAATAATAAAATATTTTATCAAGGTTTTAAAAACACATGCAAAGTGGGCATGTCAACACTCTCAACATATCATAACTACTCTGATTTTATCAAGAATTCAAATAAAGGCATGGTTGGCATCACATATGACCTTTAAAATATTTCAAAAGTCAATATAAAGACATGGTTGGCATCACACATGATTTTTATAAAATCTCATTTATATAAACATCAAGGAATTTAAAAGCAAGGCAAAAATGAAATCATGAAATAAACCTACAATAAACAGCTGTACAAGAATGCAATAAAGAATTAGAACATTATCCCTCATCTTTACAAAAATAGATAATCAAAAAGGAGGTTGCTTAAAATATAATTCTATGCTAAATATCATTTAAGACAATAAGGCTCACTGGTGTGATAAAAACAATCCATTAAAATGGATATAACCCTACAATCTCACATAATAACAAAGAATAAATGATGGGTCATATGGATAAAGTATAGCAATAATAGCAAAATATGGCTAGATATATAAATTTGTAGCTAAACAATTTAATAAAATATACAACAGTTTTATGATTTCTTTCATGCATTTATTCATTTTGTAAATAACTCCATAAGATACTTTTATGATACACTCTAAAATATATTATATAACAGTAGTATTCTGACAATTATATTGATAGACATATTAAAAATGTAAATAAATAAACATAAAAAAAAGATAGACATAATGCATACACAAATAAATCTTAAAACAAAATATTTATACCCTTTTACCAATTACCATTTAACAGCATAACAGTCTAATAAAGTGTCATTGAGTGTGGTGAAGATTTTACAGAATATTTGGACAATATTGAAGATTAAAATTAACAAACAGGCAAATAAAATCTGATGTAAGTAAAATTTTAAACACTGATATAACAAAAATAACCATTTTAAGCAGTATGTAGTCTTCATTTAACAACATGATGATAATCAATTTAAATAAAACAATGAAATGAATAGTAATAAGCATTGTGTAAATTTTCAAATAGTATATTGAATAATAATATTGTAGATATTTTATAGCATGCAGATAAATGATAATAATATTTCCTTTAGAAGTATAACTCATAGTTTCATGTGAGGAATATTAACAAAGGGCAAACATATTTTTATTAGAATAATGCAAAGTAATGTATAAAATGTTGAGGAGCTATAAAAAAGTTTTTAGTACAAGCATGATAATCTTCTTTTTATAAATAATATACATTATAAAATGAAGAACAGATTCCAAAAGGCAATACTGAATAATGTTTATACTTTCTTGACAACAAAATATTTTCAAACAGCAAGTAAGCATATCTAATGAATATAACAGTCTTTATTGGCTAATGAAAATTAAAGTGAGCATTGAGTCCAGTTCATATCATATTTTATCTTTCAAAGATGGATAAAATATTTATTAGCAAAATATTTATTTATAATAATTTTATTTACTATATTAAAATTAGCAAATATTCCATATTAGCATTCAATAACACAAATATCATTCATAGAAAAATGCATAAAAATGGCATTTGTTTATTTACAAAATATTTTCTGAACAACAAATATTATATAATAAATAGAATATATCATTTATCCATTTTATAAATGATGAAACAAACATTTCATTTCTTTTGACATAAGAATATAATAATTTCTATGAATAAAACTAGACATATAGTTAATTAGTTTCTTTCATTCAAGCATTTATATGTTCATTATTAATATTTATTAACTTCTTCATCATTTACAAAGTCTTACTATTTCAGATAACAGTTCTAATTTGATAAAATCAAAATAATCCAAAAGAGAAAGGTCTGTAAACAATAGCAATATTCAACATTTTTAAAAAAATGTAATGTTTAAATTTCTTGTAGAAAAATATTAAATTCATTTTAAAGTTAATGAAAAATGATTCAAAAGTTATAGCATTCAGCAATAAAAGTATCATTTCATGATAAATTTTAGACATTATAAAACAAGCACATTGACAATTAATTAAAGTTCTAGCAATATGTAATATCTTCTGTAAAAATTTACTGTTGTCTTTCAGCATTGCGACATGCTGCTTCCAGAATTCAATGCATTGATCGGAGCTTCTAATAGTATAGAAACAGATGTGTTTGAAGTATGATGGAGAGGTTAAGTTATAGGCCTGAATAGATAACTATTTTAATACTGCATGATTTTCTAACAAATAATATATTATTAAAAAATTATACTGTAGAATGTGGATAAAAAGATAATGAAAAGAAATGATGAAGTGTGTTTAAAGTGTGGTGGTCAATGCTTAAATACAGTAGATCATGTGATAGGTAATAAAAAACTTGATTGGCATGACATATAAACTATTAATTAATATATTGGCAGTGACATATAAACTATTAATTAATATATGCAACCTAATTAAAAGATCATGTTTTGTCAAATATTGCTATAAATAACTCTAATTAAAACATCTGGAAATTTTGAGAGACATAAATTATATCATATGCTATAAATAATTATTATTTAGAAATTATTACTATAACAATAAATAATATCTTAATTTAAACATTTTTTAAATATTTCCAAAATATTGAACTTAGTTATTTTAAAATATTAGATATTTTAAAATCATTAAAGACAAAAGCATTACATTACTTTAGTTTTTTAATCAGAAAGTTAAAAATAATTATTATTTTATTTTGACTTTTAATTATAAGTACAAATTGATTATATTCATGCATATACAATGACAAATATTAAAATAACTGTTTAAAATAAATAATCTAAAATTATTGGCTAAACATTAAGATTTTCTAAAATAAAAACCAGATTAGAATATTACCAAACTAGTTTTTATAAACTACCTTTAAATAAACCGCAAGTTAACTAATTACAGTACTGAGAATTGATCATGCACTTTTAAAACTGATTTAAACATTTTAAATTCATTTGTGTTAATTAAAGTTAATAAAACAAAATTTAATTATTTATGTGTTTATTTTATTGATAATTTATTCTAATAAGTGTGTATAACAATTAACATTACAAATATAATTTTTTTAACTATACTATGTTAAGAATAAATTACTGGCTGATCCTAACATTATAAGATGAAATAAGCTTCACTGCTAGGTTAAAGTTATTTAAATTTATTTATATAGATCTATTTTAAATAGTAATATTTTATAATAATAACTATAATTCAGTTCAATGACTTATCACTATAATAGTAATAGCATTTATTTGACAGAAAATAAATTAAGTATTTTTTTTAGATACATTATCACAAAAACTTAATATGATGTTCTGTCAACAGAACTTAAGGTTACAATATATATGATATATTTGAATATACAAAATAAATATACATAATCTTATACTAGTATATATATATATATATAAACATTACAAGCATAAAGCTAAACTAGTCAATATAAAATCAAAACTACCCCAAATCTAAAATTAAACCAGACCAGAATAAAAATAATATTAAAACACAACCTAAGGTTTCACTGCTACAAGCAGACTTCTCAAGTGTAAAGAAATAAAAAAAAACCACACATTATATATACTATTAAAAACTACCCACAAATCCATTCACTTCCCATCCACCCTTAATATTAAAAGAACTCTTAAATAAGTTAATTGCTTCAGAATAATAAATTTTCAATAATAAAGACTCTTTAATTCTTCTTTTGATTTCATTTCTCTCAAAGAAGACAACCTTAGCTTCATCAAAATCAATAGTGTGGCCTGTATCTTTTTCATGGACATACAAAGTAGAGTTAAAAATAGATATCTTAGTTCTGCTTTGTATGTCCATGAAAAAGATACAGGCCACACTATTGATTTTGATGAAGCTAAGGTTGTCTTCTTTGAGAGAAATGAAATCAAAAGAAGAATTAAAGAGTCTTTATTATTGAAAATTTATTATTCTGAAGCAATTAACTTATTTAAGAGTTCTTTTAATATTAAGGGTGGATGGGAAGTGAATGGATTTGTGGGTAGTTTTTAATAGTATATATAATGTGTGGGTTTTTTTTTTGTAGTTCTTTACACTTGAGAAGTCTGCTTGTAGCAGTGAAACCTTAGGTTGTGTTTTAATATTATTTTTATTCTGGTCTGGTTTAATTTTAGATTTGGGGTAGTTTTGATTTTATATATATATATATATATATATTCTATATATATTTATATATTTATATTTTCAAATATTAAATATATATATATATATATATATATATATATATGATATTTAATATTTGAAACTTACAGCTGCACAATAATATGTTATAGATTCCAAAGAATAAAAAATCATAAATGCTATATAAACTGAAATACCCCAGAAGTACCTAATTTTCCTTGTTTGTGGGGGAAAATCTTTTATATTGCATATGTATATAATCATATTTTTTAAATGTTATTCTTTAATTTTTTACTTTATGTTATAAAAATGAAATATGCCTATGAATATGGAAAGGAGAATTTTTAATAGCCATTCTAACTATCATAAGAACAATTACAAAGACTTCAGACTATTAAAATAAAGTATGGAAGATATATGTTACAAGTAGCAAGAAGATATTTGAAACAAAATATACAAGTGAGAGAACAAATGTAACACTGAAACAATTAAAAGACTAAAAAGAAGTTGGGTTGGTATGTATTACTAAAAGAGATGATAATTTAAAAGAATGTAAAATAATTTAAGAAAGTGTGCTAATGTGATAACAGCACTACCATGTGATAAAAGATATCTTTGTGCAAGGTAAATTTTAGGCTTCCCCATTTTCTAATAAATAAAATTTGTAAATTAGAAAAACTTGAAAATATGGTTTTACTCATTTAACATGTTTGGTAAATACTTTAAGTGTTTTATTCATTTATTTCTAGAAAATAAATAAACCCAGAGATCATGCTGAAATAAAACAAATTAATGTTCAAAAACTAATTTTTGAAACAATAATTAAATAATACCTTAAAACAAAAATATTTATTTAATAAATTTAAAATATTTAATTTTATCTTTCAAAATATTTGATACTATTTTTTGGACAATTCTCTGATATTGCTAGTAGAAATAGAAAATATCTGCAAATAAGATAATTTCTTAAAAAAATAAGTGTTTTTATCACATATAAAAGAACCACCACCACACACAACCATGAAGGCATTGCACTTCTCCTCCTCCTCTCAGACTGGTTCTGATATTATATAAACAATTCTAATTTATGTACATGATTATTAAAAATATTATCTACAGCAGAGTATGATTCTCTTGAATGCTTTTACTTTGAGCTCCATTCCACATGGTGAGGAAAAAAGAGAGATGGACTTATCTCCATTATTTTTTCTAAACCAATATTTAGATCAACTTTAAGTGCATTGTTTATTTTAAAACTCATTCAAAGTCTCTCATGCATAAACTTATTCACATTTTCTATTAACAAAGTTATACTTCTTCAGTAATAAAATATTTATATTATTATTTAATTGTCATGTGTGTGTTATTCCACTAATAATAATTATAATTTATTATAAATAAAATATCTGATACTTTAACTTTTATACTTAGATTATTTATTGATATAACTTTAATATTTCATTAAAGCCACCAAACTAGGTCAATTTTATAACATGTCTATTTTAATCTTTTCATTTTCATTAGCAGCTAATCATTAAATATAGTTCTTTGTTTTAAAAGATCAATTACTTTTAATTCAGAACTCCTCATGCACATAACTTGTTTACATTTTTTATTAAAGAAAATAAGGTAATTTCACTTGTTTTCATTCCATAATAAAATGTGTATGCTACCATATTATTTTATTTTTTAATTCTTGTTATTAACTAGGTCTTAATATATGTATTATTATACTTTATTATATAATATGGCAATTAGAAAATTAGTCAGGATTTATTTAAGGGAAGACATTTTAAATTTTCATATTTAGATTGTTTATTCAATACATTTTTAGAAGCCACTAAAATGTTTTATGCTTTATTTTGTTTATTTATAGATTATATTGAATAACTATATAAAAAAAATAATCAAACACTTGATTTGTTTTACTAGATGTATTTTTAATTTTGTCATTTGTGCAACTATGTGCAGGTTTTATTATAATCAAGAGAATTGCATTAAAAATATCATTATCATGTAATTTATTAAAAATTGCATATTTTGGCATGCAATAATATATTTTTAAAAATTATGTTTTTTATTTATTCTGATATCCTTAGATTTGAATTGTACTGTGTTATGGATCAATTATGAGTTTTTAGCTAGAGAACAAACTTGAGTTCATGTCCAAGGAAAAACTGTTTAGTAAAACGTGTAAAATAAAAATATGGCATAAAGAAAAATATAATATTATTATTAAATATAGAAAAAGATATTTAGTAAAACATGTAAAAAGATAATACAGCATAAAAAACTGATAATATTGTTTTTAAAAACAAGAAAAACTATTTACTAAAATATGTAAAAAGATAATACAGCATAATAAAAAAAGAGAGAAGGATAATATTGTTATTAAAAAAGCCTTGCACAAGACAGCATAGGAATTGTTCCTGGGACTTCACATTCCAGAGTCAATGATTACTCTAAATTGAAGAAGACATATAAAGTCTGTAAAATATCATTTATAAACATAATTTTATAACATGCAGAATTACTGTAATTATGAGGCAATATTTTTAAATTAAGTTTTATTTTTAAATAAGTTATTAATACTAATGTGGTACTTCTTATATAAATTAGGATATTTAAATAAAATTGATTGGAAAATCTAAACATTTCATTTACATATAAATTTTATTAATTATTGTGATGAAAGAGCTTGGTTTGCTACAATTGTAGAATATATATGCAATATATTTCAAGACAGACAATTGTCACAATAAGTTAAATTAAAGAAGTATTCTTTTTATATTTAAATAAACAATATTTACAATTAGAATGTGCTTCTAATAATAAAATAACTTAGAAATCTAAACATTTACATATAAGTTTATAATATTAACTATTATGACAAAACATATTTGGTCTGTTTTGGTTTAGTGCAATAATAAGAGTAGATTTGCTGTGTTTTTGATCTCAAACCTCGAAATTCAAGGCTCTGACAATTTTACAATAAGTTTAAATGAAGTATTTACACTCAGAAGGTATTTCTATCAATGAAGTGATAAAAAAATGTAAACATTTTTATTTACATATAAATTTTATTAGATATCTTGGTGTCTTAGCACCATCATTACTTTGTGCTCTACACAATCTGCACACCCGCACATGTCAATCCTGTGTAATGCAATAAAGAGAGAGGCTAGGGATTAAACTTGGAGAGACACTTATCTCATAGTGAATTAATAATGGTTGAAAATAATGATGATGATGATTTCAGACAAGACAAATCTTTTTAACATGGAATATCATAGACAACAATATTTTTTTCATGTTAACCATAGCCAAAAGAGAAAATATTATATTAAAACTATAAGACAGCACATATCAAAAGAAGTCCAATCCTAAACATATAATGTAATGAATAACAATTATTATATTAGTATATTTCAAAAATATTGTTTTAATATTTTAATACAACAAAAATTAAATTAAAAAAATATATGTAAAATATAAAAGATTTTTTAAAAAAAAAGTGTTTTGTTTTTGAACATATGTACATTTTACCTTGTTACATTGAACACTGTGTAATCCTCAATGGGTAAGTGTACCCGAAAATTTTTGTAATCTTTTATTAATAAAGGTTACCTTTGAAAGTAAAAAAAAATTATTATTTATACAAAAGTACTCACGCTTTTATAAAAATTTAAAAAAATCATATTTGATCGCTTTTTTATTTTTTTTATTAAAATAAAATAGAAAACAAAAAGATTTTTGACTAATTGCATAAAATGCATGTCTAAAAGTAAAGAAAATGTTTCTTTCATCTTTTTAAAATTTTTATCACTGCATTCATTAGCTCAAATTTGATTTATTATTCTGCAACTATTCTCCATGATAAAAATTCTCAACCACTTCTCAATTCCCATGATAGCAACTACCTAAAGTATTGGGGACTTCGTTCCATCTACATTTAATATCTTATATTAAGAATAAATAATCATTGTGCTGTAGAAATATTTTTATTTTTTTTAAAGACATTTATCAATACTTTCGTTATCTCAAATTGTATTATCTCATATTTATCCACAAATGAAAAATAGTTAATATAACAAATAGGGAATAGAGATATTTGAAAAAAAGTCAAAACTGCATCAAATCACATTAAAAGTGTTTAAAAAGGTCCTTCAACAACAACAACAACAACAAATAAATTAAAAGTTTCTATTACTTTAAAAAATTGTTTCAAGTTTTTAATTTCTTATAATTATTTTTTTCATGTTTCCAATATTTTTTTTTATAGTATAATATCAACAGATATTTTAAGCTAATGAAATTTATACTAAGAGTATTGTATTAACTGCCACTATTTCTATATCCGTTTTGATTAAAATTGAAATTTTATCACATAAGGCAGTATTTTATGTTAAATATTTATATGTAAGGTTTATTCTATATATATAAACTATAAAAATTGCCAATTATTTTAGTTATATAACACACATTATTCTAATTCTTACATGAGAAAACTTGAAAAAGTTACCTACGAAGTAAAAAAAAAAAAGGACAACTTTCTAAATAAAAAAAAAAGTCATTTGTCATTGCCAAATTCTTTTTATCAGCTATCTGAACTCATTAAAATAACTTGGAATCACAGACATTACAAATAACTAGAAACCATTTCTAAGATTTTAACTTCATCTTTCATTATCCATGAATTTATGCTAACACTTTGAAACAAATCTTTAGAAATACTGTTAACTGACAACAAACATTTTTAAATGTCTATTCTCAGAAGTTTAAAGTCTGTCAAACACAGACTTTTTTTTTATTTAAAAAACATTAGTATGTTATATCAGAGTAGGTTTACAATTAAATTGATAAAAAAAAAAACAATGTCTGTATGTGTATCGGATCTTTTTACTTTAAATAATTTATTTTTAATATTAAATAAGCAACAAGCTCTCTTCTTTATTTCACATTTTGCTCGTATTTCTAAATCAAAACAACTATGTAATAGTAGAATAAATTAATGGAAAGTAAATGGCAGTATAAATATATTTATTATGACATTATTCGCCCTATTGATTTGCAGTCTTAACGTTAAACAGTAGGTTAGAGGTAAAAAATGAGTAGTGTCTGCAAAGAGTAGTTAGTATCTTCTACCCCAAAGCAGATTATAGAAAGAAATCTGCTCTTTGTGTCGATAAATTATTGGAAAAACACATGTAACTATTTTTTAAATGCCATATGACTTCAGAGCAATAGAAATGCTTAAAACAATGCTGAAAGTGAACAATCTGTTATAGGAAATCAAAAAAATATTTTTCAAACAATCCATCAATAGATAATTCAATTACTTAATGATGTGACAAATTTGACTAGATAATCTCAGTTAAAACATCAAGATAAACGACCTAATTTCTGAAATGATCAGTTTATACACATTTCTAAAAACAGCATGTTGTGTTTTGTGTATAATGTAATCATAAATGATATTTTATATAAATAATGTATTCACTGTTTCAATTTTTTATGAGACATAATCTAATAATAATCACAATTTTAGTGCAATTGTAATTTTAAACCATTTTGTATATTAAACAATTAAATAAATCAAATCAAAACAAATTCAGAAAGTCAAGCATCACTAAAGTATCAAAATGACACACACTCATTACTTTCATTCAGTTGATCAGATTATAATATTTTTTTTATTTTCTCCAAATAAGAATTTATCTGGGAACCTTTAGTTTTTTGATCATTTTTACACTTAGCCATTTTAGTTATTTAATACATCAACCACATGCCTTTAAGAGAGACTTTTAATAACTTAAAAAAAACAAAGGTCTTATTTTTCTAAATAACCTTTAAATCACTATTATGCTAGGCCATTTCAGTTAGTTAAAATATTTTCACATCCAAATAAGAATCTTTTAATACCTTTGAAAGTTAAATTAAATTTTATTCAAATTTTATATGATTGATGATGGCTAACAAAAAAGTTGAAATATTTTAATAATTGAAAACAAAATAAATTTTCTTTCATTGACTAAATTTTAGTCACAGTAATAAATCAAAATATCCATCTAATCATTATAAATAAATTAATAATTGTTTCTTCATTTCTTTTATCTTCTTTTAAAATAATCTACTCATAATTAAATATATATTTAAAAAATCTTCAATCTATCTTTTTTTTTCTTCAAAGTTTGTTTAATTAAACAAGAGTCATATAATTTTTATACTAAATCATACAAAAAAATAAATACACCTTGTAGTTTAGTCATATATTATAATTATTTCCAGTAGTTTAAAATCTTCTTTAAATAAACATAAATAAAAGATTGCAAAATATACCTAATCTGAAACAATACTCACAGTGAGTTTAAATACAAAATTTAATTATATTTATTGTTCTTAGTATATAAAAAGGCATTAAATTATTAAAATGAAAATTTTCTCATAACAACAAATAAGCAAAAAATAATTAAATTCAAAATTAAAATTGAAACTATTTAATTAAAATGTAGTGAAGTACTATTAAAAGAGAATTAGATGAATTGAAATTTTTATGTTTAGGATAGATAATGGAAAAACAAAGATGAGTAAATATCAGTGAATGTAGAGAAAATTTTAAACTTTATTTAAACTTTTCAAATACAAACAACTTGTTAGTAATAACACATAAATAGACAACACAGGTTAGTAATTACACAATATTTCGAGTAGTATTATTCTCCACTCTTCTTCAGGTGTTGCTGGCCTATATGCACAGTGACAATGTTTACTTAGAAGTTGAACTCGCACCTTTAGATTCTTGAATAATGAATTTAAGGCAAACGCTCTACCAACTGAGCTATTCTTTTAATATCTTTTGTGTTGTATATAGTAATATGTTGGACTATTTCCAATATCTAGTTGAATTATTAAATGGTTTTAGAACATTTTATAATTTATTTATATTTTAAAAAAACATTCAATTATTACTGTGGTATGGAGCACAGTGTTTCAAGTGGTATTTTTTCTTCTTTGGATGCTGTTGATCTTTGATGGCTACCATAGCACTCAGATTCATAAATATTAATTTAAGAACTCACTAATTAATTAGGCTAATCAGTCAAAGACAATTGTCAGTAGATGTTTTATATGTTTATCAGGACTCTCCTCATTTCTTCATTATTTATTTTTAAAGACAAGGTTAATGAGTGTTTTTTAACTATTACGAACTATCACACTAAGTTTATATATGAAAGTACTTGCCATTTAATATGAGCAATGTCTTTATGTTATTTTTACACCCTCTTTTTTGCCCAGTATATTTTCTACTCCCTAATTAAACATATTTTCATTGGTACATACATGGTTTTTTTATTTTACACACATGCAGCTTTTTATTTTTAATCATTGTTTTATGTTATTTTAATTGTTAATTTGTGAGATGTCTACTTTCAGTAATATGTTTTCTTTTCTATCCACATGATATTTCATAGATTTTATTTTTCAGTATTTTAATTTTAGGTTTGTGGAAGATAGGATATTTCATAGTATTTGGGAAACTGTTCTAATATTATGTTAATTGCAGATGCATTTTAATTCATCTATCATCACTGTTATACATAATACAAGATACATATCATTTTTGATGTTCCTTTTTGTTGTATATTTAAAGTTTTTTAATGTTAGCTCACCCTTTGTGAACCAAGTCAATGTCTTCTGAACAACTTGTTTTTGCTTTATTCTACAGTAATAAACTAATTCTATTTCCGAGGTTTTAATAATAATTGAATGCATATTTTAAGTATTGTCCTAATGGGGGAAGGGGGGAGTACATGCTTTTTAAAGAATAGTCTTGATTTTGCTATGAGCTAATTTTATTACCAGGAATATCTAACAATGCCAGTTGTTATTTTTGATCTAATTCCAGTGCAAATATATCCAGAAAAGTGTATATAAAGTTTGAATTATTCTAAAGACATTTAACAATTCAACTAATTTATGGAAATAGCCTAACATGTAACTATAAATAAAATATCAGCACAAACTTTCAAACAACAATACAATGTAAAATGTTATTTTATATGAGATATTAATTTTCATAATATGTTACTTTTCATATTATAATCTATATACTTGTTTTATTTTTTTAGATAAAAGGATTGCAATCTTTTAAATAATGACCATAATATTTGATTTACACATAGGATATATTAATTTTATTGCTTTTTAGAATAAAATTTGAATGATTCATATTAATAAACAAATTTAATAAAATAAAAAACGGCTATAGACCCCTGCTCCTGTGTAGTATTTTTAATAATTGAAGGTTTACAAGTAGCTAAGTTTCTTAACTCAGTCTTTAATTGTTTATTATTTATAAAAGAAAAAACAGTATTAAATTTAATTTGAAATTAATTAAAAAAAGTTAACAATATGGAATTCATAAAAAATAAAAAAATAAAAACAATCATAGTACATGATGTTGTCGGTGACTGCATTCTTTACAAAGTTTTCTCTAAGCTATACATTTTTCACTTCAATTTAAAAAAAAAAAAAAGAATTAATAGTCTTGAAGAATCCTGTGTAAAAACTGCTTATGAGAAAAGCAGGATTTTTCTAAACAAAAGTCATGGGTTTAACAACAATAAAAAATATTAATTTAAGTTATCTTCATGGTTTATTTATATCTTGCAAATTAGTAAGCATTAGCTAATTCTAAAAATCAAAACCAATTACTTTTTGATTTATTTTGTTTTTAAACATTTTCATATTTATTTCATATCATATACATAGAATTGATGGGGAAAAAAAAATCATAAAACAGAATAGATACAGAATGAAAATTTTTTAAATATATAATTAATAAATAGTGACCCATTATTATTTTTTTAATCAATTAATATCCTGCAGTTATACAATAATTATTTTTTCTAAAATTTATAAAACATTTGTAATCATTTTAACATCAATTTTTTTTTGGTTTTACTATTCTCCCAAATTTACTGTGTATTTTTAACATATGCCTAGATAGGATCATGTTTGCAGCTTTTCCTTTCTATAACATATATATTCGATATTTATAACCAAACATTTCTCTTATTAAATGTTCATACTGTATATCATTCATCTTCACTGTTTTTCTTATGTTATTTTACGTGTAGCTTTCCTTTACATGATATTTAATAAATCTGTTTAACTCAATCATTTCCATCAACTCTTTTTTACATTTTGGATCATCTCCCCCCCTCCACTCCATTTCTTGTTTTTCTCTAAATATATTCAAAATGTACATAAAATATACACAATTAATTTCATAAGATGTATATTTTTTAAAATTATGTGTTTCACGTGTTTCAGTATTCTCAAGCAATCTTTTCCTTGTCTTTCTTCTCTATATTTTAAAATAGTTATATTCAAAATGTGTATCATGAATTCTCACATTCAATTTTATAAGATGTACATTTTTGAAATTATTTTAATTTTTTGTTTGAATTTGTCCAGCAATCTCTTTCTCTCTTTCCCATCCTTATTTCTAAGTTAACATATTCAGAACGTGTGATACAAGTACACATATTTAAGTTTATAAAGCGTTTATTTTTTAAATTATTCTCTTTAGCTCACTTAAATTTCTCAAACCTTTGCTCTCGCTATTTCTGTCTCCTCCCTAGTTTTAAATGCATATATTCAAAATATGTGTCATAATACAGTCATTTAATTTTATGAGGCGTATATTTTTTAAATCATTCTTTTCATCTTTCACGACTTCCTCTGTTATTCTCTTTCTTGCCTTCTCCTATCTCTCTCTCTGAATACTTATATTTAAATTGTGTGTAACAAACACACATTTAACTTTCATAGAAGTATATTTTTTTAAATTACCCTCATCATCATAAATTTTCATAATTATAGACAGATTCCTGAAAAAAAAAAAGGGCTGTAAAATTTTAATCCGAAACTTACACTAAATTCTACTTTTAAATCAGTGCATCTTTAAACTTTTAATTTGAAAATTGCAATAATTTCTTTTTAATTTTGTCTAAAATAAAATAGTGGGTAATTAAAGTTTTATTATTTTAAAGATAACTGCTAAATTCTTGAGAGATGATTGAATGCTGTTCTCTGGTGATTAATAAAACATCTCTGTAGTTCTTTTATGAGATGCGGTGGAAGACATTTACAGCCAAAACAAAACACCAATAAAATAGAAAATATTATTTAGAGTTTTTAAGTGAGAAATAACTGCAATATGTCCAATTAAATTTAAACAATGATTAAATATCGCTGTTATTGCATTAAGTCATTAAATGAACTTATTTAAGATGTTAAATAACAAACAAGTAATTTAAATAATATTTGTCACGATCAATTGATCTATAGCAGATTACCAAAATTTGTGACACTCTCCTTAACATTGTTCAATAATATGATAGAATTTTTTCACACAATAATACCCCCCCCCCATTAATAGCCATTACAATTTTGGATTACTGTATATAATTTAGTGATACCAACTATTTATATAAGAAACAATATTATCTCTGGATATTTTTTCATTGGACACTTATTGAACAAAAGTCAAGTATCACATGCTCTACACAATCAAGTGTCTTGTTAGTTAATAATAAAAAACACTCGGACATATAAATAGATTGAGCTGATTTCAGAGTTATATAGCTGGTTATGAATACTGACTTGAATTTATAATCTTAGAATAGAAGTAATCAATCACAAGCTAAGTAGTAAATATAAGTAAAGAGACTAATTTGTAAATGAAATGAAACAGCTTCTCATATCTGAATTAGATAAAGCCAGAAAAAAGTCATTTTTTTAAGTGTTTACTTATACTGTGATGTATAAAATAAAATTTTAAAAAATCACAGTTATCCTTTATATTTAGTCTAAAAATTTTGTACAAGTTATGAAATCACATCCAACTTATAATTAACTTCTCTGCTAACTTAACTGTTGCTGTTAAACATTAAAAAAATAATTGTACTGTTAGTTGCTCAGGAGGTCATGTCAATTTTGAGGACATGAACGGCAGATTAAGCATCCTTACGTGATTTTTTAAACTTTAATTGGTTAAAAATCAATCCAAAATCTTTTTTTTTTAATTTATGTTATCGATTACATGCTAATGAAGTAAATATTTTAATTATTTACAATTAATAAATCAAATGATTTATTGATTGGGAATTCATAAAAAAATTGAGCACCATAAGTGACAGATCTGGCGCCTTAATTCATGATCTTTGAGGTCCGGGGTCTATCACTCTATTGTTGCAACAAACTATACAGAGTTATTCACAAGTAATAAATTGTTACATTAGAAAACAACTATTTATATTTATATACACACATTTACTGAATGTGCAATTATTTATCCTTACCATACCATTAGTATTAATTGTTTTTTCTTAATAAGTAAATATTTAGTTGCATCAACCAATTTGACTTTTTTAATATACTTGTTTTTATCAAATATAAAAATTTATTTTTTTCATTAATTTTGACTAGTATTCTTTGAATTAATTAAAAGGGATTTGAACACAGCCTTTCAAGCGCCCTTCAGTTATCCAGTTTATCTTATATAAGCGATACACATGATTACATACATGTGAAAAAGATAAATGATCTTCAATATATATATATATATTTCATGCTAAATCGACACTCATCAGTTGGTCCAGATCATCTCTCTCTCTCACACACACATATATAATCAATGCTCAGATTATATTAAGATAGCAAATCTACAATCTTTAATGGACAGACTTCAATCATCTCTACTCACTAACTCTTCAGTCATCCATATCATTGAAAATCTGATGATTGAAGCCTGACCATTAAAATTTATTGATTATCTATCTTAATATAAACGAATCACTGATTACATATGTGTGTGAGATATGATAAACTGGACCAACTGATGAGTGCTGGTTCAGCATGAAATACATATATTGGAGACCATTTGTCTTTTTCATGTATGTGGCCATGTGTATTGGTTATATAAGATAAAGTGGGTGACTGAAGGGAACTTGAAAGTCTGTGCTCAAATCCCCTTTATTTACATCTACCTTAAATATATACACTATATTGTATTTAAATATTCTTAGAATTGTAAATAGGATTTGATAAATTCATGGGTTATTCATCCATATCAATAACCTGACTCTGTCATAATTAAGTTTATGATAATGTTTTATTAGATTTGAAACTTGCTTAAATCTCTATTGAAGTATATTATACTTCTGAGTAATATAGACATTTTAGGTTATTGCACTTCAAAGTTACCTTTCTACGACAATTAGTATGCAAGATCAAAGGATTATGTCAACAATCTGTGAAAAGAATTTTTTTTTCTGCTGTCGTGTTAAATCTATAACATTTGAAATATAGTGGTTTTGATTTTTCTTTTTGTTTTTAAACAATATATATATATACAAAAAAAGTGACAACATGAGAAAAAAAGTTATAGTAAAACAATTATTGATTTTTATTGTGATTGACTCAATTATTGGCAGAAGGATGAATGTTAACTACCTATTATTGTTTAATGCATAAACATATTAAAGCATTGTCAAAAGCACACACACAAAAAAAGGGAATATACTTTCATAAACTAAATCATAAAAATGTATATACAAGACTGAACCAATGCCTGATAAATATCATTATTGTCTTTTTGGTTTTATTTTTTTCATATAAATGTTTTCTTCTTTTTTTTTTATGAAGTATTAATAACTTTATTTTTAGTAAGTGTTAAAAACATATCATGGGCACTCAGAATACTGAACACAAAATATTGAGATACGATGGATAGTGGATTGGTTTTCAAATCTTAAGTTAAGTGTAAATAATCAACGAGAAATGTTCAAACAAGACTGCATTCAGATGCTTTATAGAATATGATGCTAGATTTTCAAAGGCTAGTTGATGTTTTGGAGATAACCACTGCTGATAAAAAACTAATTAATGTAAGATGGAAAGAGATTTATTAATTTTAATGAATGAAAGGGAATATTAAGCATTTTTAACAACATCCAATAAATATAACAATTGATAGTAATATCTCTACAACATCTGTTTTTCAATTATGTGGCTACAAAAGACATCTGCTCTCATTGCCAAAAATATCTCTTTTTTTTTTAGTTTTTCAAGACAAAGTGAGTTAGTTAAGTGATTGCCAATGAAAATTAACCATAAAGAATAAACACACATAAAGTAAAATGAAACTTTCACTGTACAAAAAAAAAGAGTAGGAGAGAAATTTGATGAAATTACAATTGTTTGGCTATATATATTATTAAAAAATGACCAAAAGTTAAAATCTGTAATTTTTTGATATTACATAAAGCCCTAATAAAAGAGTAAACACACTTAAAATTTCTGAAGAAACCATAACACAACTACAGAGCTATGACAATAATTTCTCATAATAGTAATTATGATGTTAACACAGAGCGTTTCAAATCTATATGGGAGTAACTCAAGATTTTATTTCAGTCATCATAATAATTCAGTTTCAAATCCGTAGCATCAGTTCTAAAGTTTATTTTTACTAAGACAAATTACTTATGATAAGTTTAGTTTTTTTTTTTTAAATCTTAATATAATCCTTTTTTTAAATAAGTAATATATTGTTGTTTTATTAATAGTTTTATCCTTTATGATTCAGAGCAATGGCAAAATGGTGAATTCTAGAGATCATGTTACATGAATTGTAGCTTGGCTCTGACACTTACAGTCCTCAAACATATTATAAATTCCTGATAACTAAACTATTCAAATATTATTATTGTTAATCATTTTAATTATGGATTTTAATATTATACTTAAATAATAATATGATATAGAATGAAAACAATTATAAAATACCATATGTAAATGCATACATTTTTAGAAATATATCACAAATCCAGAAGGTGCTTCTGATTAATGAAATGAAAACAAAACTAACAGAATTTCAATAATACTATGATTTTTCAGCTTTATAATCATATGATAGAATGAAAGGCTCTGACAAATTATCACTAATAAATTAAAACATTTTTATTGCTTTGTAGAATGTCCAAAGCTGAGATTTTATCGAAACCACTCATAATTGATTATATCGTTCTAACTCCAAAAACTAAAAAAAAAAAAAAAACAACAAAGAAAAAACACAAGGAACAAATGTTAAAAATGAGCTTGTTGATGATGGTATAAGCCAAATGTATAAACTACAAATATCTTAACCCTTTAGTCTATTTATTTAACAGCTTGCAATATTGTCTTTCTTATTTTTTTTACAGCCAACACCTTGTTTAATTAACTCTCAAAATTATTTTATTTTCAACAATATTATCTCAGTAAAAAAAAAATCAATATATCATCTTTTTAAAACGTCTTTCAATAAGCTCTATAATGCAAATGAGACTTATTTTCTTCATTAAAGCATGCATAAATTTACTATAAATATTTTTTACAAAGTCTATTATTCTTCACATATCTAATTACAATTTCCATAATATTTACAAAATTTTACAGAACACTACTGAATTTATTTTTTTTATGGGTTAATGTTGCACTATTAGTATATGTGTATCTCACATGAACACTGCAATAATTTGGTAGAATATAATTAATTTATTTTAAAGCAATTATATCTCTATGATAAAATATTATTTGTTAAAAATAACAGCTGTGCACTGGAGTTTATGTTGCATCTCTAGACCCAAGCATGCCTTAATATCCATAAATATATTATTGCATTTCAACAAATGCACTTTATATCTGAGTTTCTAAAAAATTTTCCATCATTCTGCAATAAAACTCCTACATATTTTAATATTAATTAGTAAAATAATGTTTTTATAGGTTGCATTCAAAATATTAAGAACATTATATATACCATCTTTTGAATTGGCACAATTGTCAGCATAATGTAAATATAAAAACCAAGAGAATAAACCTTTTGCTTTTTTTTTTTAATCATTTCAAATTAAAAAAAAATTCATCAAGTCTACACCATATTTTGTTCCCTGCTAAATGAATCTGAATATCTAACCTGTTCCAAATAATAATGGCATAAAACCTGTAAGTATATCATTACTATGATCAGTTTTTTTTTATATCAAATGGCTCAGATTTTCCAAAAACACCAACCAGAAAATACATCCTTACTATCATCAATTTTTTTAATGCCAAATGGCTCAAATTTTCTACCAGCAGTAATAATGCTTTCTTTTATTTCATCATGGTAAAATTATAATAATATGAATAAATTTCAGATGAAATTTATAAAAGCAATATAAAAATACCTTTTAATTTTCACACTTGCAAAGCATTTGACTGCCAATAAAAAGCATGCTTCTTGAATTTTCCAAAACCACATTAAATGCTGGTAAAACATTTATTATGTCAAAATTCTATTTATTCAACAAATCAATGAAGTACTTTGCTAAAGTGGATAACAATAATATTTCATTTTGATATTTATAGCTTTATCTCCATTATTTTTTTTATATATTAAACAAGAGAAGCATTATTTTGATCAGCTGGAATTTATATATTTCAAAACAATTCTGATAGTTAGGAAATATATCACCATGACATTTTAAGATAGGTTTTCATGAATTGCAACCTTTTTAATATTGCAAAAGATTATTTAAACATTAGTAAGCTGTGTATTTTTGTCCAAATCTAAATGAGTAGCTAAGATAGATATAGTTATAAAAACTCTCATATCAATTATTATATTTTTATTCAAAAAATTACCAAATTATTCCTTCCATGTATTCAAAATATTATTATATAAAATATTACCATGAATGAATTTAATAGAGTAATGATATTATAGGTTAGATTTGCATGCTACTTTCACTGCACCAGACAAAGATATAAGTAGCCATAATAAGCAAATCACTTACTTCATTGCAATTTTAATCCATCAATCTTTAATAAAACTTATTGCCAATCATTAAACTTCATCTTTAAATTCTTATATTGTTGATAAAATAGAATTTTTTATTTATTATCCAATCAGAGATTTTCATTGGTTTGTATATATAAAAACACGTTATTGCCAAAAGAAAATATTTACAGTTATAAATATACTCATATTTTTTTTTAATATTGCTTGCATACACTATGACATGATATGAATCATAATATTAGTTTATGGTAAGATTTTCCCACACTTACTAATCATCAACAATTATCATTACTACTGATATAATACATTAATTAGAATTTATATCACCATCAAAATCACATACAATAACTTTTTAAACCTAGCATGATTACACAGACATATCAGAATGTCATGTCTTAAACTTGACACTTGTAGAAAATAAACACATAAGTGCATATTTTAATTATTTTATTTAAGATAGTAAATTTCTAATTGTTAAATAAATAAATGTGATGGTCTCATTATTCTGAAAGTGTTGATTATAACATAAACATTATATGGATCCGAATTGTTTGCAATATGTTTACATAGCAACAGATTGAAATTAATTGACTATTAATGTAAAGTTTATAGAATTATTAATGCTAAGTGTGTGCAGAACTAAAATAAATGTGTTTTCTATTGGTGTTTATCACAAAGGACCCATGCAGTATCAATGTTTTATCCAGCATTGTGGCATGCAAAGGTTATGCAATCTGGATAGAATATCAGTAATATGTTTTAATATACAGAAAATATACTGTTGATAAATAACTTTTATATTGTTATAAGTAATGCCGGAAATGATTTAACATTTTACTAACCAGTTAAATCAGTAAGCTAAAATCATGGCTTGTAGTGCAGTTTAAAAATTAATTGGAGTAGGTTAAAATCAAATCATCTTTAAAAATAAAAAACAAGGAGTATTGCTAGATAAATATTGGAATAAAGTAGGCCAAATATATTATTTGATCAAAGAATTTAGCACATTAATTATAATATTGATTATATGTACCTAAGGAGAGATTATCGATTCAAATCTTAATTAAAAAACTGAAATAGCTTCAAAGAAAATATTATAACTTTGCATTCAGTTTAATTATTAATTTATTTAATGGATATCTTGATTTAACTTTAGTCAGATTAAGCAAAATGATCAGAAAAGCTAATGTTGTTACCATAGAATGCCAACAACTTAGAAACTATCACAAAGAAGATTTATTGAGCTGTAAAAAAAGTTAGTACTAAATTGAAAGGTATTTAAATATTAAGACCCAGTAATTATTAAATGAAGTAGAAAGACCTTATCTAACTTCTTCTAATTGTTACTTGAGGAATTTGAATTTTTTATGATAAATATTGAAGCAAGCAATACCTGCCAAATATGTATGCTAAATTTAAATGGTACAGTTACTTACATAACTAAAAATAACAAGTAAAAAATATCCATGATATGATTGATGTACTGTTGAAAACAGAATATCTCACCTTAAAAAGCAAAACATACTTTGAAACTAATCTGACAATTAATAAAATTTGTGTACTTGTTCATCTTAATAAATATAAAAATTTCCTACACCAATGACGAGACCTTAAAATTCTGACATGATGAATATAACCATTTGTGACTGACATCAAGAATTAGATTTATTCTGAGTTCATTATGTTCTTTTAAACTACAGATTTCATAAATAACATTGTTATATGTGATATAACTATTAAATGTTTATAAGAGTAACATAATGAATGAAAGGCACTTGGTAACTAATTACAATAAGTAGTTATATTAATATCAGACACAGCAACATATGAATCACAGAAATATGATAAATGGATATCATAGCGTAATAAATAAATTTCTTGTTAAAAAAAAATATGGTTAATGGCAGTTTATTATTTATAAACCAAAAAAAAAAAAACTCATAAAGTTTCTTAATAAAAAAATGCCAGTAAATGCAGAATTAATATCATCAAAGGGTAACTTAATTGAATTTTAAGTAGCAAATCTTATTTCTTCTATTCCTGTTCTGCCACCTAATGTAAATTTGAGTAATATTAATTATTTTCTTAGACTGTCTATTATCTTCCATTACTTCAGCACATCCAAGTCATTTAATCTACTAGATATAAAAATATTAGGTATTAGGGGAGGATAAAAATTCTTATGGGATAGTGTTTGTTATTTTTTCCAACTTCATGACCATAACCTAAGGTTCAAATGCAAGGTAAATAAGTTTAGGATTTTTTTTTTTCAGAACTAGCCAAGACGTTTAGATTTTTTTTCAGGTAGACAACCTAAGGTTAGTTACATATTCAGAAATGACTAGTAAATATATATTTAAGTATCATGAGCTATATGATAAGTAAATGCTGCAGCTTAATTAGGTTAATATTTGGCTGATTGTAAAGGTAAAAACATGGTTGTAATATGATGATATGGCCTTCATCTTTAATAAGGAAGATGTTATACTCTTTGTGTAAAACATAACAGTTGTTTATTCTCTCTTCTTCAATGTCTTTTACAGAGCCAACGTTATCATAAATATGTAGACAAACATTCTTGACGATATATATATATATATGTATGACTGCATTAATCCCAGTTCATTCAATAAATGATTTTAGACTACCTTTTTTTTTTTTTAATTTTTCTTATTAAAGATTTTTTTTAATGCTTTTTTTTTTTCGGACTTATTTTTTGCTTTATATGTACACAAATATAAACATAATTTATCATTGATCACGACTTATTCAAACAAAATAAAAATGCTAATAACAACTGAAATGCCTTTCTAGTTTAACATGTGTTTAGAAATAGTTTTTATGGCAAACAGTGAACTAACGTTGAACTTTGAACATATTGTACAATAAATAAATAATAATAAAGAAATATAAAAGTGCGAATATCTATTTACCAAAAAGTGAATGTTATAATACCATTAGTGAGGGGAAATGTTATTTCTTTTTAAAAAATTAACCATTTTCCAACAAAAACGGATATATAAAAAAACTTACTTTGATTAATTTATTAACTTCATAAATAAGAACAACTCTGTAAAATAATTTAAAAAGCACGAAAGAAATGGAAAGTTTACAAATGTATGCGTGTGTGTATCTATAAATTCGAATCAAAAAAATTGTGATTTTACTAATATGATTTAAAACAGATTCAAGTCAATCTAAAATGATAAGACACTACAAAATGTCAAAGATTCTCATATAAGAATAAATGTAAAAGTAAAACCATGGGCTTAGAACTTATATGTGCATGATATTTTCCCCAAAAGAGTATTATATATCTATAATAAAGTTGATTTTTTTTTATTTTTAAAGTAAGATTATTAATGTTTATCTCCACTTTGCTTTTAAACCTTTATTCACTGTCTAAATAGAAAACATGTATGTGCATGGAATTCAAAAAGGACATGAATATAGCCAAGTACCCTGTAAAATTTTTATTTATTTAGCTATCAAAACAGTAGTGAAATTAAAATTTGAAAGATTTCAAAATTTTGTATTTTTTTCATATATATATATATTAATTTTAATATTCTAACAGATAAAAGATGAATTCATAGTATTATTTCTGTACATTCTTATGATTTGAGAAAGGAAAAAACTGAAGATAATAGTTGTTATTGTACAGAAATGTCATCTATTTAATTATTATATTTTTATTACACGGAATCTCTCAGGAAAAATACTATGAATTCATATATATATCCATAACAAAATTTAAAAGAGCTATGATTATGATATAGCATATATAATGAAATCATGCTAAGCATGAATAGAAGATAAAATTTATAAACAAATGTCTACTTTTTCTGTGTTAAATGTTCGAACATTTATATTTTTAACATATACACTCACATTAATATATACATGCGCAACATGAAAAATTCAACTCTAGACCTTTTACACATCACTAAATTTTAAACACTTCACCAACATAACTTTCTTAACTTAAATTAAAATGATTTTCAGTATGACTAACTTTCCCAGTTTATATTAATAAAAGTGTCTTATTATTTGTTTCCAGCTCTAGAAACCTGAGTAAAATAGTGGACACTAGATGGCAATAAATCCATATATTTATGAATTTCTAAGGGTCTATTAATATCACATTAAGATTTTTCATATTGAAAATAGATATCATTCTTCCAATAGTTTATTTAGTAATAAAAAACTTTTAAATCTAGCCAAGGTATTCCATTGGGCTTATCCCTTAACATCACTGCTATTTGCAATATATGGAAACCCTATGAACACAGAAATTGGGCAGAGCACAAAAGGTCTCTTTCTTCCTCATCTTGGAACAACTCTTAAAAGTTTTTATCTTTTTTTGTTAATGTACTGATAGTCTTCAGAGACTTACAGACAATTTCTCTCATTTTTTATATTCTCAACACATTCCAAACAATAACAGGGTCTTCAATACAAGCTTGTAAATCACCCATGTAGAATATAGTTATAGATCATAATCTATCTACTATTTTCACATGTTCACACTCATCATTTTATGAAATTCCAAAAAAAAAACAACAACTAAAACACAATTAAATAAGCATCTAAATTATCTAGTTGTCAGCAAGTTCAATACAAAATAAAAACTTTCTGCCCAAAATTGCCTTATTATATAATAAAAGTTCATATAATTAATGCTTTTCTGTGTGTTATACTTATCACTCCAGTCCATACATGCATCTTTTTAGGTCAACTGTTAAAAATATCTTGTAAGTTATAAACAATGAGGATTGCCAATTCATCTACAAGCTCTGGATAAGCATTTATCACAAAGCTTGTAGAGGAATTGGAAACCTCATTGTTTATAACTTACAAGCTTAAGAGGTAGGGTAATGTGATCTATGACTCTTATTTTGCCTATTTATAGTCTCTGCCATAAGTCTTATGCAAATTTATATTGTAAGACTACTAATATATGGTATGGCTGAAGATCTATCAGCCCCATATAGCTATTTGAGTTCCACTCAATAGATAACTTTTAGATAAGTGCTTGGCTTTGGGTTAGTATTTATAGATCTAGTGTCTGAACCTACCCTGACACCTCTCTGAGGGGTGACAAAGTATGATACCATGGTCAGAGATTTGGGAAGGGGTTCCTGACAGAAATATTTTAAATGCTGGCTCTGGCTAAGCATTTATCACAAAGCTTGTAGAGGAATTGGCAATCCTCATTGTTTATGATATTAGTATCTTTCATTTTTTGTAGTAGTCCTTCAAAATGTATTTTCATACAGGGATTTGCAGTGAATATGTCATCCCCAGTAACATCCCTTATAACAAATAGGTAATATTGATCAATAATTAGTCTAATTTGAATATTATAATAAATAACTTCAATACAGTTTGTAATTTATTAAAAATTACTACTAAAATATTCACATATACAAAATAAAATAATAAAATAAAATAAAAAGTGAATGAAATACTAAATTCAGAGTTAAGCTTGAGGTACATAAGTTAGTAGTTTAGAGTCAGTGCAATGTAATATTATTTATCCTATCTTAAATAACTGAAACACAGGCTTGTTATATATCTGTGGCCATATATATGTAATATAGGGTATATGAGCACAGAGTTTCACATCACCCACCTCTCTCCACTCTATCTAATAACACTGATACACCTAAACACATATATGCTGAAAAGATAAATAATCACCAATATACGTATTTCATGCTAAACCAGCAATCATCAGTTGGTCCAGACTATCATCTTTACACACATATATAGTATAAGTGCTCAGATATATATTAAGATAGACTATCCTCATAGTTTAATGGACAGGCTTCAATCCACTCCACACTCCAACTCTTCAACCGTCCATCCAATTGAAAATCTGATGATGTAATGCTCAAAGGCCACCCTGAGGCCGAGATTATTGTCACACCCATGTTGACCTAAGGTCAATATGAACCCCACATGTACAGGACATAATACATTTAATACATATGCAAGGATGGGCAGACATCTCTATAATGTAATAACTGAAACACAGGCTTGTTATATACCTGTGGCTATATATATATATATATATATATAGGGTATATATATAGGGTATATGAGCACAGACTTTCATTAAACTATGAGGATAGTCTATCTTAATATATATCTGAGCACTTATACTATATATGTGTGTAAAGATGATAGTCTGGACCAACGGATGATTGCTGGTTTAGCATGAAATACGTATATTGGTGATTATTTATCTTTTCAGCATATATGTGTTTAGGTGTATCAGTGTTATTAGATAGAATGGAGAGAGGTGGGTGGTGTGAAAGTCTGTGCTCATATACCCTATATTACATATATATCGCCACAGGTATATAACAAGCCTGTGTTTCAGTTATTACATTATAGAGATGTCTGCCCATCCTTGCATATGTATTAAATGGATTATGTCCTGTACATGTGGGGTTCATATTGACCTTAGGTCAACATGGGTGTGACAATAATCCGGCCTCAGGGTGGCCTTTGAGCATTCCATCATCAGATTTTCAATTGGATGGATGGTTGAAGAGTTGGAGTGTGGAGTGGATTGAAGCCTGTCCATTAAACTATGAGGATAGTCTATCTTAATATATATCTGAGCACTTATACTATATATGTGTGTAAAGATGATAGTCTGGACCAACTGATGATTGCTGGTTTAGCATGAAATACGTATATTGGTGATTATTTATCTTTTCAGCATATATGTGTTTAGGTGTATCAGTGTTATTAGATAGAGTGGAGAGAGGTGGGTGGTGTGAAAGTCTGTGCTCATATACCCTATATTATCCTATCTTTATAGGTTTTGAGGGCTCATATTGCTTCAAGCTACTATGACCCTAAATTTAGTAATAGCTTCATCAACTGCCACCTCTCTTTGCATTTAATATGCAGCTTTGAAATTTACATTGCAGTAGTGTATAATTGGCCTAAGTTTATATACTGTCAAAGTATTTGCATATTTTTATTATTATTAAAATGCAGACAAGAAATTATAGAAAAATCTAAATCAGGGCATAATATTTGCAAAATATGCTTATCTTTGTCTCATATTACCTAATTCATATATAGGACCCAAGCCCACATCATACCATAAAATGCAGATAATTCACAATATAAATTTACACAATCAAAAGCTATTTTTTTTGATCAGCATATATGTTAGTTTCAATAATAATTTTTTCATATATTTTTTATCAAATATAAATTCAAATAATAATTTAAAAATACATTCAAATAATAATTAAAAAATATATAAAAATAAATATTTACCATCGGCTCCCAATAATTTTTATCCCACAAAGCTCATTGGTATAATTTTTTTTTTTTTCCAATGTAATTTTTAGGGTGAATATTGTTCTGTTAACAATGAAAAAACAGAGAAAGACAAAAAAATTTAATTTACTTGATCACAAAAATTTTTAATTTTTATCGTAAAAAAGTAAAACTTACCTTTTCTGAAACTAGAAAGAAAGATGGAAATGTAGGTGTAAAAAGCACATGTGTAGATTGCATAGATTTATGATATTTTCGAGCTTAAACCAGATGTTGTAATTTAAAAATTCATGGCATTTGTGTCTATTAATTATTGAAGCTTACATGCCATTAGGAAAAATTTATATGATATTGTCAATTGGATTATTAGGACTTACTATCTGGACACATCATATATTTACAATTGAAATAGATATTCATACTGGAGCATATTTTACAGTGGTTACAATAATTATTGCTGTTCTAACAGGAATTAAAGCATTTAATTGACCTGCTACTATACATGGGATTATAATATTTGAGTCTGCTTTATTATGAGCAATAGGTTTTATCTTTTTATTTACTATTGGTGGGATAAATGGAATTGTGTTGGTGAATTGTTTTTTAAATATTATACCTGTTATGTTGTTGCACATTTCTATGATGTATTGTCAATAATTGCAGTATTTGCAATTTTTCGGGGGGGGGGGGGTCATTGATTACCTTTATTTGTTGGGGTTAGAATAAATGCTAATTGATTAAAAATTCATTTTTTATCAATATTTTTAGGTGTAAATGTAACTTTTTTTCCTCAACATTTTTTAAAATTATATGGAATACCTCATCGATATTCTGATTATCTTGATGTGTATATATTGTGAAATATTATTTTTTTAATTGGGAGTATAATTTCTTTAGTTTTTGTTTTGTTTTTATTGTTTGGGAAACATTAGTTATGAAGTAATTGGTTAGATGAGGAAGTCTTCCTTATATAGTTAGATTTTTAGAGTGAGATTATAGGATTCCTTCTTGTGATCATACATATAATAAGTTAAGAATATTAAATAATTAATATGGCAAAATGAAATGTGTTAATATTTCAAGTTGTGTCTTCTCCTTTAATAGAGCCGTTAATTTTTTTCATGATCATTCATTGTTAATTTTAATTTTAATTACTATTTTAATTGGATATAGGTTAATTAGTTTAATTTTAATTAAAAATTTAATGTGATTTTTATTGAAAGGACAATGGGTTGAGGTAATTTGGATAGTTTTACCTGTTTTTATTTTAGTATTTATTGCTTTTCTTTTATTATATTTTATATGTTAGATTAAGTTTCTGATCCATTTTAACTACTAAAATAGTAGGACGTCAGTGATATTGAAGATATGAACATAATGTTTTATTGATGTTGAGTTTGATTTATATATAATTGGAATTGATGATTTAGAAAATGGAGAGTTTCATTATCTTGATGTTGATAATTGGTTAATTTTACCCTTTGTCTGTCGATAATGTAGTGTTTAAAAACTATCAAAGATATTATCAAAATCATTGAAGTTTTTATAATAGATTAAAATATAGCATATCATTTTACCACCCTTGTTCCAATTCCAGTTTTTTTAGGAGAGAAACCTTAATTTCAAATACAGTAATAGTTTTTAATATCATTGTAAAGCAGGCAAGGCAATCATGAAGAATGAGAGCAATCATAATGCAACAGAACTAGGGATAGCTACTGCTTTTGTCTATGAACCTATAGTCTAATTTGTTGAATTGTTAACTGTTTTTCTCCTCTCCATTTGGTGTTAATTTAATTATAAATAGAGAAATACAAATTTTAAAAAATATTTATTTTGTTCTCCTCTTAGTCCATTTCATTGAACCCTACTTTATTACCTAAAGTAGCCTTTGCCTTTTGGAAATAAAAAAAACTTCCAAGTTTTTATATATTATCACTTAATCACAGGGGTAACTGTATGGCTAAGAAGTGACTTTGTGCAAAATAAATATCCAGCATCCCTTGTTCCATGAACAGAGTTGTCCTGAGGAGATAGGAATGGTGTAAACCCTCACATTCATCAAGGCCCTGGAACTGCATAATCTAAGTCTTTTATAAAAATAAAAAAAAAGAAATATTTTATCTTATGAAAAGTGAAACTACATTTCGTTTTTTGTCAAATCGCTGTAATTTGTAGGCCCTACACTGAATATCATATGTGAAATAATACAATTGTAGAGGCAACTGATGTGGTAGTAAAGACTTTTCAGTTATGCATACTGTGTATACCTAAATTTTTTAGTGTTCTGGTCATGTTAATGTAAAGTCAGCCATCATTGGCATTTTTTTCTATTTAATCAGAATTAACAAAATCAAATTAAAATAGGATGATGATGTTAATGGATTCGCAACAAAACAATATGTATATAGTTGTTGTATTTTTTTTTTTTTTGCATTATAAGTATTTTTTGTTTTCTCAAATATTGATTTAATAAAATTGCACAAAATTATATTTATAATAAATAAGTAATTATTATACATTTATAAATATCAGTTTGAGAAATTTTAACATATCTCTATTTGCAGATAAAATATTTTTTATTTTTAAACATCTAAGTGATTTTTTTTAAATCATGTGAAAAGTCTCCCTCTTCCTGCATGAAAGTATTACTTTGGTCGGCTTTATATTAGGCCAGCTTTCCCCATGAAATAAAATTGTTAAATTAAAACCAAAATGAATTCTATACAATTTTGTTTAACAAAAGGCACAGAAAGAGTAGAATATTAGAAAATTATAAATATTTACACTTTTATTTTTTATTTACATATTACGCCTGATTTTGGTGACAACAAAATAACTTGAGAAATTTTATATGTAATAAATAATGTTTAGTTTTAATTAGGTCAACTGTAACCAGTGTGTTTATTACTTAGTTAAAAAATAACTTGTTTGTTATTGTCTTTCAATGGGAATTGTTTGTGCAAAACTTTACATTTGCTATTAACTAAATTAACTTCTTAAATATTCTTTCAATAATGTAATATATGCATTTACTTCATGATTTAATTTTTTGTATGCTTGTTATTTCAGTATAATAACATAGTCATGCTATATAGTCTGACTTCTAGGGATTAAGGATATACATTACAGTTATTTAAGAGAAGAAATTTTTATACCTACCTTATTTATTCAATAACTTTTTAGAATCTATTACCATACCCTGAACTTTCTTTGATTTAATTATAGATTATGATGATAACTAAAAAAAAATCAAGCAATTGTTTTCAAGTGATGTTATGTGATTGTTAAAATCAACATAGTAGCATTAAATGATAATATCATTTTAATGAAATGCACACAATAATATCTTTTTAAAAACTGTTTTTTTAAAATAAGTCTATTTCCTTGGATTTGGACTGTTATGTATTTGGATAATATTATGGATCAATTAGATTTCTGAGCTATGCAATTCCATGACAGTCCAAATCTAAGGAAAAGTAGATTAGTAAAACATACAAAAAAGTAATATTGATATTAAAAGAAAGATTATATAAAAAAGATAATATCAGTATTTAAAAAAAAATATTGCCATTGCATCAAAATTGATTTCTGAATCATTTATTTTAGTAGATGATACTCTAAATCAACCATTTTCAGCCAGCATTCCATTGTACCTTAGGGTACTGTAAAGACTTCATTGGAATATTACATGATGTAGTAATAAAAAAATAATATAAAATTTTCAGATAAATACTTGTATATTTGATCAAACAAAGCTTATATTATCACCGGTGTTCTAAGTATGCAATAAAAATGTTCCTTTTCATTTTTGGTACAATAATGTGGTGTAGAAAAGATACCATTCTGGTCATGATCAAGATATGGTTTTTAAAACAAATTATTACTGAAATAAAATCATCACATTTTGCTGTGATATTTGAGAGCATTTTTCATCTAGGTTGCCTAACTCTGAATTGTTTATCATTACTTGGCCCTTCTGGAGCTACATTGTAAACATGCAAACATGGTTTCCATTTCGCTGGGCATTTTTTAATGCTGCAAGGGTTTTCTGCACTATCATTTTCCATCAATAGTAACTGGATTTATGTGTAAGTTTTTGGTGTTGACATTTGGCAGACATTTATAAATTACATTCAGTTCAGTTTTTTAATATTACTGTTATTTTTTTTTATTGTATCTGAACTTAGCACCAATAAAATCAATTGCTTTAAGTTTAATATTACACTATTGTCTTAATTCAATTAGTTTAAATTTCATTACATTCATTTTACAATAATAATTAATAAATGAATAAACAGAAAGTTAACAGCAATAAACTATTATGTCTCTTACATAACTAAGAATTAGAAAATAAATCAATTTAATAAATTAGGTGTTTTCTCAAGGATACTGTAAGATATGAAGAGCAAAGTCAAGCATTCTGTAACATTGAAAAAATTGGGAAATACTGTTCTAAATACTATGCTATACTGAACATATGATGAAACAACTTATAAAATACCATTAATAAACTTAATTACCTACTATGTGATTGTTATCATAATTATTATGAGGCAATATTTTTTAAATAAGTTTATTTTTAAATAAATTATTATAGTAATGGCCATTTTCATATAAATTGGGGTGTTTAAGTAAAAGCAATTCAGAAATCTAAATAGTTTTATTTATATATATATATCTTTTATTATTTATCATGGTGAAATGTCCACCCATTTCTTTGGTTTAGTGTCATGATAGTCATGATAGACTATTTAATGTAATTCATATATTTGTTGCTGACTAAGTAAAAAAGTAATCCACTTATATTTAAATAAAAATTTGAAATCAGAACATGTTTCCATTCAAAAATTTAAACATTATTTATATAAATTTTATTATCACTACAATTTGGTATTTTTATAAATCGAGTACCTTTGTACTCTACACCTCTATACATGGTAACCTTGCTTAAGCACTGTAAATTACATTTACTATACCAATGACCTAGTTATTTTTCCCATCAAAATATGAAGAGCACTCTCTCTAATCTTTTCCTATTCGTGGTTACATTTACTATACCAATGACCTAGTTATTTTTCCCATCAAAATATGAAGAGCACTCTCTCTAATCTTTTCCTATTCGTGACAATTATACAGAATAATATTCTCTTAAATTTAACAAAAAATAAGTAATTTTTAATCAGTATGCTCATAAGTAATATCATCTCTTTACTGACATATTTTAGTTATATAAATTCTTAGGGTTTTTTGTTTATCTTCTGTCTAATGCAAAGAGCTCCATATTTCAAAATATTTTATTGATCTAAATTAAAACCATCATAAACTACTACCCAAAGTCTACTTCTCTATTTAGATTATGGTTTTCCTTTTTAATATGGTTTTTTTTATTATCATGCTGATTAATCCAAAAACCTCATATTATATGTCCATCATCAACTTCACTACTGCATTCAAGAAAGATCATTTTATAATGTAACAAATTATACAGGGAAAGGAACAGTGGCAGAGAGAAAACTATTGAAAAGCATGACAAATGAAACAACATTTTAATTTGCTACAGCTAAATACTTAATTAACAGGAAGCAGCAATAAATATATTCACTAGATTAATTAAGTCCAACTCTAGGCTATTCAACTCCTCTTCTAATCCATAAAATATCATACTTATGATACAATCAAACACACTACATATAAAAACTGCTGTCTTTTGATTCAATTTTTAAAACTTATTATTCCATTTCTTAATCATTTCTCAAAACAGATTAAATAGTTGGAAGATTATAAATTTGCAAACAAAACTGAGCTTACAAATATATCATAAACCATTTACACATTTAACAACAAATGCATCATTCAGTTGATTAAGCATTAGTACTTAGAGCTGTAAGTAGATGTATTTCCTAAACAAAATACACCTCAAAGTTCTATTCACTAACAGCTTCCTAGTTTTAAAAAATGACATATGTTGGTATCGATTTCCATTGATTTATATTTCATATAGGGAAAAGGAATCTTTTATATTATGGGAATTCCCTTCATTATAAACTTATTATAATTTACATATCCTCATTACTAATTCACAAGCCTCTTCATTAAAAACTTAAGTAACAGTATACAGGAGTGTTTTTTCCAACATTCAAATAATCCCATTTTACTCTTCTTCAAGCATTTGTTATTGAAATGTGTTTTTTTAATCAATTTTGTATCACAGTAAATCTTTCTAAACACATTGGAAAAAAATCAAAATTAGAGATCAGGATTACATGCTTGTAAATATTTTTGCAGCCATTCAAAGTTGGTCTCAATTACACAACCACTTAATTGTATTAGCAGTAGCTAAAATTTAGTTTATTTTTAACACTTTTTTTAACAATTTAAGACCAATGTGTTCAACCTAAATATACCCCATGAACAATTAATGTAGTTAATTTAATTTTCTTTTTGGCATTTTTTTTTCAAATTACACATTTTCTTTTCTTATGTTCTTTTAAAACCATTTCCACTGCATAAAATATTGTATTGTTTATGTTAATTGATGTAATTTAATATGCTATCTGGGTAAATACATCAATAATAAAGTATATATTAACAGAGTTTATAAAATATTCAACTTCATGCAATGCACTCATGCATAGATCTTTATGTAAAAATTTCCAGATAGGTTCAAATTCTGGTTATGCAAGTGTATTATACATGTTTTGGAAATAGTATTAATTTAATCTCTTTAATTTTTTCCTAGAATGAACATCACATTCTTAGATAAGTTTCTAATTATTGTTTTTTATCAGTGAAAAGCTTTGAACTTGCATCTATATATCCAACAGCCACTTTTAATGTTTATATGCTATCAATCTAATAAATTGAAATGAGTGTTCCTAAAATTGTAAGATAAATAGAAACATAAAATTCATGTAAAGGGCATTATACTTTCCATGTCTGTTCTTAATCTCAGTATAACTTTAAGAGTTAATTTATTTTTATGCATTGCTGCAAGTTAAATGTTTTAATTAACTTGTTGCAGGATAAAAACTTCTTTCGCACTATTCTACTAAAAAATTGTGTAGAAGAAAACAATACTCACAACTTAGATAAGAAATGAGTGGTGAGATTTGAAATGTGATTGGTTTTTTAATCATTTCCATATTTTAATGTCTAGCCAACAAGATAGCTATTTGGAAAAAAATTCAACTTGCAATCCAAAAAATTTTTTAAGTTTAACCTGTCCTGAATTTGAATTTCAGAACTTGGTCATGCAAAGTGGATGTGTTAATCATTACATTCTCATGTTATTACCCTTTAGTTATATTTCTAAAATTCCATCTTCTGACTTTTCTCATGGTGGTAAATTACTATAAAATAAACCACCACCCACGTTCACGAAGCAGTTATACATTTTTTCTCGGGGGGGGGGGGAGGGAGTAGGGGAAAAATCTGTAAATGATATTAAACAGATTTTTGCCTCATTTATATTTTAAAATGTTATCGACCTTTATCATTAAAAAGCAAATGGTTTTGATTCTCTTCTCTCTTTTTTTTTTTTCACTTTCTGATATCATTATCTGTATGAAATGAATTGTTTAATTTGTTAAAACCCATTAATATAAATCGCACAGTTTGAAATAAACTATCTTTATTAAGCTTCAATAAGTCTCACAATAAGAACATGAAAAATTTTGAGTTTAAATTTTTTTAAAAACAAATCACAATTTTAACATACCAAGGCTAACAAGTAAAGATAATAATCTGTTAACAAAAGAAAATTTTACAAATTTATTATGAGATAATATGCCATATTGTAAGCATTCTGTGCAATGACAGAGAGGTGAAGTCAAAACCTTGAGATATAAAAATCGCGATTCTATCCATCAATCACTTGAAGCTCTAATTTCATATAATTTTCAAAGCGAACAGCGAATCATTTTCATGTTTTTTTTTTCCTCTTTCATTGTATTTAAGCAATGGAAAGTAGATTTGTGAATCCAAAGAATGACATAGAAAACAGCATAATCATCAAGCGATAACATATTCTATCATCCTCAGTGATTACTTGCCACTTTTTGATCAACTAATACCAAAAATGGATTCACTATATATATGATAAAAAAAAAAACTTTTATGACTCAGATTGTCTATTGTTGTTAAGCAGTAATAAAACTTAAGATCAACCTCAGTAATGTAATTGATAATGTTTTTTTAACTACCTCTTAACAATGACATATATGTATATTAAAAGTAGATTTCTTGACTGCAATGAATCTAATAACGCAGAAAATCATATACATTATTATCAATGATAGTTTGATATTGTGTTTTCCTATCAGTAATGGCCACAGTTAGACATATACTTTAAGCTTGGGCTAAGTGAATGTTGATATTTTTTAGAAGACAGGATTTTTAAACAAAAGATGACTCACAGGCAACCTATGTAGCCATTACTAGTGCTTGGTAAATATATATCTAAGCTATTTTAACTATGAAAATTTCAGATTGATCCAAATCAGATGGGGGCTTATTCCAAAATATAAAAATTAAACAGTGTAATTAGAGCATGATGTTGACTTTGCTACTAGTAAAGGCATTTCATATTTTTATGAAGAGTGATGTGTTAGTATAACATTTTTGAACCAAAGACAGGAGATATTTTTATCAAATTTCAATAGTGCTGGAAAAATTCAAAGTAGTTTTATATATAATGCTTCCACCCAAAGCAACACCACACAAGAACTGAATAACTGAATCTTTGTAACATATGTATTTTGCACAGAGAAACAAAGAGATCATTAAACGTGCTGAAATAATATTTACAGTTCCATACAGAAAATTTAATAACAACTCTGCACATGTGAAAGGTGATTATATATGTGTGCATGTTAAAGGTACATTTTCCCAACTTATATACATATAATTGATAACATATTGTTTTGATAAAAAATATTACTTTAAAAATATTATAGAGACAGAGTGAAAAACACATGGAACTATATTTAATATCTATTCAATCAAAATAAATGTGCATTTAATATTGTTCTATATGTTGCTTTTAGGGTGGAGTACATATATTTTTTTCACATGTTTGGTTTATGATTACATCCCTGCACAAAATGTTAAAAGTGAATAAAAACCAGGCCATACCTTGTGGAAGAGTGGTATAGTGAGAATTACACTACAGAAATGTTGATCATTATTGAATAATCTCTAGTCCAGTGTTTCTCAGAGGGTCTGCCATGGCACATTAGTGTGCTGTGAATCTCCAAGTGTGCCATAAACTCAGTCTAGATTACTAAATAAATAAATATGCAAATTTGATTCTTAAAAAATATCACTCAATTCTTAATTATAAATAATAAATAATTATACACAAAGCAATTTAAAATTAATTTTTAGCTCATCCAAAAATAGATATAAAAGAATTTGTTACAGCAAACGGAATTAAAGATGACAGCAATACTAGTAGTTCTGCAGCAAATATAAATGCTAAATCCATTGACAAGATTAATAAAATCAGTGAAACCAGCATGGATGAACCTTAAGTCAAAAATTAGTGCAAGAAAATATAGTGAAGATTACATAAATTTTGTTTTTATATGGACAGAAAACAAAGTTTTTTTCATTGTCTTTATGTAAAACAAACAGTGCAATGGTTTCTAACAAGCTAAAATGGCATTTGGAAAAAGTACATTCAAAATTACTGTAATGAAAAATAGTGCCAAACAAATTCAATAATTCCAAAAAACAATAAGGGTATCTGATAAAGCACAAATTGCCTCCTATAAAATAGCTCTACTTATTGCTCATAGGATGAAACTTCATAGAATTGCAGAAATGTTAATTGATCCCACTTGTCATATAATGGTGGAATGTATATTTGACAAAGAAGCAGAAGCTGAAATAAATAAAATTCCTCTCTCCAACAATACTATTATTCGAAGAACAATTTTATGTCAGAAAATATAATCAAAAATGTTCAATAGAAATGTAATATCCAAATTTTTGCACTATAATTTGATGAATCAACAAACATTAGTAGAAAAGCATAATTAATGGGATTTATTTGATTCAATAATGGGATTCAATTATGAACCAATTTTTTATTTTGTCAGTTTTAAGGAAAAACAATCAGAAGAGAAATATTTAATTGTCCTGACAATTTTTTCAAAAATACAAGCTTATCATGGGATGTCTGTATAGATACTCCCTCAGTGGTCAGACATGAAAAAAGTTTCTGGATGTTGCAAATAAAAAAAAAATCAGATATTGTTTCAAACATATTGCATTATTTATTGAAAAGCTTTAGAAGCTAAAACTCTTCCCACAGAATTAAGCACTGTTTTGGATAATATGATAAAAATTGTTAATCATATTAAAAGCATACCAATAAAATCATGATTATTTAAAAAAAATATGTAACAGCATGCAAGCTAATTACGATTGCTTATTATTGTATAATAAAGTTTTTTGGCTTTTGAGCTAAGAGAAGAACTTTGTATCTGCTTTAAAAAAAAAACAAGTATGACAGAAAATGAAAAAAGGAATATTACAAAAACACAAAAAAATTACAATTGTTTGAGCAATAAAATGTGGTGAGCAAAGCTGTCTTACTTAGAACATACATTTGCTCATTTTAACATTTTAAATACAAATTTGCAAGTATAAAATGAAAACATTTTAACATTGACAGATACATTAACTGCATTTAAGAAAAATATACATCTATAGACAAACAAGATCAATGAAAATATTTTAACCATATTCCCAAAAATTTCTGAATATAAGAGAAATTTTTTTGCACCATTGGTGAAAACTGTTTGGATATGCTTCAGAAGACAATTAGTAAACATTTTCCATTGATCCAAACAAATAAATATGATTGTATTTGAAATTCTTTTACTGATGCAATAGACTTCAATCATTGCCTTGAAGAAGAGGAAGAACTGATTTCCCTCTCATCTGATCAACATTAAAAAATAAATCATTCAACTTCCATTGGATACATTTTGGATATTATTAAGTGACAAATATTCAAAGCTATTTAAAACAGCAATAAATATTTTATTACAATTTTTTACATCATATTTATGCAAGTTAGGATTTTCAACTCTCACTAATATAAAAAATAATAAGCAATCATGTCTGAAAAATCTTGAAGATGAACTGAGAGTTGTTCTGTCAGAAAGAAGATCAGATATAGAAGAACTACCAAAACATCATCAATGACATAATTTACATTAAGTATCATTTTATTATAAAAATTCTGTTGATATTAAATCTTAATCAAATTAAAAGCATTGTTTATAGTATTTTTAGTTTTTTGTTTATTTTTATATGTTAAGACAATACGTACGTGTTACCTACTTGTAATTTTTCTATACAAAATTTTTGCATGTGAGCAAATGTTAAGACTTAAAAGTTTACTAACTTATGATTCATTTTTCTGTTTAATAGTGTGATTCATCATGACTTCTACCTCAAAATTAAGAATTCTGTTTAAATTGTCTTTTGTTTTGATTTATTTAGAAGTTGTTTTTTTACAACAATACATAGGTGAACTGCAAAAAGGGATTTCTTCTAAAAATTTGTTGTGAGAATAAAAGGATTAAATAATACTGCTCTAATCTAATGAATGATTGTTCTTTGGTATTATTCCTGCTACGATGTATTATTCAGGTAACATTTTTGTCCAGTAATATTTATTCCAAAGTTTTTGTTTATGATGTGCAACCACAAATCCTGACATGATTAATCCATGTCAAATAAACTGACTTTTTTCTTTCCATTTTAGAAGATATTAAATAGTTCACACTACCACAGCGACTTTTTTCTCCCCATAATATAATCCATCTCTGGCATCATTTGTAAGTAATGCAGTTTTATATTTAAAAATACATTTACTTTATATATTTGTAATAAATATAGCTTTACTGTCACTATATGTAAAATCTATAATTGTTAATTAGAGAAGATATAAATTAGTATTAAAGTTTATCGGCTAAACGTTTTCGAGGATCCATGCCTCATATTCATAACCTTCATAAAATGTATGAAGGCTATGAATATGAGGCATGGATCCTCGAAAACGTTTAGCCGATAAACTTTAATACTAATTTATATCTTCTCTAATTAACAATTATAGATTTTATATATTTGTGTTGTTGTTGTTTTTTTTACTAAAACTTTATGTGTTTTTTTTTTTAAATACTTAAAATATATCATTAAACTTGCAGCATATGTATCACATTATTGGTAAGTAATTTATTTTAATTTAAAAATTCAGTAGTAAAAGTTGTTATATTTTTAGATTTTTTTGCTAAACTTTATATACATTCTAAGTTAATATTTATGGGATTTTTGTAAAAAAAGATATTTAAAATATAAGGTTAAACTTACAGTTTGCCATTTGGTTTTTATTATTTTAAGTTGAAAAAATAATGGAAATCTAAAACTTTGTTACAACTCATCATTTAAAAAATGTTTCAGGGTTTATCTCCAACATTGGAAAGTATATCGTTTTGTTTTTTTAATTTGAAATTTGCTATTACTCATGGAATATGACAACACAAAGCATTGTAGTATGCCAGAACAGAAAAGGATAGCTTTCACGACACAGAGTGTCATATTAAAAAGGCATAACTCACAAATACTTGTTTTATTTAATATCATAATTTTTTATTTTTTTTCTATAATGAATATATTTTTTCATTATTATTTTTTTAGATTTGAACTTTCATAGTACACATGCTGCGATATATTATTCCTGTGATGAATTATAAGTTTGTGATATGCTTAAAATAACACCACCACAGGATCTGCAGACAAATTTTATCGATTAAGTTTGTAAGTACATTCCTTGGAGGTAATATTGCAAACCTAGAATAATACATCATAGCAGGAATTATACCAAAGTACCTAAATGACTAAGAAAAATTATTAATACAATTGCTAGTGTTTATTTATTATGTACTTTTGAGATGATTTTATATAATATACACATATACAAACTGATATATATATATAACCATAAAGAATGAAAATGAGGAGATTATTTTCATGTAAATAGAAATAACTTTAACTTTGATTTTACCAAGAAATTATCAATTACTACACAATCCCTGAAGCCAAACCATTTTTTTAATAAATCTATAATTGCTCATTTGTTTAACTGTTTTTTTGAAGTAAAATGGGTGTTCTTTTACTTCAAACTTAAGTTTTTATATGAATTTTAAGTCCAGAAAAAAAATCAAACAAAAGAGCTATTATAAGTTTAATAAAAAAGCTCATTTGGCCTTAATGATTGTCAATTCTTGGGAACATCAAAGGTTAAAGATATTTATTTACATGAATATTAGCCCATGTCCAATCTTTATTATAATAACAGTCCTTGGAAATATTTAATTCACTATATAACCATAAGCATTAACGTTAAATATTTATAATATCTGCATCTCACCACCACAACCAATGCTTAAATAAATCAATAGAATATCAACTATTCTGTAAAAGGCAACGCACATTTATTATTGCCATGACAATATATTGCTAATATCCTATTGTTTTGTATATATATATATATATATATATATATATATACCTTTTTATAACTCTGTGGATGGCTTGTGTGACCAAGTCGAAACGTCAGTGTATTGATATTAAAAGTTTTTAACACGGATGAACCCGCAAAATATGTATTTTATATATATATATATATATATTGTAACAGAATAAATATGTACCATGAGAGAACAACATTGGATTAAGGATGCACCATGAATTGCATCATCATTTGTAACAATAAAAGTGTGGACATGCTCTTCTTTTAATGCTTCACCGATTTGGGAGCTGTTTGTATAATTATAATAATCATGGGAAATGAAAACTTTAATATAATCTACATGAAAATATAGCTGTTGGTCACCATTTGCAATTGAATAAAAATATACATTGAAGTCGAATGCTATTTATGACAAAATAAAATTATGGTTCATATAATTATTGATCACCATTTGTAACAGAACAAAATTATGACTCAAGGAAGAACAATTATAATTTAATAATGCCCATGAATTGTAGGGTAATTTCTAACAAAATGAAAATAATAATATAAGCTAAAGTGAATATCAGTCAATGAATAATGAGCTAACACTTAATTAAAAAAAACAATGATAATAATCTTTGTTGTAATCTCATGAATTCAAGTAGAATTTAGAATGAATAGAAAACAAGCAAAATCATTAGATTAACCTACCCTAAAATATTGGTATTATTTGCAATAAGCTAAATATAGAGCAATAAAAGCAAATATCATTGTCTTATAAACAACAATCTATGCTTATTCTATAACCCCTTATAATAGAATAAAAAGAATGACAAAGAATTAGATAGATAAATTTTTAATATTCCTTATGAATCAAAACACTTTTTATAATAATATAAACTTGAAACTAAAAGTCAAACATTATTTAGTTTATTTAAATGAAATAATTCATAGATGTATGAGATAATAATTTTACTATGCCTTTCAAATTTAAAATATCAATGATATTGAAATAAATATATATAACTCAGTAAGTGATTTCTAATTACAACCAAATAAAATCAAATATAATACTAATTTAGGTATACTATTTTACTAATATCAATATACTCTTATTAACTAAGTCAATTATAATAAGATTAAATACTTAATAATAATACAAAATCAATTAACCTAACATATCTTTCTACTTTCATCAAAGTAAACTATTATAAAATCAAATCATCCTATTAAATAACATTAAGATTTTCAATATCCAATAATAACAATACATAAAATAAATGACAGATTAACTATCTGCAAACTGAATTTATGATCCACATCCATGAACTTTAAATATAATTAAAAAAAGTTGTTTTAATTTGTAACAGATTAAAATATATTACTATTACCAGTTCTATAACAGAATAAGATTATTATCTTTATGGCTGTCATGTTGATTTAATATAATATTCACTTTAATCAATAATGATTTAAAATAAAATAGATGAACATTTATTTGCAACTACCTTTACTCACCTTCAATAATCATCATATTAGTACTTTCATCAATCATCAAATCAATTATATAGTTTTTATCTTAATATAACTATTACTTGTTACTAACAAAATAGTTACAGTAAGTTTTGAATTTCTTATTAAATATTTAAAAAGTTAAATCAATTAATTTATTGCTGTATAAAATTTATATCTGGTCAGATAATAAACATTAAATTCAATACAAAGAAAATGATATGTAATTATACACTTTTACTAAATCTGTGGTTTGTTTTCCAAATTATTTTGCACCTGCTTCAAATGAATTATGTTGTATAATCAGTTAGTGAATATCATCTCATCCAAATGCATATTAACCAATAAATTTTCAATGTAAAATTGAATGAATTCAAAATTTATTAATAAATAGAGATAAATTAAAATTATATATATATATATAGTGCAAATAAGCATTTAAAATATATGCATATGATCCAATTATGTTTGATGCAATACATTTTCAATTGACACTAACTTCATATATAAATAGACAAGTGCACATCAATCTCCATCTATTGGATAATAAATACAAAACACATGTTTATGTAACACAAATATGTTGTAGAATGTTTATACTTCCCAAAATATAAGAGAGTTCAAATTATCTATTTCTTTTTATACTTTATACCAAAAGATAATTAATCGAAGTAAATAAATAAATATATTATGAAGTAAAATGTCTGTTAATTAAAAACTATTGTAATAACAATAAAAATAATAAATATGATGATAATAACTATTGCATATAGACCCTCAATCCACAGAAATACTTTTGGTTAATTCCTTAATCCTCCTGAACCACCATTGAATTAAAAAAAATATAACAGATGCAAACCTCATCAACTCAAATGCCATGGCTTCCAAATTTTAATCTTTAGCAGCTTGTCTATAAATTTTATTTTAATTTATTAAAATTGCCTCTAATTTTTCTTTTATTATGCTTTCTCTCTTTATGAAGAATCCTAACACTTTCAATATCAAACTTAAATTTGTATTTACACATTCTTTCATGATCCAAGAAAACTGAAGCTATCAATAAATCACTATTATTTTTACTGGTCAAACACTTGTATAACACTCCATGCTCATTTAAGCTTTTCAAATACTGCACATCAATTTGCTTATAAATGATAACATATATCACAAAAAATGTGATAAACAACATTATTTTTCTGGTTGATAGGTATGACATTTTTAGAATTATTCACTAACTTATTCATATTATTTGTAACACAAAATAAAACATTAAACACATCCTTATATATATATATATATCTTTAAAAAATTTCACTTAAGCATTTGAAATATATGGAATAGATATCCATTTTCTATTATCAATTTTCAATTCTTTTAAATCATTATAACTTTTTCTGTTGATTGAAAGACTGTATACAATAGTTAATTACCATTATATTTATTTATTGTTATATATATATATATATATATATATATATATATATATATATATATATATATATATATATATAAAGAATCGACTTATTATGATATAATCCTTTTGAACTCCTAATATAATTGATATAACAGAAGTTAATTTATAATCAATAAATAAAGAAAAATGAATATTTTAAATTAAAACAACAATTACTATGCTGCAAAATATAAATTCAAACTTAGAAAAACATAATTGTCTTATATTTAGGTATATAAATAAATCACTACTTAATCTAAAATTATATTACTATTTATATCAATAAATACTATACATTTTAAATGAAGAGAAAAAATCTATAGCAATAATAATGATAAATATAAGTAAATGACCCGAGTAATAGCCTTTAATTACATTTCCAAAATAGTACCCTAGTTCTAATGTTTATTTCTTAAATCACAATTTGATGCTGTTCATTATTCCAGAGAAGGAATGAATATCATGAAAAGCTATAAGATTCAAAGCATATTTGATTTAATGTGATATTTTCCAAATTCCAAATCTTTTTTAAGCAGAAATTTTATCTATATAATGTAATAAAAGTGAAACACTTATTTATATCCATGACAATATAGTATAGATATTCTTTCATTTAGCAAGTAATTAATTCATAAAATTACAAATGAAAAGATGTTAGTTTCATCCATGATGATGCTATGAAAATTGAACTAATATCTCTATTGTATATAAATATTCCATCAAACTCATAAAATTATATCAACAGGTGAACATATTCTTGAAGTACACTTTTTCGTTATTAGCATTTAAACATCATCATTGAAAGTAGGTAATATCCATCTTTAAAGCAAAGAAATGTTTCATGGTTTTTAAAAGTGCTAAGAACTAATTTTCATGTTTTCAATAAATTGGCATCTCTTACAAATTCAACGAACCTGTCAAGCCAATAGATGAACATTATTTCTTTCACCCTATGATTCTATCCACCTTACAATCATGTACTTTTAAAAACAAGCAAAAAAAAATATATGAAGGAACTTAAATTCATTTCTACTAAAGCCAAAATAAGATAGAGCTTGTTTTGTCTGCTGAATTCTATTTATAAGCTTTTTCCATTGATGTAAGCAAAACCATTGCAACACTCTGTATTAACTCTTTGGTCAATTCTAGCCAGAGTTTTATAAATAAAAATCTTATTACACAATAATGACAAATAAAAAAAAATTCAAAATTATTATATATAACAAACATTTACATTTTAAAAATACAAATAAGATTCTTTCATTCCAACATAAATTAAGCAACTAGGATTATATTTTTTCATACTACAATATACCAGTTACACATATTTTTCAATTATAATATTATACAAACAAAATGTCAAACATTCTTGAGACATTAAACATTTAGGTGTATTATTTGTAATGTACTACTACGAATGCAATAACAAAAATATATGTAATAAAGTAAGAATAATAATTTCATCAGTACTAAAGACTTTATTATTTATTTTTAAAACGAATAAAGGCAAGTCACAATTTTTACAAGCTATAATTAATAATAAACATTTCTTTCTTCAATATTATATGTTGTCATAGCAACATAGTTCAATGCAGTTTAGGTTAATATATTCACCATTAAAATTAAATAAGAATAGAAAAAAATATGATTAACATTCCATCACATATGCAAATTTATTTCAAATTTCAGTTGGAACAATATATATATATATTGTGCTGGTCGATTGATGTATATATTATTTTAATCCAGTTTGAATACCAGGTGAAAGTACCTAGATGCCACTCATATGCGAAATATAAAAATCAAGAATACTAAGGCCTCTGCCCTATTCATCTATTTTCGAGTCTAAACATGAACCAACAACATATCCAAGACACACATAAATTATTTTAAAACCATGGCCCACAGCTTAGCATCAGGGAGCAACAATGGACTAGAATACTAAGTCAAATATGCACATACTATAATGTGAGTTGAGTGTTGATGTGTGCTTGAATCATTGGACAAGTAATATAAAAGGTTAAGCTAATAAAAAAATTGAAATAACATTAGAAGACTTAAGCCTTTTAGTTGAAATAATATATTTTAATAAACATAATTTTAAAATATTTAAAAAGTTTTAACTATCTCCGCTATTCCCCAATTGATTACTGATAATATATTTTACAATGAGGTGGTTGGCAATTGCTTAATATTTTGCAGTCTAAGTATTATTTTCCAAATTTAAATAAAATTATTAACTCTTGTCCCCTTGATAAAGCAAAATTAAAATAACTCTTCCACAAACATTCTCTAGTTGCTTTGTGCCTTATAAACAATTTTAAAAATATTTAATGATTTCTATAAATAACTATTATTTAAATGTGGAATAAATGCAAACAAAGTAAATGCTATTGAGATCAAGTTGGCAAACAAAAGGAAACTTAACTAATATTTAAATGATAGGTATTATTTCAATTGGAAATATTTTAAATGAAAGATAATTTAAACCGCAATAAAACAAGAAAGCATATATATATGACACATTAAAAATGAGAAATAGTGAAGGGGAAAAATTTAAGTATAAAATAGATGATCAAATGAAAGATAAATATAAATCTAATATTACTCTAATTAGAGAAAAAATGGTTACATTATGAATATATAATAAAATAATGAAACATTTAGTGAAAGGTATTTATAAAAGGTAAAGTAATAGTTCATGAGGAGATCTATAAAGTTACCAGTCCTTGTTCCTTTGGTCCAGTTCCCTCAATGTGGTGGCTTGATTATGTACATAGTGATTTGTCCAGACAAAGGGATTTGAAATATGCAACATTTTATATGAAGGTCACAGACACAGCCCACAGTTCAGGTTTACTATTGTTTTGACACATTATGGCATTTTGATGGATTTAGGATCCCAATGGCAGGCAAAGCTGTTGTGCCTAGCCACTGACCATTGTCATGTCCACCAAATTAATAGAACTTTTAACATGTCACATGCTGGAACTCTGAACAGGAATTTTCTGCAAAACTAGGACTCCATTGTTTTCTGCATTTGTTTTCAGAGCAACCTAGGAGAATCACTTAAAGCACAAAATCAGAATGATTTAGAGGACAAAATCTAAATAACTTCAGGAACAAAATCTGAATGATTTGAAAAGCAAAATCTGCATAATTCGGGAACAAAATCTGAATGATTTTAAAAGCAAATCTGAATCATCTCAGTATTAAAAGACAAAAGTCTGAATAATCAGCATAAGAACCCAGTCTTTTGTTCTCCCCTCCTTTTATACCTTTCTCAAGATACTCTTCTATTGTTTTTCGTATGATTTTAGATCTTGATAAGTCCCCTATGCTCCTTTGTTTCAAAGTAACTTTTTGGTAAAAATTAACTTTAATTTCTTATTATCAATTTCTGCATTTAACTTTGAGTTTGATTTAATTAAAAAGACCATCTTTAATTTGCCTTGAATGGACTAACTAATTGAACAAATGCCATTCCTTTAGAAATGCTATCAGGTTTATCTTAAAATAAAATCATATGCCATATTTTAACAAAAATTAAAAGAAAAAATATCTTATTTCTTTTAATAAATTAACATTTTAGTTCAACAGAATTTTGCATTTAATCATATATATATATATATATATATATATATATATATATATGCATATATATCTATATATATATATATATATATATATATATATGTTTGATCAATAAATTTTGAAAAGGAAATTTTAATAATAATTTACCTTAAACAGAATTTCATTTAAAAAATTTTTTTTAAAAGTAAATAGCTCATTTAATAAGCATTAAATGTACAAAATGAAACACGTTAATTTTATATTTAATGCAAAATCCTGTTGATACTTGGATATAAACTTCACCCAGGTTTACAATATCAGTAAGTTTATAGAATGCTGTGAAGCATGGATCAGACTTCCGGATTCATTGCTTCAATATATTGTAACATAATGAGATTTTATCTCATGTGGTAATAGATTAGCTAAGTTATCATAGTGAATAAGAGATTCTATCTTGAATCCTTGTGCTTTATATCCACATACCCTTTAATTTCATTCCTGGGAGATATGTTAATAATCACATAAATATTAAACTATAAACCTACACTCATCTTGTCCTTACTATCTTTCATTTCCATTATTGCCAGGTTTCAAACTCATGGAGAATCTGCATAGTCATCTAGTTCAGGGTATATTAATATCACTTCAAATTGAAACATGCATGAATGTGCATAGGTGTATAAGGATAGATGTGAATACATAAATATATATATAAATGTGTAAAAATATCTGTACGTATGTGAGGCTATATGACTAATTGAAAATTGAGTATAGAAAAATACACTAAGAGTTTTTAATTTAAACATTTATATATATAATTAACAAATATATTTACAATAAGTAACATTTTAATAACAAAATTTATGACAACATATAAAATATTTAATTTAACATCTATGGTTATTTTTTTATTATAGTTTATTTCAATTATTGTTCTAAACCCTTATCTGTTACAAAGAACAGCCATTTGATGTCCATATTAATATAAATGAAATTTATTTTATACATTGATTGTTTAAATCATTCTTGCTTGCTATACCATTATATTGGAATTATAATTTGCTTTATTTTTATTAACTTGATAGGGTAAATTCATATCAATCATAATGATGATATGGGATCTCCCTGTTATATAATAATAATTATAATATAGATAGGAAAGACCATTTGTAATAAAAATAATTAGTTAAGTATACTGAAAACATTTAACTAAAATATTAGTATGAACAAACAAAAAGATATATACATAATGCTGTAAATGTATAAATGTTGGGAATAAATATGTATGAGGTAAAATCTTATCTTTCTCTTGATGATGATCAGATTTGTAAACAAGAAAGTTCTCATTGTAACCTATATTTTAACTTATTTATAATAATGGCAACAATATTTATCCATCATGTTACATATTAACACTTATTTCCTCCCTTTTTATATCCATATTAAAGGAAAGATATGAATGTAAACTTTGATATATAAAATATATAACTAAATAAAATTCATGATGTCAATCTAAATATAGTTTTAAAGTTCATAAGAAAAAATATCATAGTGAATCATTTTAATAATCCTCATTAATCCATTTCAGGTATTGATGGTAAATTTGTGAGTGTTCTAGAACATCCATTAAGTCACTTGTACTTTCTATTCTTGGAACTTCTACTTTGGAGTGTAGAGTTGTTTGATTCATTTATTAATGGTAAATTTATGTTTTGTAGCACAGATGTTAAATACTATATAAATTTCATCCCAGTTCTGACAATTATTGCTTCATGAATGATTACTTTCTTTTCCTGATGTAATTTTGCAATTAGCAATGCATGGTTGTCTGTATTGCTATTTATTTATTTATTAGAATATCTTGAATGAAATAACAGCGATATTTTCACTATTATATCTTCTTAATTAACCAAGTTAGTTTAATCTATGGTTTAAAATTTAGAAACATTTTGGAAATTTGAATAATTTGAATTTAATTTTCAAGATTTCAGTTTCAAATTCTTCAGTTGGCTAGTTTTAACTTGATATGCTTTTTATTACTTTCTTGAATATTCAAATAGTGACCTGGGCCAACTGATGAGTGCTGGTTTAGCATGAAATGCATCTTGGGGATCACTTGTCTGTTATTGTATCTTTATTTATATGAAATTTATAAAGGTTGGGAAAGTATGGAGATTGTTCAATATATCTATGCAGATATTACACATGGAAAAGAGAAAAGTGAATAACTCTGTGTGTGTATGTTTAAAATTAAAAAATCAGATATGTTAATCTTAACTGAAGTTTAAACTCTATATCTGTGCTAGAGATAATCTCTAGTTTAATGAATCTCTGTCCATCACTTTCACCAGTGAGTGGATTCTGGTAGAGGGCACACAGATCTTTAGGATATGATTCATCTTCCTTCTATCAACCATCATTCATCTCTCTTTCTAAGGATCCACCTATTAGCCCAGACTAAAAACATATTGTGGTTCAATCTAAACCAACTTGCTTATATATATATATATATATATATATATATATATATATATATATATATATATATATATATATATATATATATATATATATATATATATATATATATATATATATATAGTCATATAGATCTGAAAGCAATTCAGTATTTATAAATTATTGTGTTTTTAGTTTTTTTTTAGCAAATATAAGCACTTTTATCCTGTGAACATGACTATATTACATGACTTCAGCTTAATTATTCTGTTTCAGCAAAATAATATTTTTTTTCATACCTCCCTTTCATCTGCTGTATTGCTTAGTAACTAGTAGATACTAAATGATAGCACTTAATAAATATTTATCTAGTGCTATCTTATCCAATATTCTCAGTATACTTTAAAAAAGAAGGTAAATGATGGCTGCTAAAAGAAGATGCACTAGATCCCAAAGATGTAATTTCATTATTCCATGAAACAAAGCAGCTTACTGATAAAAGCAATAAGATTGAAACTACCTAACATCACATGATCACCATTTCTTATGCTTGCTTTTAACAGGCAAAACTCTTCATACAATAGTACCATTCAGTGCAAGCCAGATTAATCAATGAAGGCCATAAGGGGTGTGCATAAAATCCCTATCTAGCGCCTACTCATACAATATCCCTAGACTAGTTTCTAGCTTGTGGCTTTCATCAGTGAGGAACCTTGGATCTAAGAGCACTGCTCTGAGAGCACTACTCCAAGAGCACTGCACCTAGATCTTAGGATCTAATGCAACCTTCCATCAGCCATCTTTTAGGCTTTATTGAAGGGGTCTGGATTAGGTGTGTCATGTAGTTTCTCAGAGGTAAATGATTTAGACAAAATGGTTCAGTTAGGAATCATAGCCATCTTCTGAGCATAGGATAATGGTTTGAAAGATGTTTGCTAGATTTTATGATTGGGAGCACCATTTAGTGAAGGGAAGTCTTTGGATTTCTTGTTTAAATTGATTGTTTTATTTGGGTGTTGATACTCAAAATCATTGCAATTGTTTGCAGTAAGTAGTTTAGATACTGAATGTTTACTTTTTTGAGATAGTTTGGCAGTTTAGACTTAGGTGTGAGGCTTAGAGAAGAAAAGTCAGTACCAATTCCATTCCAGTATAGGTCTGAGAACATAATAGATTCTCTTATGAGGTGTAGTCAGTATTATTAATTTGTAAATCGGGTGAGTAGTCAGAATTTGCTGTAGTGGAGGTCTGGTGGTTTAAATTTTGAGGCATATTGATTGAAGATGTTGATTTAGACCTTATTATTGATATTTATATTTAGCTGTTATAAAGAATTTATTATTATTTTCTAAATATTTATTATATATGCTGTGTGTTAATAAATTGAATTGCTTTAAAACTAATCTTATTGAAAGAAACAATCAATGTTTATTTGATTTCTATATTACATAAAAAAAGACCAGTATTTTCTTTCTTTCTTTGCAGTTATACGATAATTACATATTTATTTTGGAGACTTATTAACCCAATGTTGATTTATAAAAGTTTAGTGGATGATTATTTTTTTTATAATTTTTAGTTTAGCTTTATGTGTTTAATATATAGATGTATATTTGATCTCAGGATTAAGTTCAAAGAAAATAAAAATGGTGATCTCAAAATAAAAAATCAATGAAGTGAATATATTTTTGCTAATAAACAAACAAACAAAAAAAGATTATTAATTGTTCATACCATTGAATTCACTTCACTTTAATTCAAATCAATTGATTCCAATTTTATTTTTAAACAGGTTTGTTTATGATAACTTTTTTCACATATGTTAAAAACTGCTGGCAATGCAACATGATAATAAAATATTTCAGATTGTCTCCATCTCCTGGTTTGTTTACTTTAGAGAGTGGTTGGCAGGTAGAATTTTAGATGTAATTCTTTTTGTAATTTTAGATGTATTGATGTCGGTTCATTACGTTTTCAGTGATGCACATGAGAAGGTGAAATATATTTTTAAACTCTATTTTTTTTAAAAAAAAAGATTACACTAAAAAATATTATAATGATCAATTAATATAGAAATAAAAGTAAATATTACTTTCAATTTATTGTAAAAGTTGCTTCTTTTAATATGGACGAAAGTGTTTTTATTGATTTTTAATTTACCATAAATTTTCTTTAAAATGTAAGACTGCAATAATGCTTTTATTCAGTATTTTAAACAGAAATAATTACAAAAAATATCATTAAAACAATAAAAATAATACATATAAAAGTATTTAAAATAAAAGTTTTTATTTATTGTAAAAATACTAAAATGTTAAAAATAATATATATATTATAAAATTTTTATTTACTATGCATTAAAAAGACAAAATTGTTTTCTTCGATCACAATTGGTGTTTTTATATTTATCTTGAAATTAAAGCATGTGGTGTCCAGAAATTAATGCAAAGTAAATAAAACATTTACTATAAAATACATATATTCACAGTATTATTTCCAGGGTTTTCCGTGTAATAAAAATATAATAGCTAAATAACTGATGTTTCAGTACAATAACAAGTCACAGGAAAGTACTTGTTATTGTACAGAAATGTCAGCTATTTAGCTATTATATTTTTATTTCACAGAAACTCTAGGAAATAATACTATGAATAATACTATGAATTTATTTATCTATGAGAATATTAGAAATTTTTTTTTTTTTTGGATATCAAAAATTTTGTAATAATTAGTATGAATAGAAAAATGAAATCGGCAAAATCATATTTCTTTTATGACTTGGTTGTAAGTTTACGTATGACTATACTTAAGCCACAACCCCTGAATGAAATAATTTATATACAGATATTTATTATAAATAGATAACAATGCAAATTGCTTTATAAGAAAAGTTTTAATATGGGATCATATTAATGCAGCATATATAGTTATTTCTATTTGCTAATATTTATAATATTAGACTTAATATCCCATGTAATAATATTTATAAAAAATGCATATTAAATGTTTGCCTGTGTATGGTTGCAAAGTTTATATATATGTTTCATTTTATATTTTTTTCTTCTAAAGATATATCTACTATAAAAATTGATATATTTTTTTAAAAAAAATTAAATTTGGAAAATTCATGTTAGCTTGAGTTTAAAATCTTAGCATATTTGAATCTTAAATTATTAGCCTGGCTAATCTAAAAAAGTTATTGAACCACTGGATGTGCAGATGCAAATCTAATTATCTTCATTAGTTGAATGGCTTTATTGCTCAGGATGTCATCCAGAGTCAACATTTAATGACTGCACTAAACCACACTTGGCAATGATCTTCACTGATACATGACTAATATCCAGAAACAATAATAAAATTTAGAAAGATAAAAACAATTATAACTAAAATTATATATTTAAAATCCATAATTAAAATTCAGTTATGGCATACCATATCAGCTATAGCTTTTTAGGAGTTAATATTCATGTGAATTTTAAATTTACCAATAATGACCTTTTTATGCACTTTATTTAAGATATACTTTCTAACAATCAATAAGCATGGAATGTAAAAACAGATATAGGTGAAAACAGATAGGTTTTTTTGCTAATTTTATAAAATGAATAAAATATCCATTACATAGAAACTAAAGGTGAACTATACACAAACAATAATAATAAATCATTTAATTTCTTAACTTACAAAATATATAATAAAACAAAAAAAGATATCTGCACTAGTACTATCTATAATAAGTTTTAGAAATTATTAATTACCAGATGATACTGTATTTTAAATCTCTATCCATAGACTTATTCCTGGATTTTGCTTTTATCAGTAAGGCTTAAAATTCAATTTTGGAAATAATGCAGTTAAATGTCTAACAACTAAAATTCTATTTTATGGTTCAAACTAAAAGCCCAAAATTCAAAAGACTCTAAGTTGTTAATTCATACCAATTTTCTTGGACAATTAAATTATATAGACTTGACTCCAAATTAGTAATTATATATTTTAGTAACTTCAAATTATCCACTCACTAAGAATGTTAATAATAGAAGATCAATTTCTTAGCTTATAGCAATAAAAACAGATTAGCTCTCTACTTTATTACCAATTATAGGATGTTTAATAAGCAAAGATTAGCAGATGACAATGCACTTAAATCTCTACTCCCAGACTAGTTTCCGATTTTTGCCTTTATCAATAAGAACTATTTTATGAGCTGTTCTTGTGTTATTATGTACTAAGCTAAAAAATTAAGCAATTTTCTATTATTATTATTTCTAGACAGAGAAAAAAGATATACTTAATGTTAACAATAATTGGAGATAATAATATATAGAGTTCTGGAATCTGATTTATGTAATTGTTTAAGTGAGCTGGCTTAGATTCAAAACTTTAGAATATTTTTAATTTCAAGCCTTTAGCTTGAATATTAAAACATAATTAAAGCTGTTGATTCATAACTAAATTACATCTAGCTTTGAATACTAATCTTTATTCATAAAGAAAAACGTCAAAACAAAACAAAAAATCGCTTTGGGGATAGAGATTTAAATATACTATCATTCAGAAAAGCACTAATTAGTCATGCATACTATAGATGGTGCTAAAGTGGAGGGCTGCTCTTATTTTATAATACATAAACAAGCCGTGTTTAATTCTTTAATAAAAACTTATTAAATATGTTAAATTATTCCAAAATATTTAGTATTAGTATTTTATAACAGATTATCTATTTGTTTGGGATTTAGTGCAGCAGTAGAATACTGGAATGTAAGATGTCAGGATCAATTTTCACCTGAGAAAGCTCAATTTGCTCATTTTTTCTGCTCAACTTACTTATTAGGTAATGAGAATCTCTGATAACTTCTAAAGCAACTTATTGTGCAAATACTTTTACTTGACAGATTATTTAAACACTCGGTGTCCAAGGAATTTTTCTGTTATTTTGTTTTTACAAAGTACATTTCACATCATATATAATAAAATGTATAAAAAATAAATTGTTTTCGAACGGGGTTTAGCTTATAGACTGTAATTAGGGAATCCCTGGTTTAAATTAAGAAAATATTTGTACCACGATTTTTTATAAAGTGATTATAACAATCTATTATGACTCAGATTTACAATTTGAAAGCTTTTTAAAACTTGAAAATAAATTTATCCTGCAGCTTAAAATAATCCAATATACTTTAACATATTTAATAACTTTTTATTAATCTTTGTTTTCAATCCTTTTTAGAAACAGTAATTTAAATGCTGAGAAATATAATTAGTTCAACTATTATTATTTTTTATATCTCTTTTCTCTATGATTTTTTCCTTCTATCCTGTCAATATTTATATAACAACCCACTTCAAAACCTCTTTTTTCTTTGCAGTTTTTCTTAAAATTATAAGCATAGCGGATGACAAAGATATTTTAATAGTCTATAAAGATTATTAGTTAAACACTGTCCACTTTGGACCAATTAAAACGAATATAAATTTATTTCTGCTTTACTGCCAAATATCTCATTACTTACAGCTAGTTAGATTTGTTTAAAAGTTCAAATGAAAAAAAAAGAGAGAAAATAAACTGCCAGCAATCAGCACAGTTGTAAGGATGCAAAGGTTACTTGTGAAAAGATCACAGGTGAAAGGTCAAAGATAAGATCAAAGGTGAGATAGCTTTTCCTGTGGGAGAATTGCCAGTTCTACCCAACTTGAAAGATTGATAGCAAAGCTGTGAGTTAAGCTGATAGCCATCATATGACACAACAGCAATTAATCCTCGACTACACCTCTAACCTTAATTAACATCCCGCTAGGAGGTTTATAAGACAATTTATTAACAAATGATATGGTACAAATAATTGTGTATACAAACTCACATAGCTGCATATATGTGTTTATAAAAAATGTGTACAGCATTTATACATATATTAGCGTATTTATAAATACTATAACACACATTGATTATAAGTATATACAATTATTTGTGCATGTGTTCAACTACATGTGTACGTATGCGTATAATATTAAAAACATATGTATGCACACATTTATAAAATGGATGTTTATATACAAAATGTATATGCGTATATTCAAATAAAGCTAACACATATATTTCTATATGTCTGTAATATATACTAAAAAGATATTGTTCTTCTGCAATAAATAAGACCAAACATTTGTTTTAATAGTATCTGAAATAAGTAATTTTTTAAAGTCAGTAATTTTTCAAAAGTATAATTTCAAAAGCATGTAAATAAATGACAATCTGAAGAAAAGTCTGCCTTTGTAACAAATTCTATTCTTAAAAAAAACAAAAACATTGTTTATTTAGAATCACATTGCATGTAAAAAAAAAAAAGTCAATGATATAAAAAAATGAATTATAAGACCTTTATAAAAAAACAAAATGAAATTATTTCTATATAAAATATCAATGGCATCTGTCATAACTCTAACTTGAACATATAGATGATCTCATGATGGAAAAGATCGAGGTAATATAAGTAAAAGAGCAACATAAGGTTACTTTTCTCTCAGAAAATGGCAAAAGAATGATAGAAATAAATTCCTTTTTCAATAACATTTACAAGTGACTTAAAGTGAGGCTAAATATTAACGATAAAGGTTTATTGATTATTTAGATCATTATTGTAATGATACATTTATTTTATTAAACAAGGAATAAATCTCTGTACATTTGCAAACATTGTCAATTAAAATGAACATTCTCATTGGTTTATAAGTCTAACAATAAACCAGGTAAAGAAGTTTCAGTTTTAATCATTAATTGATTTATTACTAGCAAAATTCAACCCTCTGATTGTGCATATTATAGAGTTCCTGTTTTTATTTCTGGATATTTATTACTTAAAAAGATGGAACTATTACTAAATAGAGAGATGACATCATGAAAGATGTAGAAGAGTTCTATCAAAAATTATATATTAATAAAGACAAGGAAAAGTACCTCCTACAACATCTTATGAATTGACCGGGATTTTAAATGAAGATATGAGGAGGCATTCAAGTAAATTTATGAAAAAAATAAAAACTCCATACAGTAATGATGGAATTATAATCAATACCTCAAAAGAAGCAGCTGAAGAAATATAATTTACTTTGGTAAAGTTATATATCAAATGTCTAAATGATAAAGATGTACCGGATTATTAAAAGAATGCAGTATTAATATTTAAAAAAAAGATGATAAGGAAGGTATTAGAAATTATAGATCTATCAGTCTTTTATTAATTTTATACAAAATTTTTACTAAGATAATTACAACTTGTTTTCAAAAAACTTTGGAATTTAATCAAGCCAATGTACAAAATGGATTTAAAAGAAGTTTTAGTACAGTGGATCATATCCAAGTATTGAGAAAAGTTATAGAAACAATCAATTAATATGAGTTGCTATTATTCTTTAAATTTGTAGATTATGAAAAGGAATTTGATTCTATAAGCATTTCTTCAGTAATTAAAGCATTAGATCACCAAGGTATAGATCCAGGATATTGTCATATTCTGAAGAATATTTTATATAATTGCAATTTATTTAAACTTTTCTTGGAAAAATGTAAATCAATATAACTAATACATACAACATATACAATAAAAAAGCTTGTTTAATACTTTAAATTAAAAATGTTAAATATATGTAACATTTTAATTTGAAAGTATTAAACAAACTTTTCTTAGTTTATATGTTGCTTATTTATACTGATGAATATTTAAAATATATAATTAGATATTTATTTATATAGCACTATGTTTTAATCTGTAACAATCATTAGGACTCACTCCATTACACATATGCTGTATAGATTTAAACACTTAAAAAAACATAGAATGATTCATTTTATCTTTTAAAAAGACTTTATCTTGTGTTTGGAAAGGATAATATTCCTTAAAGTGTTTAAATCTATACAGCATATGTGTAATGCAGTGAGCCCTAATGATTGAAAAATATTCATAAAAATATAATAACAACAATTAGATTACATAATGACATAAGGAGAATTAACACTGGGGAAAGTTTATGAAAGAGTGATTCCATACCTCCAAAACATTTTACAACAGTGCTGCAAGAAGTATTCTGTCAATTAACATGAGAATAAAAATAAATGGAGAACATTTAAGTCATCTAAAGTTTGCCAATGATGTAGTTGTTTTTGCAAATATTGCTTTAGAACTTCAGAAAATGTTGCAAACGTTATTAGATAAAAGTAAGAAAATAGGGCTAAAGGTAAAGTTAAAAAATGAAAGTAATATTAAAAAGACTAAAGTAATGTTCAGTAGATTTCTCAAAAGATTCAAATAAAGATGGATAATGATGAGTTAGAAGTTAACAACTACAAATACTTTGATCAGATTATTACTACAGATCAAAACATAATAGATTAAATTAATCACAGAATTAAACTTGGTTGGAGTGCTTTTGATAGAAATAACTTAATATTAAAATGCAATATGCCAATGGGTTTAAAAAGAAAGGGTTTTAATAAATGTGTTTTATCAGTTCTTATTAATGGATCTGACACTTGGACATTTCACAGGAGAGCAATACAGAGACTTCAGACCATTCAATGAAGTATGGAGAAATAAATTTTAGGAGAAACAAAAAGAGATTGAGAACAAACTACATGGTAAATGAACAAACATGTATTATTGACATCATTGAAAGAATTGAGAGACTGAAGTGGATTTGGTCTTGACATATTGTTAGAAGAGATGGTAGAAGATGGACAGTTGAAATCTTAAATTGAATTTGAAGATATTGTAAAGGAATTAGAAAGAGATCACATGTGAGATGGGTGGATCAAATAAGAAAGTGAGTGGGGATTGGAGAAGATGGATTGAATTTGGAGAGATCTTCATTCTGCAGTAGAGTAAAAATGGTTGAAAATGATTATGAATTTATTATTTAGATTCAATAGCTTTATTAAAAGAGATATCATTTGCCATTTATAATACTCAATAAAATTATGCAAGAATGTGATAATGTCACTATTTCTAAAAAATATTAATACATATTAGCATTAATTTATTTATTTTTCTCAAAGTTGATTAAAATATTTACAAATTTAGTGACTTCTTTTCATCTCCCAGTATTTATTCACTCTGTAGTTGAAATCCTTTACATTTTTGCCATATGAATTGTGAATATAATTACCAGTTAATTCAAATCTAATTTATTCTTCATCTTAGAAATACAGCACGAGGGAAATATTCTAGGTATAGTAAAACTCACTTGAGATCTGCATATTATTTTTATTCATCTTACCTCTCTTCTCCTATGTGTTATGAGAAATTGATAAATTATGAATGCCTTGAATTGAAATATCTAAAAGATGTTAAAATCAACAAAACTATTTTCACTGTTACAATGTAATAACCTCTATTGTTTATTAAAAATTATCAAAGGTATGATGAACAAGAAGTGCAAACAAGATGTATGTATTCATTCACATATATGAATGACATAATGCCGAGGAGTACATTAGCCTTCCAAATCTATGATCTAAATAAATTATTTTTCAAAAAAGATTAGGATTTTTTCTTTAGATTGCTGGGTTATAAACAATCCACATAATTATCTAATATTGGTCACTAAATGAATATCTAATTTATTATTACCTAAATAGTAAAACAAAGATAAAAGTCCATTATTGGCAATACCATCAAGTATTTCTTTCTTTTTTACTGTTACTTCATTGGGAGATATTGAGGAGTGTTTGTCCTGCAATGAACTATTTATTAAAAATTTATTAAAAAGTTTGTTTTATTTTTTTTTATATGTAATCATTTTGTATAGTTCAGGTTATTAATTAAGTCATTAATTATTCAAGACTTATAAATCAATAATTACAATTTGAGAATATTTGTTTTGTTAAACAAATAAATGTGCATGTTTATTCTTTTATAAATCAATGTTTTATATAAACTTCACATTTTATATATGTCTCAAATGTATGATATTCCATTTTTTTTAGGTTTGCTTATTCTACACCTTCAAGATTTTGAAGGTTTTTTTCCTTAGAATAGTTACAGAAATAGTTCCCAAAAAATGATATATGAAATAAATTATCAAGCCCAAAATCACAATTTGTTGTAGGTTTGATTTTAAACCATCCTCTATGCATAAGCAGCTCCATATATTTTAACATAGTCTTTTGAAACAACAACATCATGTTTTCTTATTTATTTAAAAAGGTAATATGCAGGTACCATTTATGTAATATTTTTAACTATACAATAATTTAATTTCAAATTATTTGTAAGGATAATATTATTCGGTAACTTACAATCCAAAACTGATCTTTAATTATCCAGCACTCACCATCAAATAAAAAAATAATAATAATAAACTGAAATAATACACTGATTAGGATGAAATTCAAAAGGTTTAAATCAGCTTATGCTTATAACATGATCACAATTAATTAATTGTTGTTAAATCAATGCTACCTATTAAGCTGTAATAAAGTATCTATTGTCCTATGTGTCTTAGATAGTGGGGGAGGGTAAGATTCTGGAATGTGAACTTCTCAGATTAATTCCATTAGCAATGCTTCCAGTGCTCAAACTTTTTAAGAACTCTTAAACAATAAAGCTATTTGATTATTTTGCTGTTCTTATCTTTATAAAAGTTGCTATCTTGTGTTGTGGTTTGAGAGGTCTCTCTATTATAAAAATTTCAAGGCGCATTTGATATAGGTTATAACCTGTCTTAAAAGTATTTATTATTTAATAAAAAAGTATGCAAGTGTATTACTTTTAGAATGGCTTGCTGTTATTATTTACAAAGAAATCATGGCCTGATTTAATAAGATTTATTACAAATGTTATATATAGAGCTCACCAAAGCTTGTTAAGAGCTTATTTGCAAGCTCTATATATAACATTTGTAATGTAAGCTTAGTAAATTAGGTCATGTGACATATGACTTGATTTCTTTATAATAGATAGATAGATAGATAGATAGAAAGAAAAATAGGTAGATAGATAGATAGATAGAAAGAAAAATAGGTAGATAGATAGATAGATAGTTAGATAGATAGATAGATAGGTAGGTAGATAGATAGATAGATAGATAGATAGATAGATAGATAGATAGATAGATAGATAGATAGATAACAAACCACTACAGTTTATTTGATGTCTCAAATGTGTAGTCCTAACAACTTTAACACAAATCTTTTATTGAAAGTACATAAATATTTTTTATTTAGACTAGAGATTATCCAACAATGAATTAAACTGTAGTAGTTTGCTATCAAGATATGTGTAAGAGATTGTAGTATGGGCCAACTTATAAGTGCTGGTTCTTCATAAAATGTGTGTCTTGTGAAACAAAGATCTTTTTCACATCTTTGATCATATGTTTATGATTAAAACCCTCAGCAAGATGTTAAAAGTGGATAAAAAACATTTCTTATCTTGCATGAGAGATATGTAATGAAAATTATACTACAAAAATAGTATTGACTTTATGGATTTTAGGTAGTCCATATAGGTGAGTAATCTTGCTGAAATGTGAAGTTAATTTCTTTTTTTTTTCCGAATCACTGAAATATCAGTAATGCTTCTGGAGTAATATTAGTAATTTTACCTATATTGATGATACATTTGTGGTATGGTCACATGGTGAGGTGCAATTGCAGTCATTCTGCTTGCATATCAACAATCTATCTCCTTCAGTTAAATTCCCAATGGAATCAAAATGAGAATAAAAATTGGCCTTCTTAAATATTGAATTATTCAGGGCAAGGTGAAATCAACAGTCTATTGGAAACCAACACACACTGGCAAGTATTTGGCATGTACATACAACCATACCAGAAGCACTAACATGGAATTATATCATCACTATAGAATAGAGAAAAGGAAATTTGTTTAGAAATCAGTGATTTGGAAAATAAAAAGATTCACATAGAACAAACTATCATGAAGAATGGTTATTCATCAGCAGATATATAAAAAATCATTAATAGACAATAAAAATAAACACCAAAGGAAAAAACAAATATTGAAACTGCAGTTTATCCATACATACCAGGAATGGCATACAAATTAAAGAAAGTCTGCAGTTAATATAAAATTAGAATAGCTTTCCATAGCCATACCACACTTCAAGAAAAATTCTTATTTTCACCAATCCTAAACTAGAAATGCTGAAGAACAAAAACTCCATCTATGAAATACCATGTAAATGTGGGAAGAAGTATATTGGTCAGACCTGTTGCCCTGTTGAACAGTGATTGAAAGAACACAAACTACTGTCTAAAAGAAAAAAAATCAGTCAGGAGCAAACTATGTATATACTAATGACCATATATTTAATTGAGAAAATACAAAAATATTGGATAAAGAGGAAAAGGTGCAAAGAAAAAAATTCAAAGAAGCTGCTCATATGACAATGATATCTAATCCCATTAGTCAATCTAATATGACAATATACACTGTATGAGAAATGTATAATTACTTTTGCCCCTAAAAAATAATATAAAAATCTTACCAACTCTCATATATAACAGGAAATTTCTACTATATGTTGTTTTTGACAGAATACTTCAGTTGGTTAAAGCATTTGCCTTAAATTTGATATTCGAGATATAAAGGTGTGACTTCATTCCTATGCTAATACTGTCACTGGTCAAACCAGGAACACTTGAAGAAGAGTGGAGAATAATACTATTTGATATATTATGTTATTACAAACCTGTGTTGTCTATTTATGTGAAATTACTAACACATTGTTTATAATTAAAAAGTTTAAATAAAGTTTACATTTTTCTATACATTCCACATTTACTGATAGATGATGGAAATAATCCAACATATTATTGTAGTATCATCCTTGTTTCTGTGACAGCTGGGTCCAAGATGTTTTGCATATAAATAATTCAAAAATCCTAGAAAACTATCTTATAATATACACTTTTAGTATAATAGTATACTACAAATACCTGTATATTCATTGTGAACTAAAACATTAAAATATATAAAAACAAAAAAAAAAAAAACATTCGGTAATATGATTTTGAGTTATGGGTAATTGAAATTATATATATCAAAATTACGTATGCAATGAAAATATTGTCTCTTTTTTTATATACTTTTTTTTTTTTAATACTATTTCCTTTGAAAGAAAGTGATACTTAAAGAACATATTAGTTACATTCTTACTATGATGTGATTTTAAATCTATTCTCATATGAATGGTTTGTATATTAATGATGATCACAAAATATAACCTATAGTTTTTATAGAGATATTGTATACGAGATGTGATATTTTGGATTATTTCCATCATTTATGAGTGAATGTTGAATGTATAGAAAATTTTAAACTTTATTTAAACTTTTCAAATACAAACAACTTTGTTAGTAATAACACACAAATAGACAATACAGGTTAGTAATTACACAATGTTTCAAATAGTATTATTCTCCACTCTTCTTCAGGTGTTGCTGGCCTATATGTACAGTGACAATATTTGCTTAGAAGTTAAACTCACACCTTTAGATTCTTGAATATTGAATTTAAGGTGAATGCTCTACCAACTGACTATTCTGTCAAAGGCAACATATAGTAGAAATTTGATATATTTATATATGAGGGTTGGTTCAAATCCTCTTGAGTCCTTCAATTTTTTTTTAATTCTAATTATCTTTATTTTTATTTTCTTGTAAGAGCAAGATTAATTAGAGGCTTCCACACATTGTGTATTGCCACACTGGGTTGACTTATAAGATTATTTACCATTGTCATATGAGCAGCTTCCGTGAATTTTCTTCTATGCATTTTTTCCTCTTTATCCAATATCTTTGTATTTTCCCACTTAAACATATGGTTATTAGTACATACATGATCTGCTATGGTAGACACATCTGTTTTTGCTTTTTTAACCATTAGTTTGTGCTTCTTCAATCACTGTTCAACAGGCTGACAGGTCTCACCAATGTATTTCCTTCCATATTCACATGGTATTTCATAGATGCAGGTTTTGTTCTTCAGCATGGAAGCCTCTAATTAATCTTGCTCTTAAGAAAAATTAAAAATAAAGATAATTAGATTTAAAAAAAAATCGAAGGACTCAGGAAGATTTGAACTAACCCTCATATATAAATATATCAAATTTTTACTATATGTTACCTTTGACAGAATTGCTCAGTTGGTAGAGCATTTGCTTTAAATTCAATATTCAAGAATCTAAAGGTGTGAGTTCAACTTCTAAGCAAATATTGTCACTGTGCATATAGGCCAGAAGAACCTGAAGAAGAGTGGAGAATAACATTACTCAAAATGTGTAATTACTAACCTGTATTGTCTATTTGTGTGTTATTACTAACAAGTTGTTTGTATTTGGAAAGTTTAAATAAAGTTTAAAATTTTCTATACTTTCAACATTCATTCATAAATGATGGAAATAGTCCAACATATCACATCTTATACTTTATCATCATTACAAACCTTCAGACAAATATTGGATATGACTTTTTACAAAAAACAGAATACATGGTTTCATTACTTTTACTATTTTAAACATTAAATATGAAAATCTCATGATATATAAATTAAAATAAGTTGATGACTAACAACATATAATTTCATCATCAAAGTATAACTGGTTACACAATGTTAGCCCATCATAGGCCAAACTAAATTCAAAAATATAGTACATAAATATTATACCATGAAGTATAACTGGTTACACAATGTTAGGTCATCATAGGCCAAACTAAATTCAAAAATATAGTACATAAATATTATACCATGTAGTAATGATGGAGATTATTACATAGGCAGTACCCATGAAGTGTCCAGTTTTTTCATCCCATTACATTGTTTATTTTGGTTTTTCTTTATATGTAATAAAGAATATTCTACCATTCCAAGTATATATGTATAAAAATATAAAATTATACTATTACAAATATATATATATATATATATGTCCACAGATGGCGTCCTACCAAGACTGCCAATCAAGCGTATGTTTTGTTTACATAAACGTCAGAGTAGTTAGTATTCACTATCTCTAACTATAATTCCACTTTCAGATCATGATTTCAAGCTATTTGCTATCGTCAGTGAAAGACAGGAATAAAGAAACTAGATCTGAATACAAACTCTGAGCGTCTATGAAACAATTTCTATTCAGCTTGCAAGCGTGAATTTTTTAGACACGTAATGTCTTCAAACTCAGCATAGCAAACCAGATAGCTACATGGGTCTGATCTCAGTTCAGCATCACCACATAGTAGAAGCCTCTGCAATCTATATCATTGCAAGAAAGACCTCAAAGGTACATTTATGATAAACAAAAATGCAAGTTAAAAAACTTGCTAACGCTTGTATTTATGTCCACAGATGGCGTCCTACCAAGACTGCCAATCAAGCGTATGTTTTGTTTACATAAACGTCAGAGTAGTTAGTATTCACTATCTCTAACTATAATTCCACTTTCAGATCATGATTTCAAGCTATTTGCTATCGTCAGTGAAAGACAGGAATAAAGAAACTAGATCTGAATACAAACTCTGAGCGTCTATGAAACAATTTCTATTCAGCTTGCAAGCGTGAATTTTTTAGACACGTAATGTCTTCAAACTCAGCATAGCAAACCAGATAGCTACATGGGTCTGATCTCAGTTCAGCATCACCACATAGTAGAAGCCTCTGCAATCTATATCATTGCAAGAAAGACCTCAAAGGTACATTTATGATAAACAAAAATGCAAGTTAAAAAACTTGCTAACGCTTGTATTTATGTCCACAGATGGCATCCTACCAAGACTGCCAATCAAGCGTATGTTTTGTTTACATAAACGTCAGAGTAGTTAGTATTCACTATCTCTAACTATAATTCCACTTTCAGATCATGATTTCAAGCTATTTGCTATCGTCAGTGAAAGACAGGAATAAAGAAACTAGATCTGAATACAAACTCTGAGCGTCTCTGAAACAATTTCTATTCAGCTTGCAAGCGTGAATTTTTTAGACACGTAATGTCTTCAAACTCAGCATAGCAAACCAGATAGCTACATGGGTCTGATCTCAGTTCAGCATCACCACATAGTAGAAGCCTCTGCAATCTATATCATTGCAAGAAAGACCTCAAAGGTACATTTATGATAAACAAAAATGCAAGTTAAAAAACTTGCTAACGCTTGTATTTATGTCCACAGATGGCGTCCTACCAAGACTGCCAATCAAGCGTATGTTTTGTTTACATAAACGTCAGAGTAGTTAGTATTCACTATCTCTAACTATAATTCCACTTTCAGATCATGATTTCAAGCTATTTGCTATCGTCAGTGAAAGACAGGAATAAAGAAACTAGATCTGAATACAAACTCTGAGCGTCTATGAAACAATTTCTATTCAGCTTGCAAGCGTGAATTTTTTAGACACGTAATGTCTTCAAACTCAGCATAGCAAACCAGATAGCTACATGGGTCTGATCTCAGTTCAGCATCACCACATAGTAGAAGCCTCTGCAATCTATATCATTGCAAGAAAGACCTCAAAGGTACATTTATGATAAACAAAAATGCAAGTTAAAAAACTTGCTAACGCTTGTATTTATGTCCACAGATGGCGTCCTACCAAGACTGCCAATCAAGCGTATGTTTTGTTTACATAAACGTCAGAGTAGTTAGTATTCACTATCTCTAACTATAATTCCACTTTCAGATCATGATTTCAAGCTATTTGCTATCGTCAGTGAAAGACAGGAATAAAGAAACTAGATCTGAATACAAACTCTGAGCGTCTATGAAACAATTTCTATTCAGCTTGCAAGCGTGAATTTTTTAGACACGTAATGTCTTCAAACTCAGCATAGCAAACCAGATAGCTACATGGGTCTGATCTCAGTTCAGCATCACCACATAGTAGAAGCCTCTGCAATCTATATCATTGCAAGAAAGACCTCAAAGGTACATTTATGATAAACAAAAATGCAAGTTAAAAAACTTGCTAACGCTTGTATTTATGTCCACAGATGGCGTCCTACCAAGACTGCCAATCAAGCGTATGTTTTGTTTACATAAACGTCAGAGTAGTTAGTATTCACTATCTCTAACTATAATTCCACTTTCAGATCATGATTTCAAGCTATTTGCTATCGTCAGTGAAAGACAGGAATAAAGAAACTAGATCTGAATACAAACTCTGAGCGTCTATGAAACAATTTCTATTCAGCTTGCAAGCGTGAATTTTTTAGACACGTAATGTCTTCAAACTCAGCATAGCAAACCAGATAGCTACATGGGTCTGATCTCAGTTCAGCATCACCACATAGTAGAAGCCTCTGCAATCTATATCATTGCAAGAAAGACCTCAAAGGTACATTTATGATAAACAAAAATGCAAGTTAAAAAACTTGCTAACGCTTGTATTTATGTCCACAGATGGCGTCCTACCAAGACTGCCAATCAAGCATATGTTTTGTTTACATAAACGTCAGAGTAGTTAGTATTCACTATCTCTAACTATAATTCCACTTTCAGATCATGATTTCAAGCTATTTGCTATCGTCAGTGAAAGACAGGAATAAAGAAACTAGATCTGAATACAAACTCTGAGCGTCTATGAAACAATTTCTATTCAGCTTGCAAGCGTGAATTTTTTAGACACGTAATGTCTTCAAACTCAGCATAGCAAACCAGATAGCTACATGGGTCTGATCTCAGTTCAGCATCACCACATAGTAGAAGCCTCTGCAATCTATATCATTGCAAGAAAGACCTCAAAGGTACATTTATGATAAACGTTAGCAAGTTTTTTAACTTGCTAACGCTTGTATTTATGTCCACAGATGGCGTCCTACCAAGACTGCCAATCAAGCGTATGTTTTGTTTACATAAACGTCAGAGTAGTTAGTATTCACTATCTCTAACTATAATTCCACTTTCAGATCATGATTTCAAGCTATTTGCTATCGTCAGTGAAAGACAGGAATAAAGAAACTAGATCTGAATACAAACTCTGAGCGTCTATGAAACAATTTCTATTCAGCTTGCAAGCGTGAATTTTTTAGACACGTAATGTCTTCAAACTCAGCATAGCAAACCAGATAGCTACATGGGTCTGATCTCAGTTCAGCATCACCACATAGTAGAAGCCTCTGCAATCTATATCATTGCAAGAAAGACCTCAAAGGTACATTTATGATAAACAAAAATGCAAGTTAAAAAACTTGCTAACGCTTGTATTTATGTCCACAGATGGCGTCCTACCAAGACTGCCAATCAAGCGTATGTTTTGTTTACATAAACGTCAGAGTAGTTAGTATTCACTATCTCTAACTATAATTCCACTTTCAGATCATGATTTCAAGCTATTTGCTATCGTCAGTGAAAGACAGGAATAAAGAAACTAGATCTGAATACAAACTCTGAGCGTCTATGAAACAATTTCTATTCAGCTTGCAAGCGTGAATTTTTTAGACACGTAATGTCTTCAAACTCAGCATAGCAAACCAGATAGCTACATGGGTCTGATCTCAGTTCAGCATCACCACATAGTAGAAGCCTCTGCAATCTATATCATTGCAAGAAAGACCTCAAAGGTACATTTATGATAAACAAAAATGCAAGTTAAAAAACTTGCTAACGCTTGTATTTATGTCCACAGATGGCGTCCTACCAAGACTGCCAATCAAGCGTATGTTTTGTTTACATAAACGTCAGAGTAGTTAGTATTCACTATCTCTAACTATAATTCCACTTTCAGATCATGATTTCAAGCTATTTGCTATCGTCAGTGAAAGACAGGAATAAAGAAACTAGATCTGAATACAAACTCTGAGCGTCTATGAAACAATTTCTATTCAGCTTGCAAGCGTGAATTTTTTAGACACGTAATGTCTTCAAACTCAGCATAGCAAACCAGATAGCTACATGGGTCTGATCTCAGTTCAGCATCACCACATAGTAGAAGCCTCTGCAATCTATATCATTGCAAGAAAGACCTCAAAGGTACATTTATGATAAACAAAAATGCAAGTTAAAAAACTTGCTAACGCTTGTATTTATGTCCACAGATGGCGTCCTACCAAGACTGCCAATCAAGCGTATGTTTTGTTTACATAAACGTCAGAGTAGTTAGTATTCACTATCTCTAACTATAATTCCACTTTCAGATCATGATTTCAAGCTATTTGCTATCGTCAGTGAAAGACAGGAATAAAGAAACTAGATCTGAATACAAACTCTGAGCGTCTATGAAACAATTTCTATTCAGCTTGCAAGCGTGAATTTTTTAGACACGTAATGTCTTCAAACTCAGCATAGCAAACCAGATAGCTACATGGGTCTGATCTCAGTTCAGCATCACCACATAGTAGAAGCCTCTGCAATCTATATCATTGCAAGAAAGACCTCAAAGGTACATTTATGATAAACAAAAATGCAAGTTAAAAAACTTGCTAACGCTTGTATTTATGTCCACAGATGGCGTCCTACCAAGACTGCCAATCAAGCGTATGTTTTGTTTACATAAACGTCAGAGTAGTTAGTATTCACTATCTCTAACTATAATTCCACTTTCAGATCATGATTTCAAGCTATTTGCTATCGTCAGTGAAAGACAGGAATAAAGAAACTAGATCTGAATACAAACTCTGAGCGTCTATGAAACAATTTCTATTCAGCTTGCAAGCGTGAATTTTTTAGACACGTAATGTCTTCAAACTCAGCATAGCAAACCAGATAGCTACATGGGTCTGATCTCAGTTCAGCATCACCACATAGTAGAAGCCTCTGCAATCTATATCATTGCAAGAAAGACCTCAAAGGTACATTTATGATAAACAAAAATGCAAGTTAAAAAACTTGCTAACGCTTGTATTTATGTCCACAGATGGCGTCCTACCAAGACTGCCAATCAAGCGTATGTTTTGTTTACATAAACGTCAGAGTAGTTAGTATTCACTATCTCTAACTATAATTCCACTTTCAGATCATGATTTCAAGCTATTTGCTATCGTCAGTGAAAGACAGGAATAAAGAAACTAGATCTGAATACAAACTCTGAGCGTCTATGAAACAATTTCTATTCAGCTTGCAAGCGTGAATTTTTTAGACACGTAATGTCTTCAAACTCAGCATAGCAAACCAGATAGCTACATGGGTCTGATCTCAGTTCAGCATCACCACATAGTAGAAGCCTCTGCAATCTATATCATTGCAAGAAAGACCTCAAAGGTACATTTATGATAAACAAAAATGCAAGTTAAAAAACTTGCTAACGCTTGTATTTATGTCCACAGATGGCGTCCTACCAAGACTGCCAATCAAGCGTATGTTTTGTTTACATAAACGTCAGAGTAGTTAGTATTCACTATCTCTAACTATAATTCCACTTTCAGATCATGATTTCAAGCTATTTGCTATCGTCAGTGAAAGACAGGAATAAAGAAACTAGATCTGAATACAAACTCTGAATAGAAATTGTTTCATAGACGCTCAGAGTTTGTATTCAGATCTAGTTTCTTTATTCCTGTCTTTCACTGACGATAGCAAATAGCTTGAAATCATGATCTGAAAGTGGAATTATAGTTAGAGATAGTGAATACTAACTACTCTGACGTTTATGTAAACAAAACATACGCTTGATTGGCAGTCTTGGTAGGACGCCATCTGTGGACATAAATACAAGCGTTAGCAAGTTTTTTAACTTGCATTTTTGTTTATCATAAATGTACCTTTGAGGTCTTTCTTGCAATGATATAGATTGCAGAGGCTTCTACTATGTGGTGATGCTGAACTGAGATCAGACCCATGTAGCTATCTGGTTTGCTATGCTGAGTTTGAAGACATTACGTGTCTAAAAAATTCACGCTTGCAAGCTGAATAGAAATTGTTTCATAGACGCTCAGAGTTTGTATTCAGATCTAGTTTCTTTATTCCTGTCTTTCACTGACGATAGCAAATAGCTTGAAATCATGATCTGAAAGTGGAATTATAGTTAGAGATAGTGAATACTAACTACTCTGACGTTTATGTAAACAAAACATACGCTTGATTGGCAGTCTTGGTAGGACGCCATCTGTGGACATAAATACAAGCGTTAGCAAGTTTTTTAACTTGCATTTTTGTTTATCATATATATATATATTTGGGTCTACAACATGTGTCAAATTTAAACATAACATTATAAAAAACATTATAAGTAAAAATTAATTATTATGCAACTAACTATTGTCTATTTATTTTAATTTTTTTTTCATTTTGTAGATAAATTAGCAGTAAATGTTTTTGAGTGAACTGCTGTGATGCGATGAATGATAAAATGAATCTATTCATGGAAAACAGTTATAAAAATGCACAAAAGTGTTGTAATTCTTTGTGTAATATTAAAATCATATTGCCTTTGTTGAACATAATTTCATTATTTTGGTCTTGTTTAATTCATATTAATTTTATTTAAATGAATTGTATTATTTTAACAAAATTAGAGAAATTAATGATTCTCCACTATCTTTTAACCAGACTGTTTTTGGATTTGTTACTTTAAATTTACTTTTTTAACTTTGTGGGTCAAAGTATAAAAGATCTTTAGATGTTCTAATTATTGTTTTATATAGTAAAAAAAAAAAAGATTAAAAATTAATAGTTTTCAGATAAATATAAAATTAATATATTTGTAAAACAAATTTTAAATTCATTATAATTCCACACTTCTTTACATTTTTGTGAGGAAAAAAAATACATTATGTGAATCTATATGCAAGCAATAATATAGCAATTTAAAAAAAAAAAATCATAAATACCCAATAATTTTAATATAAATAGCTATTTTTATTTTAATGCTTCAGTATCCAACAGCAATATAAATAAGAATAATTATTTCCAAATGAACTCAGCAAAATATTTTGCAGTTATTTTTCATCAAAACAAATAATAATAGATTATAAATATTTTTTTACATTATCACTTATTTGATATTTATGAAGTATAATGTAAATGTGCAAACAATTTCAGAATGAGTAATTATTAAAATTAGTTGACAAAAATGAAAACAATATAATAAATATGGTAAAGATAATAGATAATAAGAATTTTCATAAATAATACAAATTAAAAACAGAAAAAATTATTATGATGATATTAATTCAATTTTTTTTCTAGAGGTTTTTTGATTTAAATTAAATCAAATTACTAATTTTTTTTTAATTTTCCTTGACTTTGAAGGATATACAAGAAGATATTACATATTATCATATATATAAAATCTGGGTTCATCTATATGTAATTAATAGTGATACTGAACTGATATTATGAATGGATTACACCTGCCATCATCTATTATCTTAAAACATTATAGAGATGCTACTACGCAGTACATGGATTAAAATTAAATGCCTATCATATAAGAAATAATTGTTTTAAAATGTCAAGAAAATGATTGTGGGGACTAATCTGTTTTTTTATAAAATTATGTTTCTAAATAAAAAATAATATAAATGCAATATCACATGTTGATACAATTTGATCTCTTAATAATTGCGATAACTTTTTCTATGGTGGTGAATGTCACATGTACATAGAATTTTGATGTTAGAAAAATCTATATTGTAATAAGGGGAAATGCAGTAAATGATAAATGGTGGCCTTATTGTATTAATATAGTTATTTTCTCTAAAACCAATGTAATGCTTTTCATATTAACAAATCCTATATACAATTTTAGGCTCTTATGTGGATATGATTAATCAACATATCATTCTAGAAATATGAACATGCTAGTTTACTAAAGAAGCAGTCATTGTCAGCTGCATTTTCCTCCATGTTATGGACACTGAACATGATATACATTTTGAACATAAAGATTATATCCAGATGTGATATCCACTATTAAAAGTAAGAGAGGCTTTAGTACAGCAGTATAGGAATCAATTTGATAGCTAAAGTTAATACCAATATTATCAGATGATTTTCTTAGATACTTGCTCATATATTCTAAAAATAATTATCTTCTTGCTTCTCTAAAACCGTTTAATGTTTACCTGAATAATTAATGGTCACCTAATGGTACAGTGCTGTAGCATTCTCATTCTTAAAATATTTTCTGACTTTTTTGTCATAAATGAAGATTAGGATCAGAGTTGAAACTAATGTACTTATGCATCTAGCAACTATCATCTACATTTTTATTCTATTGAAGCTAACAATTTATTGATTGCTTAAGTTTTCAACAGACAGATATACAGTGGTTAAAAAACTGCTCTTGAAACCATATAAAGTGTATGTTAAAGACAAGTGATGTAACTATTGATATAAACTATCCCAGACAAAATGTAGAAAGAACTTAATGTTGACATAAAACTGAGTTCTCTATAAAATAAACAATTATATGGTTTAAGATCTATTTAACTATCCAAATGAGTTAATTTAGATTTAAAACCTTAATTTTTTTTTGTAATTTCAGGCTTTAGTTTAAATAGTATAAAAATTAGAATAAATCTTCTAAATGCCTATGTATATTAGTTATAACTTTGAATCTTAGTTCTGACTGATGAATAAGAAACATGAACTGACCTGGATATCAAAATATTATGGAAATCAACATCTTATGGCTGTAGAACATTTAGCATCGATTAATTACTTAGACTTATGGCTTTAAATTAGTGATAAGGTGGAGGAAATGCTTTGGAAGTAAAATATTTCTGAATTCAAATTAGTCTTTTCTGGTATCTAAATGTCTATAACCTTTCATCCATCAAATATTTATTATTTTGATATAAAAATATTTTAAATGTTTTATCATTAAAAATAATTAGATAGTTATTTTTTATATATAAAGTTCATTGAAAAGCAAAACCTTCCTAATTTTTGAATTACCAAGCTTATTATCTTGCTATAGAAAGTAGTGTTAATAATGTTATGGTAATAAACATTAGCTAAAAATACGTATTTAATTAAAACAACTTGTGAAAAGTTATATTTGTTAGAAATCTTATTAGTTCTATATAAAACAGTTTAAATCTTAAAAATGATTGAGTTATCTGGTAGTGAGAAAAAAATGAAATTCTCAGATGTATGTTTGTAATAATGTCTTATTCATATATTTTTTAATCATTACAACTAAACATAAAAAGGGACTATTGTGAATTGATATTTTTGTGGCAGATACTAAATAAAGAAAATGAAATTTTAAAAGACTTCACATAATCTTACAACTTAAGAAAATGAAGAAACTAAACATATCGCTCTAAATTCTGATAAAGATATGGTTGATTGTAAAAAAAAATACTAGCATTTGTTATATAATTTTATAAAACTAATTTGATGATTAATGCATTATTTAAGCTTGCTTGAAAATATGTGGAAAAAAATGTGAAGATTATCATTTTTTGCAAAAGGTTAGCATAGTCAGTATTACTTAATCAAATAATATTTGAATATATGTATGAAAATTTCTAATTAAAAAATTACATATTAGCATAGTTATACTTATAAAAATATTTGATAGCAGTATAACTATTTTTTTTTATCTATATGCAAAATTTATGACATTGTACGTTAATATTATTTACCATATATAACATAAAGGACTCCTGAGATATGAGCTATGCTGCTGCTAGATTATATTTAATATCACATACTATTAATGATATTAATTACTTTAAGTCTACAACTGTCTTTTTATTATAAATAATAGTGTAATTTTTTTACAAAAAATATTTTACCAGAAGGACTTATTTTAAAGGTGGAGAGTTGTCAGCAATTATTAGCAAACAGTTGTAGATGAGTTTAATTTGTACCCTTAGATCTAAAATCATTTTGTACTTCTCAGTAGTACATATATTTAAGAGCCCTTGTAAAGTAAAGTAAATAAATTATTACAGATCTAGTATTTGCTTATTTTTGCTATATGACTACTATTTCTTTGAATTAAAAATATTATAATTATTAAAATAATTTTAAAAGTTTTCAATTACCAATAATATATTTCTTTTACATTTACATTAGATGTTATAGTTACAAATTTGTTATTACATTAACATTACTATTTCTGCATTATACTATATGTACAGTTAAGTATGTTAAATTGGTACTGTTAAAAGAGTTATTTGGACTTTATTCATTTTACCAGCAATATTAATGTGATTTAGAATTAATATAAGTTCTAACTGATAAATCGAAGTCATACTTTAAAGTTATAATTATAGTTGTTCTAAGCATGTAAAATGTTAAAATTTGATGATTATATTATTAATGATTATTTTTTATTTAAAAATAAAATCCAATTCTAGTTAAGGTCATTCATATTTTTTTCAGTGTGAAGTTACACCTCTACCTAAATCTGTTAAACATCATAGGTGTAATTAAGTGTAAATATTTATACATAGCTTATCAGAAAAAAAAATATTTGCAATGTAATTTTTAATAATTTTATATTTCTATTGATTGAATAATGAATGTTCAAATATGACTTCTTTATATTGTCTTATTTTCACATTCAGGCATTTTGATATTGTTAAAATGCATATTTCATTTAATATTTATTGATATTTGGTCTGTTCTGCTTCAAAAGCTGGATGTTAGTTTTGTCTTTGTGACTTAAACTTTATCCTCTAATTATCCCACTAAAAGTACACTGATGTTAAATTTCGTGAATGCAGATAGTACTCAATCTATCTGTTTGGGAAATTTTTTATCCAGATAAGTTATAACATCATGGTGGTAATGGAAAAATGCTTAATCATATTTTATTATCCACAAATAGCTCAGGAATATGTGAGGTATTAATTCATTGAGGTATTTAACTCTACTAAAAGAAATAGGCATACTATATACATATATAAATATTTCAAGAACCTTTTCAATTTTCATAGAGAATCAGTGAAGGCTAAAATAGTAATCACCATGCCATCCAATTGTGAAGTAATGAGTTTCACTATTGTTTTACCCTTTATTTAATAATATTTAGATATTTATTTATTGACCTAATATTAGAAGATTTATTAACTTGTTTATGAGTTTATTATGAAAAGTAAGTTTCTTGGAAATTTTTTTTAAAGTTTTATGAGCATGAACAGTTTAATATAAGTCTAAACCAACCAGGCTGGGGAATTTTTCAATATTTCTTCAGAACAATTTATTATAAACTTTTCTTTATTTCTTCTGAAAAATTTACTGTAAACTTTTTTGTCTATAATAATCTAACTGACTTTAATTATTCCATCATTGTCCCTTCTCTTTAAAATTGATTAATTTTTTTTTATGTTTATTTTCCTTGGTATCTAATTAAAAACTATCTGATACATCATTTAAGTTTTTTGAACTTTGCAAAGCAGGCAGTCCACAGCTAACCATGTATTAGGCACCAAGCAAAGGAGTATCTAAGTATTTTTAGATATAAATTGAAGATTCAGGCTAAATTAGAGCAGTCAGATGAGTGACAAAGTACTGATTGTAAAACAAAAAAAAGGCAAAATTATTCATTAATAAATTGGAACAGATAATATTAATACTGAGAATTGAAAGGCAATGCTAAAACTAATTAAAGCACATAATATAGAATTATGAATATTTTTTGTATTAAGACTACAATCATTTTAAAGAATAAGTTGAAATTGACTTTGAGATGTGATGAACATTGAAAGAAATGATTTTAAGAAAGAGACTAGTTATGACAATTAGATATAGAATTAACAAGTTTGGAAGAATATCATCTCGCTTGATTCAGGGAAACTGTTTTTGGAAAATGCTTAATGATTATGATAATTTCCAATAAATGTAATTAATAATATTATTTTGTACAGTTTGTGAAAACATTATATTTAGCTCAATTACAAATTAAAGTGATATACAATATTAAAGGAATATCTATATATAGAAATAACAAAAGAATACCAAAGAGCTGGTAGTTCATAAGGAATTTATTTTCTCTCTACATTACCATTAGGATCAGTATATTTATAGCCAACTGTAATTGTATGGAGAAATATTAGGGCTGAATTATGAGATGGGAAACGATCATCAGCCCCAAATAAACAAAATATAAAATTGGGTATAAAAGGAAAGAGAATGAGAGATCAGCAAAAACAAAGACTAACTATAAGTTTAACAGCATTACAGAAAATAATAATAATCATTTATTATCATAAATTACCAAAAAATAAAATCAATAGTCTACCTTGTGACTGAATTTGAAATGGGTCTACTATAGACCAGGATAATTATTTAGCCATTGCCAAACTTAGGGTAGCAATACAACACAGTAATTTGGATGCACAAACATAAATGCTAATCCATAAAATATAACAATTAAACCAAATAATGCTGGAATATTAAATAATGCTGATCATCATCAATGCCTTCTTGCCACTTAGTACCAGTAATGTACTGGCCAACTATACACTTAATTTCTAGTAATAAAAACTAAAAATGTTGTGCATGAACGATAAAAGATATCCCTTTGCACCATCCAACATTATAGAGGTAATGAAATCATCATCAATTTGATGGTCATAACACTAAACATAAACCCAAATCTATATAACCGATTGTTATGAATAAATCAAACTTAGTGAATAAGAGCTCTGTAGCCATTACTGTGAGCAAATGATAATACCAACATATAATAACTTAAATCTAGTTTAGGATTAAATAAATTCATTGGAATAATTTAATAAAATATAAATTTATTAATAACAATAAAATTAACTTAAGGTCTGTTGAGCATCCTATAAATTCAGCATTCTGATTTTGATTAGAATACAAAAAAAGTGACCACATTGGGATTTACAAATATATATATTGTAACATAATAAATGAGTTCAAATAGAAATAACTAAGTAAAGGTTCAAAATATAACACTATCAAGATATTAAGTAAATTATTAATAAATTATTAATAACCAGTATTATATGAAATCACGTGAGGTGAGTACACTAGTAATTCAATAAAATATAACTCAGGTATACAGGCAGTAGGTTTTATCCACTTTCATTTCTTGGTTTGATGTTAAGTGCATGTTTAAACAAATACTAAGTGAATATGGTCTAGCAGGGCGCCACTAGATTATCTGAATCTAGACACGGTTATATCTGATAACCTTTTACATGTACCGGGTTTGAATCCCTTCTTGGTACTTTATTTATAATAAAATGGAAGATTTTGCTTTTTGAGCCATATCACTATATGCACTAATATTTAGGTAAAAGTAAAACCTCTATAAACCAAAGTGGAGTATACTAGACATAAATCATTTCTCAGATCTTAACATAACAAATGTGTTTCAATATTTTTATAAGTTCACTAGCTCAGATTATATATAACTAATTTAGGATGGCAATTCACTCATCCTTGCATGAAATAGATGATGGGATGTGGTTATAATAATACTAAGAAATCACTAAATATTATAAAATCAATATTTATTTATGGCCTTTAAACAGTTAAACAGCTCATTAATTAAAACGTTGATGACGATGATGATGATGATAATAATAACGATAATGACAAGGGTTTCAACTACAGCTCTAGGACTAAGCCTAAACATAAAACTAATTTTTATAAAGAAATTCATAATTATTGCTTAATTTTAGCATATTTACTTATATCTTAAATAACTAATATTCAACCATTGATGATGATGAATAATCACACTTAACAAAGACTACACTTAATGAAATATATACGCCTCGTTTAATAAAACAAACTAATATTTATTACTACATTTCTAACATATACATAAAAATTTCTAGATAAATATGAAAATTGACATGAATAATAATAATAATAATTGATTATATAACAATCCTCAGATTAATTTTAAGTTCTTCCCCCTTTCCCTTCAAATGTATTTTGTATTAAGTTGGACGTCACATTGACCATGATTTTCACTCCATGAGAAAAGTATTTAAAAAAAAATATTATCTGCTCATTAGCACACATACTTTAAAAATCCAACATGTAAATAGAATGTAAAAAAAAAATGTTAGTAAAATTGAAAGAGCAAGTTTTAGAAACAAGTTTTAAATTATTTTCTCCCCCCTCTCTTCTACCTCTGAAATGCTATACTTAATGAAACAAACTAATCTAATATTCTAACACTACTTGTTACTCCACATTCAATCGCAATTATACACATATAAAATATCATTATGTATGTGCGTGTTTTATCCCATGATAACAAAATATTATTTAAAACCAAAATAATAATAATATATCAGTTAAAACTAAAATCATAATACCATAAAAAAAAATTGTTTTACACATTAATATTGTAAAATTAATAAACAAATCATTTTCATACATTCAAGATCATTTATGAAGCTCAAAGTTATTTTTAGTAAGACATTCTTGTTTTTAATCGATCTGAATAGTCTTTAAAAGTTCTTTAAATAAAATATACCACTTTATTGCTAAAATGTTTATTAAGACTGATATCATAAAGAAAATAGATATAAAAAGTCATATTACCGATCTTTTGTTTGTGGCGAATTTCCAAGGGTTCAAACTTGTCTATATTTCTGCAGCTACTATTTCTGTTTTATGTGGGAACAATCTCTTTCTTGAGGTGTATAACTATTTAATGATGATGACTCTATTGAGGTTATTTGCTTTAGTGGACAATTTGGAAATCATTATATTAAATTTTCTTCTCTTCCTGTCAAGCATGTGGATGAAATACAGCAGTTGTTTTCCCATTTGTAAATTTTCTTGAGTTTAAAATCAGTTGTTGTAACAATTAATTGGACTTGATGATTAATATTTATCAGTAGATTAATTCATCTTCTTTGAATGCAGGTGAATGCTTTCTTCCTTCTATTAAAAACATCTTATTTATCTGGTCAGTTGAAAGGTGTAGAATATTATTTTAGACACATCTTTTCTTTCCTATGTGATGTGCAGCTTCCTCCAGATGGTCCGGCAAATGGGACATACATATAATTTTTCTAGCCTGCCATTTCTTATATTTTCAACATTCAAATTTGATAGTTTAATAATCTGAATCAATCACAATAATAATCTATAATAATTCAAGACAGCTTTTTATATCCAATTTTTAGCTACCTTAACCAATCAGAGATAGCATCACTTGCTATTTTTGGACAAATTTGTTTTAATTAGATCTCTAATTTATTTTCAACCAAAGTATTTTTCAACTGAAAAGTTTAATCCTTTTTCCAGACACTTTTGTTTTAAAAAAAAAATAGACTCAATCCTTATTTCCTTTCTTTTCTTTTTTTTTTTCTTTTTTAACATCCAGGTAACACTTCAAATCTTTGAGCTTCCTTCTTTAGATCTTGATAAGACAATTTCAAAAATTATAGTTCTGACCCATTATAAGCTTCCAAAGTGAAAAACAATTATTTACAAAAAAAAATTGCTACAAAGATTGATATCTGATTAAACAGATTTCCTCTTTTAACAAACAATTGTACAAAAAAAATAATTTAACAGATTTAATACTTCCTTTTCTTTCAATATTTAGGAAATGTAAAATTTTGTATGTAATGTACACACATCCTTCATTCTTTCAAATCATTCATAAACTAACCTTAAATAATATAATTGCTAGCTTAGTAATTATAACCCAATTATTTAATTAAATCTGTAACTTTTAAATCCCACTTATAATTAAAGAAAAGCAAAATAGAAGTATAGAATAAAATGTTAGAATTGATCAAGCATAGCTTAGTTTTAAAGAAAGTTAAAATGTTGAATATTTGAAATATAAAACAAATAAATAATTTACACATACATTGCCTATATGTATGCATTATAACTTTGCTTTTTAACAGAAAATTTAAATATTAAATAGTTTAAATGTGTGTATTACCTTTCTATCAACACACAAACAAATAAAGCATATAATTGTTGACCCATTCTCTTTCTGTTTAAAGCTTTTGAAATTTTGATCTGGAAGGGTTTGAACTTGGATGCCCTACAGCTTCTTTTATGGTTATATAAAAATGTGATGATGATTTTTGGTTTACCTTTTCTACATGCACATTACTATAAATTTGGCTAGTGACCAAATTGTAATGGCACAATATAGATTTATGTAAAACACCTATATATCAACAAACAGTTGTGTCTGTATAATATAAGATGAACATATTCAAATTGTCATAGATTTATTAAAAAAATTCATTTTGACAATTCATAAAGTATGACTGGTTTTAATATATATGTGCCTATGTGGCATGCATCTGTATAAGTACAAAGATGTGTTGTAACATATTAGAATTATCATAAAAAATCAATCCTTTTTAATAATACATAAATAATTAATTTTAACATGTGTGTGTACACATAAAAATATTATACACACTGGCATTTATATCCTAGAATATTTTATTTATCAAAAATAATAAACTTATTAAACTATGTTATATTTTCACAAGACATAATTAATTCCATGTTGAAAAAATATATAAACTGCACATGTATGTATGTATTATTGTTATCCATCTACATATCAATATAAAGCTGAGTGCACTTTCAATGAAGTTCACCATAATGATAGCTCATAGTAATGAGTGATTATTCCCATTTAAAACTGGTTGCATTCTAAATGAGATAAAATTGTGAAATATTTATGTATGTCTAGGAAAACATCAAACCATTTCTTTTGGGGGGAAAAGCTTTTAATTCTCTAAGAGGTGTTAATTGTGAAATCAATTCTTTCCTGACTTTTCAAAAATTTTATAAATAAATATTTAAATCAAGTCATCACAAAGGCTATGGAAGAATATTATTCATGGGCTATAAAAATCATGAGCATTGTCATCACTGTAGTAACAGTTTGTTTGAAAGTAATGTTTGCACAAAAACATGAATCTGGGCTTTCCAAATAATTAAATATTCTGTGGACTATGTTACTGTCATGCTGAATAATATTGGAATAAAGTCAATATCATGATATAGTATGTTAATGATGCATGCTGCCTCACACTCTGTCAGTGCAGTTAATAACTTGATAAAATCTTTTGTTAATTTCCTGACAATAAAGTCTTTCAATGATAAGAAAAAAATGTAAATTGTGATTTGGCCAATCATGTACCATAATTTTAATTATTAATTGTTTAATTTTTGTGTTAATAACACAATTATATAAATAATGCTGCATTTCCATAAGGAAAGAAGATTTTGAAGTGGAAATATGGTCATCAAATATATTACTTACAAAACTTACAATAAATTATTGCAGTAGTCACTGGTAAGTTCAGATATGTGTTAACCTATCTCAAAATGACCATAATTGGTTATAACAACTTTTATTCTCTCATCTGTATTTAATACTCCAGCTTATGTGATTTAGAGTAGAGTTAAATTAACAAATTTGAAAATTGAAGTTCATGGATCAAAGCTCAACTATCACTTCTGATGTTGTCACATGATCTCTTGAGAGACTAACTATTCATTTATAATGAGCACCTTCACCACTTTTGAATCTACCAATCTAGAAATAATATAAGCAATTCGGAAGTTTTAAACACCAATGCTCCAGTTTAGTGGATATTAGCAATTTGTTGTTTTTTTTTAAATTCATGTACAATATTTTTCTTCTAAGCTTATGAAATTGACAATATTTTCAAAAAAGACTATTCTTTCTGCCCTGCATAGTGTATCATAGTGATAGTATGGTAGGCTCAGAGTGTAAGGTTTACCTCCAGATAGGCAACATTTTTTTTAAAAAAGAAAGAGCTAAGATTACCTGAATGGAATTGTTAAATGATCAATCTGGCAATAGGGAACTCGAACCTCATATGATTTTTTTAGTAATTCATCTTATCTATTTACTATTACCAGCGCTACATAGTTTCGAAATTTATAGAATGATCATGTGATTGATGTTCCTGTTATTTTGTCTACGTTAAATATTTAAAACGAAGTTTGTACATTGTTTTAAATTATTATGTCATAGACAGTTTTGAATTTTTTATAGCAATGTAAAAGCTTGATTATATTTGAAGGAAGGCAAGTACTTTAAAGTGATTTTGTATTGTTTTAAACAATATATACATTTAAATTCTTTTGTTTAAACATCAGTTGTTGCGGTCTATTCCAATCATAATTGCTTGAAGTTTAACGATGGAACACTGCTGTCCTCTTTTGTGTGAAATTTAAAATAAATGTAAATTAACTTTTGTCTGAAGGAAAATTTAAAAACCACATTTATTAGTTTACAAATAATATTCCTCGTTTTAATGGATAGAGTTTGTAAAATAAAATTTAAAGCCAAAGCAAATGATAATGGATTATTTTAGTAAACTTATAATATAAAATATAAATTGCGTTATAAAAGTGTAATTTTCGTTTTTGACCACATAAAGCTCTTATGAATTTGCTCTACTAAACTACAGGCAAAGAGTTTTCTATTTCTTTTTTTTTTTAATATTGCAGTAGAATACCGTTTATAACGTTCTGTCTTTACTTCTGTTATGTAATTATAGATTCACATTATTATCTGTAACATTACAGTGCATTACCACAGGCAGATGATTATTTCTAGAAAGACCTGTTTAACTTCAAAGACACTAATAGTAGTTTACCTACTGTTAGCACACTTCATATGAGTAATGTGGTGGAGATCTTTCATTTGCAATCTGGAATTTTTTTTTTGTTGGGAATCAATTCATAAACATATGCTCATCTGTATGCTAAGCTATTACTTAGGCTAGTGACCACTAAAATAAATTGAATTAATTTATAATTGGAATGATTTTATAAACATATAACATTGTTAAAACAGATAAGATTATATTAAACTACATCTAGGAGTTAGTTTATCTGCCTGCTATATCAATGTCCTAATTTTCAAATTTGAATGTTTTTGAAAATATCCAAATAATTTGATACATTTTTCAGTCAGTTAGTTCATTACCCTAGATAGCCATCTAATTATTCACCAAAAAAATGGGTAATTAGTTAGCTAATTTTATTTATCAAGCAATGCAAGAAAGAAAAAGTACTAAAACTCAAATCAATTTTTATGTTTTTAAATGGAGATATTTTTGAATGAATTTTGATTTGTAGTAGCACTGCTTAAGATTGTTCTAGATTTACCTCTACATAATTATTTTATCACATTCTTTGTTTAATAGGGGGTGGTTAACCTTTTTGAATAGGCAAATCACATTTTTGAATATTTTATAAGAACTACAAAGAAAATATAAAAGCTATTAACCATTTTGAAAGTGCAAATTACATTTTTGAATGCGATGGAGACCACAGGTGACTACTCAAAAGTTTATTTTATAAAAAAAATTAAGATACCCAAAGGAAATATAAAAGCTAATATATATTTTTAATAGATTAATGTGAAAATAACAATATAGATAGATCTTACTAAATCCAATCTCTACATAGTTGAATTCAGTGCTTTTATGACAATCTAATATTATTTATGATTATATATCATCATCATCATCATCATCATCATTATTATTATTATTATTATTATTATTATTATTATTATTTATTAAAACAAAAATAATCAGTGGTACTGATAAAGCAAGATACTTTGACATTTCTAAAAGCAAATACTGCAAATTTATGTTTTTTCTCCTAAATATAAGTTTATAAAATGTGTAAACTAGATATAATCTCTTCAAAGCTTGAATGGAAAACAGGTTTAATATTTAAAAAAACTATTAAAATCTAAGATTGATATAACATTTTTTAGTAAAAGGAGATTGTGTGATGTTATATCTGTCATAAAGTCTAGTTTAGTATAGTTTAATCTGGGAACTTCTCAATGAAAAGTGTAATAATGTTAAATATTGGTTTGCCTAATGGTACCTATGCTCATTTATTATTATAAATGATCCAACATTAAAATCAGAGTATTTGTTTCTTGGAAATTTTAATGCATATGTTAGTAGAAATAGAAGGCTTTGATACAAATATTGTAAATTATGGCAATGGCACTGCAAATTTAAATGATGTGCTGCTATTGAATTTTGCATAATACTGCATATGGTCTAACTACCATAAACACTTTGTTTAAGTAGAAAAATCCTATTAAGAAGCATAATTGCTTATATTCAAATCTATGGCATCTAATAAATAATATGATAGTCTATAGTCAGAATAAAGGAATAATCCATAATTACACAAGCTTTTACTATGGTGTATTGTTGGTTCAAATGATATATAATTGTATTAAAAAGTACATCATTTTGAATTAAGAATTATGATTGGTTTTCTAATAATGATCATTATTATTAGTTATGATTAAAAAAACTTACAGTATATTCTGCTTTGCAAAATAAGAAGTTTTAAAAAGTAATGGTGGATTAAAACAGCAAAAGAAATATAGACTTTTGATGATTATGATCACTTTAAATCTTTTTTGATGCATTAAAACTAAAATATGAGCCTTAATAAGAGTATCATAAACATAATAAATCTATGAGTCACACTCACTTATTTGATGATAATGATATTTTGGAATAAATGGGAAGACTATTTTGATCATCTTTTGAATAATGTTACAATAACTGAATTGATGACTTAATGATAAATTAATTTTATTTACTTATTTAGAATTGAACAAAGATTTTCAGCATAGAGAAGTTAAAAGCTTTTTGTAATCTTAAAAATAATAAGACTGCAAATAACAAGGAAAAGTTTTTAGGTATATTCAAAATTGTTGGAATAATTTAGTAATATATAAATTCATGAAGTTGTATAATCTGATCTTAATGATGCTTCTATTGTTCTAATTTTAGAATTAAAATAACAAATATTGCAAATATTAATATTATTATCCTCTGCAGAAAAGTTATTTTCAATTATTTTCTCGAATAAGTTGTAACCAGTCATAGATAAAAATTTACTCAAGACTTAATATGGTTTTACAGTGGAATAAAGATCTATAAATATGTCTTTTGATGCCAGACAAATGCAAGAAAAATGTTGGAAACAAAAGATTTATTCATATATTGTCTTTATTTATTTAGTTATCAAGACATATGATTCAATCAAACAAGTCTATGATACTATTTAAAATTAATTCCTAAACATTACACGAACACTGTATGAAGAGTTTTGCCTGTTTAAAATTAATTGTTTGTCTCCCAGCATTTATTCATGTTACATATCTTCTATTTAATGGAATTAGAAGAAATTTTATTATATAGGTAGAAAATTTGAGACATAAAAAAAAAAACACTAGTGGTAAACAGCCATGTATTTATAATGATTTTACAATATATATGCATAAGAATAATGTCTAAGTCAGTTGATCTACGTTTTTATGGTAATTTTGTAGCAAAAATAAATTAATAAAAATTTTGAAGTGAAAGGCTTATGAAATTGATGATATATAATTCTTTGAGAGTTATTATAAGTAATTGAAAGATTTTTTAAGATTTACTATTGGATTACAATAATATAAGTTTTTATGGTTGTTAATACTTTACAATTGACGTATAGATAATCATAGTTTGAGTGAGTTAAAAGTTTATTAATGTAAAATTTGAATACATAATTAAAAAATAATTTTAGGAATTCATCAAAATTTGTTCATATGCTTATTAAAAGTATAATTTTTTTTGAAAATGTCAAAAGTCTGGCCACCCAGAAAAGTTTTAGTGGCCACAGTATTTATAAGTATGCAAAGGCAGAAAAAATATTTGTCTTATAAATTAGGATTGTTATGAGAGGTTTATTGAAAAGTTCTTTCTTAGGTTAATATTTAGATAAAATTAAGGAAAGTTGCCAGTTTTATAAAAAATTATTTTGATGGAGAAGCAGAAAAAAAGTTATGGAAGATCTGCAGATAAATTATGATCTAATAATATTAAGTAGTAGAATAAGTTAATATTGGAATAATACAGATGATTATGAACTCCACATTCAATTAAAATAACTGTATTATAAAATAGTCTATTTGACTATTAAAAAATTTTGATAATCTGAGTATATACCAGATTTCTTTTATCTTTGAATATTTTATGGTACTATGAAGGGATTATTAAAAGTTTATGATTTTTAATTATTTGGAGAAATATAATATATGGGTTTTGGAAATTTAAGAGAGAAGATGGGATTTATTTTGTAGAAATTTCTTTTTGTTTCAATTATATTTATTATTGTTAGGGTATTTCTTTTTATTTTAGTTTGGGTACATTTATTATCATTACTATTAAGATTGGAATTTTATTAAGTTAAATATTTTTGAGATTATGATTATTGGGATATTAATGTTGGACATAGACTTTAACTTTTACAACTTATGAGATAGGTGTCTTAAGTTATCTGTATTAGTATCATTGATTATGAGACTACTAATATAGTATATGGAAGTTTGAGACTGAAACCATGTTAGAGATTTTATTTATTTTTTATGGTTTTGTTATTAATGTGTGGATTAAAAATGACTAAGTAAATTATATGCATAGTAGTATGACTGTAATTAGGGCTTTTTTTTTGGAACTTAAGTTAAAAGTAAATTTATGTCCAACTAATTACAGGTTGAATTAAGTGTGGATATGCATTTGATACCTTCACTTATGGTGATTGTATGACTACGAGTTTTAATATTAACTGCTAATTTAAAAATTATTTTTTAAAAAATATATTTTTTTGGTTGCATGATTTTGTTGTGTAGTTTTGATTTATACATATATGCCTTCATATATTTTAATATTTTATGTAGTGATTGAGTTTTATTTTTAATTATAGATTGGATATATCAAAACTGAATAGCTTTCAGATCTGATTATTTTATATAGTGTTTGCCTTTTTTACTGTGTTAGTTGAAATTATTAGAATGTGTTGATAGATAACAACTTTATATTTAGAAAATACATGATATTTTATTGAATTATATATATATATATATGTTATCATTTATTGAAAAATTACCTATGTATATTATATATATTTGCTGCCAAAGGCATATGTGGAGATGCCATTTTCAAGTTCAATCATTTAAGCAATGGTATTATTAAAGTTGTATGATTATTCAGTTTTTTAGAAATTTTAAAAGTATCCCTTACAAATTTGGTGCATTTTTTATTAGAATGGATTTATTTGGGGTAGAAATTTTTGAAAATGAAGAATTACTCATAAGTGATATTCATCAGGATTATCTATTTTGCTAAAAGGTTTTTTTTATGTGAATGATTCTTTCCATACAATGGTGGTTGGGAAAGGGTTAATAAATTTGTTTCTAAGATTAAGATTATATTGGTTTTTATTGATTATTGTTAATAGAGAAGCTGCTCCTTTTAATTTACTGAGTGAAATTGCAATTATTAATTCATTAATGTTACAAAATTTAATTTGCTTTGTAATAATTTTTTTAATTTTTTTTTATAGGTGTCGTTTATAAAATATATTTTTATTCATTTTCTCAAGGAAAATTATTATGATAATTAATTATATAAAAATAATTGAGAAAAGGAATTTGCGCTATCAATAATGCATTTGATTCCGTTAAATTTGTTAGCAATAAAACCTGAAATAATTATAAAATATTCATTTAGTTTTTAAGTGGAAATTAAATGTATTATATACTATATGAATATTAATTAACGCTCTGAAGGCTTTTAGTTTTTATAACTTATTGAATTATTTTTGAATTATGAATTCAAAAGGATATTATTTCGTTTATAGTGAGCTATAAATTTAAACGTCAAAAATAAATTTTCTATATTTATTTATGAACATGTGTTACTATTGTTAAGATTATTAATTTAAGTGAAGATAAGTTGGAGATAGATGATTCCATTATTAATTAAAAGTAAACAATATAAATGAAGGACCAATAAAGTACTTTATTGACCAAGTTTTCTAGTCAGTGACTTCTGTTGGCTGTGTGTTTTTTTAGGAAATAAAAATTGATTAAATATTGTTATTATGATGTTATATATTTTATGATGTTGAATATTGTTGCTGTTCCTTTTATTTTAATTAACTGAGTGAAAATTTAAGTTCGATTAATATATTTTTAATGATAACTGTTCAGAATTTATTACTGCTTAATTATTAGCTAAATTTAAATTTAATTTTAGTGTTAAGATTAATCCTAAGAGTAGTAGTTAGAAGATCTTAGTATATTAAATCATTTGATATTACAGAAGTAAATAGCTTATTCATATTATCAGTCACATAGAATAAATAATTATTGTGATTATAATTACTGATAATGTTTGACAGCCAATTAGATGTAATAATGACTGCACAAAACCTCATTTCAAAAACACAAGCCAAAAATACGAGAAAAAGATGGATCACCACCTTCTTCTCTACTTAAATTTATATATAAATAAGCCAGACTCAAGAATTCTAAATTAAGAGCATGAATCTTAAAATCCTTTCACATTTAATTCATTAAATATTATATTTAAATATTATATGTATATAAACAATGTGAAATCTTTCAATTTACTATGAAGCAATTTTCAAATCTAATTAAATGATAATAACAAATGTAAATATATTAAATTTATTAAGCACAAGCAGATGTTATAATAATAATGTGAAAGCTAAAACTTTCAACAGTTGTGCCTTAAAAATGCTTATGTGACAGCCAATCAGATGTAATAATGACTGCATGTGGAACTCTCAATTCAAAAACACAAGCCAAAAATATGAGAAAAAGATGAAACACCACCTTCTTCTCTACTTAAATTTATATATAAATAGGCCACATTCAAGAATTCTGAACTAAGAGCATGAAGCTTAAAACACCTTCATTTTTAATTCACTAAATATTATATATATACAATGTGAAATCTTTTGGTTTACTACGAAGCAATTTTCAAATCTAATGAAATGAGAGTAACAAATATAAATATATTAAATTTATTAAGTGCAAGCAGATGATATAATAATAACATGAATGTTAAAACCCTCAACAGTTGCACCTTAAAAATGCTTATGTGCCAGCCAATCAGATGTAATAATGACTGCACATGAAAGATTTCATGCTGTTTATATATATAATATTTAGTGAATTAAATGTGAAGGTGTTTTAAGCTTCACAATCTTAGGTGGGGTTCCATCTTTTTCTCATATTTCTTGCATGTGTTTTTGAATTGAGAGTTCAACATGCAGTCATTATTCCATCTGATTGGCTGTCACATAAGCATTTTTAAGATGAACTGTCGATGGTTTTAGTTTTCCCATTATTATATCAACTGCTTGTGCTTAATAAATTTAATATATTTACATTTATTACTATCATTTCATTAGATTTGAAAATTGCTTCATAGTAAATCGAAAGGTTTCATGTTGTTTGTGTATATATAATATTTAGTGAATTAAATGTGAAGGTGTTTTAAACTTTATGCTCTTAGTTCAGAATGCTTGAGTCTGGCGAATTTATAAATAAATTTAAGTAGAGAAGGTGGGGTTCCATCTTTTTCTCATATTTCTGGCTTGTGTATTTGAATTGAGAGCTCCATGTGCAGTCATTATTACATCTGATTGGCTGTCACATAAGTATTTTTAAGACACAACTGTCAAAGGTTTTAGTTTTCACATTATTATTATGATAATGTTTGAGTTTTATATTATAATCTTTATTTTATTGTCATAATATTATTTAGTATATATATTTTTTTATTTTAGAAAAATTAGATATATTAGGCAGATGTTTATTTATTTGTTTGTTTTTGATATATAAAATGGATAGTTTGTTTTATGTGATAGGTTAGGGGATTGTACTAAAGCCAGTATTAACAATATCTTTGGAACATTGACTAGGTTTATTATTATATTTGATTAATTTATGTTAGGATAATATTTTAGGGAAAACGATTTGTAAATAAAGTATAATTTTGAAAAAAAAAAAAATTAAAATAGTAGTAATTCCAAGGGGAATTTTATATTTTTATTGCAATATTTTCAGCAAATCATAAAGATATTAATCAAAATATTATGATTTTGGGATTTGGTCAACAATGGATGGATTTTCATTGAGATCACTAATTCAAACTGATTAGTGATGGGAAATTTGTTAGAAGATGATCAATTATTAAATGTTATTGCTTATGCATTTATGGTATTTTTTATGGTTAGACTAGTTGTGATTAATGGATTTGAGAATTAATTAGTTATTGCCTGACATGGTATTTCCCTGCTTATAATTTGAGATTTTGTTATTATCTCCATATTTAATGCCAACTTTTTCAATGATTAAAGATAGAGCTAAACAGTTTATTCATCTTTTCAGGGAACTTACTTATTATGATGGGTGATTCAGTGGATTTGACTTTTTATTTTATTTTGCAAGTGTTCTATTTTAGGTGAATATTATTACAATCGAATTAATATGCATGCATATGGAATAATTTTTGAATAAGATCATTTTTCTTCATTTGATCAGTTAATATCTGCACTGCTAAATGCTATTATTATCCTTATTAACTGATCATAATTTTAAAAGCTTTGTTTTTTAAGCCACCACATGGGAATGATCCACTTTTATAATGACATTGTTCTGACCTGAAAGTTATATTCACATTTCACCTGGATTTGGAATAATTTTATATATTATTAATTTTTATAGCTGAAAGAATAATGCTTTTGGTTTATTAAAAATTATTATGCAATAATTTTCTATTGGATTATTAGGGTTTATTTATGAGCACATCAGATATTTTTATAAGTAGGATAAATGTTGATATTTGGCTTTTTTATGGCAGTATCAATAATTAAAGTGTACCAACAAGTATTAAGATATTTAGATAGCTAGATACATAAAAATAAGAATCTAGTTTATTATGAATAATATATATATTTTTTTGTTTTCTATTAATGCATTAATTGTGTTATTTTAGTTGACTTTTCTTTATGCAATGTTTAACGTGATACATATATATTAAAATAAATGTTTTCAGATGTAAATGAATAAATAATCATATGATTATTATTATATTTTTCCTCCAGTTGAGGATAAGTGTTATCTTACTAAAATGTCAGTAGATTTATTTTATTGAACACGATTATTCACGAAAACAAGTTTCATATATTAAGTTGTTGCTTATTTTCAATATGTGTTTGGTATTTTAAGAGGAATAAATAGTACATGTGTTTAATTTTATGATTATCAATAAATCTTAATTGGTTCAAGTTTTTTATTTTATTTTTAAAAGTAACTTTTCTCCTCATCATTTTTTTAATATGAGCTGAAATATCTGATCAATATTCTATCTGTCTGTCTGTCTTTCTATCTATCTATCTATCTATCTATCTATCTATCTATCTATCTATCTATCTATCTATCTATCTATCTATCTATCTATCTATCTATCTATCTATCTATCTATCTATCTATCTATCTATCTATCTATCTATCTATCTATCTGTCTGTCTGTCTGTCTGTCTATCTATCTATCTATCTATCTATCTATCTATCTATCTATCTATCTATCTATCTGTCTGTCTGTCTGTCTATCTGTCTATTGGTCTGTCTATCTATCTATCTATCTATTCATCCATCCATCCATCCATCCATCCATCTATTTAATATTTTTATAATTGGGGAAATTAGTTATTTGGTTAGCATAATATTGTTTGTGTTTGTTGTTTGAAAGAGGGTAATTAGAAAATAGCCAATTATTTGAGGAAAACATTTAATTAGATTTTTGAAATGGGATCATTTAATTCTTTTTTTTTTTTTTGGTCATGCATATAATAAGTTGAATATTAACTTATTAGTAAATGGTAAGATGAAATGGATTATGTTTCCAGAAAATGTCTTCATTTTCAATGAAACAATTTTAACTAGGTGTAGGATAATAAAATTGTTTTTGAATTAAAATTTGAGTAGTTTTTGTTGAAAAATCAATCAAGATAATTTGAATACTTTAATTTTTTTTATTAATATTTATTGCTCTTTAAGAGATTATTTATTAATAATTAAGATTGTATTGAAGATTTAAATATAGAGATTTTATAGAAATTGGGTTTATATATGTGTGTAATTGAGGTTTTGAAAGAAGAGTCTCTTTTAGCCTCTTGATATTGATAATTATTTAATATTATCATTTGAAAAGCAAATAGATTTTTAGATTAGAGCTGCAGATATATTGCATTCATGAACAGTTCTGTCTATGAATTAATACTTAATGCAGTTTCTTAGCATATGATTTATATTGTTTTATATATTACTAATATTGGATTACTTTTAATCAATGTTCATAAATTTTTGAAAGAAATCACAGACCTATATCTGTAGTATTTGAATTTATTTCAATTAACAGTTTTATTTATTGAGTTAAAAAATAAATTGTTTGAAATGATGTACTTTATAAAAGTCTGTAAATTTAAAATAAATTTCTAAGATATATCTATTATAGCTAACATTATTAATACATTTGAGGGTTTGAGTTATTCACTTTATTCATTATTTATATATTATATGAAAAAATATTTTTAGTGGTATTATTAAATAAATAAAAAAATAACAAAAAAATATTTGGGAATGATAATAAATTTATGTGGAGTTTTTGATCCTAATTCATGTGTAATTCCTATTTGAGAATTTTTGATTTTGGAACATAAATTAGGGTTTTTAATATAAAGAATTAAAAAAATTTTTATGGGAAAGATATATGTAAGAGATCATTGTACATATTTGTAAAATTAGTTTTAATAATTATGCTTAATAATAGATAAGGATTATTTCCTTCTATTTTTATGAGACAATCTCATTTGGTGGTAACATTAAGACTGTCATTACCTTTATAAATAAAATGCATAATTTACGGAGAGTTAAATAAAATATTGATTATGTTTGCATATATAATTTCAAGAGGAATTTATTCAATGTTAATGTCATTCATAATTTGGAAATATTATTTGTGTTTTATATCTGTTCAATTAACTGAAAATATGACCACAGCCCATTTGTTATTAAGATGGATAAAGAAACAAAAATATTTAGTTAATACTTCAATATCAATGTTGTTTTTGTTTAAATATTTTTAATACTATAATTATATATTAGGTTAATGTTGTTAAGAATTATGATCATTTTGATAATTATAAGATAATTATAATTATAATAATAATTATAAGATAATAATTATATGATAATTCATGAGAGAAAAAATTGAAGATTTGTACTGATCTTTGGTGAGAAATAGTTTTATTTACTTTATTCAAGATATCTATTAGTTTTATGGTGTTTCTGATCTTTTTCCCCAGAAGATTAATTTCATTTATAAAAATTAAATTCATTTTGACCCCTTCAGGGAATTTTTATTTTGATTCTGTTTCAAATTCTGTTACTGAATACTGCTATATTATTGACACCTGGAGTATATGTTGCTTGAATTTATTGTAGCTCAATAAAAAATATAATTAGGAAATTCATAGGTTAAGTTTAATTGTAGAATTGGGGTTATATTATTCTTCAAGAAATAGAATATTATAAATCAAGGTTATTTCTGATTCAGTTTGTGGAAAAACATTTTTTGTTGCTATGCTTCACATGTAATAATTGGGTGACACTTTTTAGGTATTTGTTGCTTCATCAGATTATTCTAAAATTCATCATTTTGGGTTTGAAGCATCAGCTCAATATTGATGTTTTATTAATATTATTTAATTCCTTATTTTAATTTATTGATAAAGTTCATATATGACATTATTCAGGATATTGATAGTTTTGGTGATTTCTTTAGTTTTAATACGGTCAGTTTGGTTTTATCAGAAAAGGAAGAGAAAGTCATGGAACGATTTGACTTTTTGAGTTAAGTTTTGATTCATTCACATCAAGACAATGACTTTCTTCATTGCATTTGTTTTTATTATTACTATGATTTTTTAAATTTTATTGTGATTTTATTAAATTCTTGCCTTTTAATTAGGATAGAAATAATTCAATTCAAAGGCTAATATTTTGCTGTGGTGTTTTTAATTGTTTTGTCGTTAGTTTGGTTCATGGAGGAGATTTTCCATTAAGTAATTTTATTATGTGTTAAACATTATTCTATTTAATTTCAAACTTTAGAATAAATTGGACTACCTTTTTCTTTTACTTGTTTTTAAAGCAAATTCTTTTTGTAAGATATTAGATAAATAAATGATTTTAAATCATAAACTTATTAAAACAGCTATTAGAAAGTATAAAATTCATCAAATTTGATCTCAAATAAATAAATAAATACATTTTTACAAGTTGAATTCATGTTAAGAGAAATACAATTCTGATAAAACAATAAAAATTGATTGAGAATATTTAAAGAAAACATTATAATACTGTTTTTAAATAAGAATGGGAGATAAAATAGAATTATAATTGATATTGAAAGAGCAATTATTCTTTTAAATTTTGTAAGATTCTGTAGGCAAAGGGCATAAGATTCAGGTTGAACATGAATGGGGTTGTGAAAGGGTTAACTAGAATAAAAATGTTTAAATCACTTAGGAAGTTTAAGAAGAAGTAGGAATTAAAACAGGCAAAACTCTCTATACGTATTGTCACTTAGTGCAAGCCAGAGTAATCAATGGCTTCCAAAAGGCTTGTGCATAAAATCCCCATCTAGTGCCTACTCATCCAATATCTCCAGACTAGTTTCTGGCTTGTGGCACTAGATGGGGATTTTATGCACAAGCCTTCTGGCATCCATTGATTACTCTGGCTTGCACTGAGTGGCAAAACATATATAGTTTTGTTTGTTTTAATAACAGTTATGAGCAAGCATAAGAAATAGCGATCATGTGAAGAAGTAGGAATGTTAATAAAAGAATATATAATAGTATTGTATTTAAAACTTTTACTGAAAAATAAAAGTAAAAAAAAAATTATCTGAATTTGAGTTCAACCATGAAGGGTTATGCCTTCTTGTTTGATGAAGAAATAGTAAATGGATAGAAACTAAAACCAGTGACAGTCAATAAATGCTTAAAAAAATGAGTAAAATTGTATTAATGTTGTATTTCTAATAGTGAATCTGGCTAATAATCAATTTACAATTGTTGATTTAAAGCAATAATTTGATAATAATAGGCTGCCTCAGAATAATATTTATTCTCATGGAAAGACATATCCTAAAATTTCTATTGCTAAAATATTAATAAAAAAATCCTGACATTTTATGTATATATTAATTTATATAAGCCCACAATAAGTTCCATATCCAATGTTGACATATAAACAAAAAGCATGTCAATGGAAAAATAAATTTGTGAATCATATTCAATTCTCTAAAAATATGGAAAAATAAATTAGTCAATTATCTTCAATTTCCTAAAAAATATGATTTAATTAATTTAAATGCAAGATTCATGTGAACAGAATAATGTATTGCTAATACAGTTATAGTCAGAATTTGGAATAAAAGAGAAATACCCAGAACTCAATTGTAATGAAATTGGTAAATCAATTCATCTGTTTTTAATATTTTTAATAAGTGGAGGAGTTTTCAATGAGATATTATTATTATATTTGAAGAATTTTTAAATTTAAAATAATTATTAGAATTCTAAGATTAATTGGAAGGAAAATTTTCCAAGTAAGATATATTAATTTATGATAAAGGAGAGGATATGAACTTTCAATTTAAATAAATATGATTATTATAAGTACTAGTTAGAAATAATTTGATTCAGAAAAGTGTAGTCTAATAATTAAGCTTATAATTAAAATTAAAGAATATTCTATTATAAAGTTATGACTAACATTCCTCATCTATATTCAGTGATGAATCCATAGACTAATTCTATTTCTCAGAAATTGAATAGAGCTTGATTAATTTCAGTTAAAATTTTAAAAAAAATCAGCACATAAATAGAGGGGGATAAATAAAATGTTTAAATAAAATATATGTAAAATCTAAAATTATTATATCTTTTAGATATAAGACTTACAGTTAAGGGAATAAGAGCAAGACATAATTCATAGTAAGTTGTTTGAGCGTTTACACAAAGAGTTCCTAACAATTAATATTTTGAGTTCACTATGCTATTATTAAAGTGTTATTTTTTGTAATGCATAGAAAAAACAATAAAGAAAATTAAAGTATAATGGATTATATTTTAATGTAATATTCTAATAAATGAAATGATAATTCAAGGGAAATAAAACAGGTTATTTGAATGGTATAAATTATCTAATTATACAGAAAAATTTAATTGCATCTCTTATTAGTTGAAAAATTCTGATAAAATTAATTTTACAAGGTTAATTTTAAATATAAATATAACCAAGAAGTTTTCATTCTAAAGATGTTAAGAAGTCAACTGTAATTAAAATTTAAATAAAATATTAAAGAAAAATCATATCTATAAAATTTAAATTCATTATATCATTCTACCCTAAGAAAACAGTTTAGTGGTGTCTTTGATTTACAAAATTAATATTTAAAATTAAAAAAAAAATGAATTTATTTAAAAATATTGCTTTGTAAAAACAAAGATTGATAAGGAGATTTATTTTTGAGTTTAGAAAAAGTTTATTATATACATTTTATGAAATAAGCTTATTATTAAAACATTTTTATAATGGTAAATGTTATATATTTCTGAAATTGAATTATAAAAGTTAATTCTAGTAATATTATTATTTCTGCTATTTTTGAATGAGTGTCAACAATATTTATAAAAGTGCTCTTTTTAATTTCAGGATTAATAATAAAATTTAGTATTAAATATAAATAAAATTTTTGTTTTATTTCATTTATTACTTCAATGATTTCTTTAAAGTTATTTCTCAAAATTTAGTATAAATCTTAATTGCAACTGATGGATTAGATTTGGTATCACATATTTTAGTAATTAATTATCAAAGTGGGCAATCAAGTAGAACAGGTATACTAGCTATTTTGAAGAATATGGGGCTTTTTTTTTGTTGTTTTATGTAATACATATTTATGAAAATTATGGAAATTCGATTTTTTTAGAACATTTTTTTTATTATAATATTATTTTAATAGTAACTTTAATGATTGTATTGATTAGAATTACTAAAAAAAAATTCAAATTTTTTTACCAATACCAGCAGCAATGACTTTTTGACTTGGTTTTTGACATTAGTTTATTCTTCAACTTTGATCACTACTGGAGAATATTTAATGATTTGGTTTTCAGAATTTTTGAGAAAAATTGTGATTTGAAACTAGCTTTTTAATATTTGTGTTTAGTTTACAATATTTGTAACAATAATTATTGCAAATTTTGAATTTGATATTTAAAAAAAATATTGCTGTATCAACTTTAAGTCATTTAGATTTAATAATAAAAATTCTTATTAACTTTTTCCATTAATTGACATATGCAAGATTTAAGGCTTTATTGTCTGTTTGGAAAAAATATCATAATTTTAATCATATCCAGGATATTCAGATGTTATGGTTTATTATGAATCAATTAAAAAAAATTAGAATTTGTTTAAATGCAGCTAATTTGTCATTATTTGGAATACCTTTTTGTAATTAGGAGTCCAATTTTAGAAATATACAGTTATTGAAACTGGATTTCTGTTTTATTTATAGGCTATTTATAGCAAAACAACTGCATCTTATTCAATTCAAATATTATATCATTCTTTTTGAAAATTCATTCATTCCAAAATATTTTTTTTATTTGAAGGGAAATGTATGATTTTATATTCTACCTTAATAATAAAATGGGGACAATTATAGGAGAAATAGCATTGGATTTTGTTTAGTAATCCAGTTTAAATTATTTTTGTTATTAAAATTAATAACACTGTTAGTAATGATGACTAGTATTTTTATTATTATAACAATTAAAGGGACATGTACATATATTTTGAATAAAAAGTTAAAAATTATTGTCTTTTTTTCTCAAATGTGAATTTTTCATTGTTTATGATTATAAAATGAAGAAAGATTTCATCAATAAAAATATACAAATCATGATTTGAATTAATTGATTTTCAAGAAGTTTATTATAGTTCAATGAGTCTTCAAAAAATTCAAAGTAATTATGTTAGAGTATATTTAATTGTAAATATAAGAACCCCATACGAGAAAAGCTTCATAAAGTCCAATTTATTTATTTGTTTAAACAGTATGAGTTTTATCGACTTTCGATGATTACAAGTGATAGACATAATATAAATTAGAAAATGGGAGTGGGTGTATATATATGCTGTTATTGCTCATTTACACAAAATTTAAGATTACATTAGTCTTAGTTAAAGCGTATACTTTTATAATTAAGGTAGATTTATTTTAATGTTAATTTATTAAGCTCATAAATATATTAAAGTGCAATAAGAAATTGCTCCAACATTTCTTTTGGTTTTTATGACATTAATCTTGTGAAATGTTTATAAATGGCTTAGTGAATCACGAATCAAGATATGATAAAAGTTTGATGATGAAATTTCTTAACTTGAATTCAATTAAATGCAAAATCAAGAGCTTCATCTTTTTGTATTCTGGATTTATGTTATCTGTTACGAATGCTATTCTTGCCAATTCACCAAATGATATTTAATATTTGAATGCAGCATATATAGACTTTGGTTTAGTTATGAATATTCAAAAACATTATGAACTTTATCAGTTAGTGATGGGAAAAAATATACAACAACTTCTGTCTTGGCTAATTATCACCTTGAGAATGTAAACTAATTTAAATTTCTTCATAGCTTTTAGAGTAGAAAAGTAGACTAAGATACTCAAATGCAATACAGACCCAATATATATGCTACTGCTGCTACTTTTAATAAATTAAACAGAGTGTTTATTTCTGGTAAAATAACTTCTACAAGTAAATTACTTTATTTAGAGGTATTATTTTAGTTAAATTTATTGCATGGAAATGAGACATGGACACCCTAGCAATATAACATAAAAGCGTTAGAAAAAATTTATTTAAGAAAGATTTATACAATTCTAAAAATACACTCGCAAGATCACAAGATCTTCAACTTGCTGGATATATATTTGTCTGTCATAGTAAAATCACATCTCCATCGAACTGGACATCTGAAAAAAATGAACAATACAAAATTTTCTAAAAAATATTTATAATCATCTAGAGCATTGTATTCCTGAGAGAGTCAGACCCTATTGATATTATAATGATATTTTAAATACATTCTAAAAAAATATAATGTTGATTGTTTTCATTATTTATGGCTTGAATAGGAAGGACAGTTATCTAGAATAAAAAAACTCTTTCAGAAAAACAAGTATTCTATAAAAGATATTAAAAGCAATAGGGCAAAATGTTAAATAAATAGAACAGTAAACCATATCTTTTATATATGGTAATAGTTGTTGTTTGAATAATGATTTGTATAGGCATTACAAAAATCTTCTCTGGGATATTTTTTTTTCTTTTCGAGTTGGAGTGGTTCGATGGCAAGTGACTGTTTCCGATGATGATAGTTAGAAAAGTTATATCAGATTATATTTTCGTGTTATAACTATTTGTGGCACTTCCATTTCAGGAAAGGATTTAATAAATTAATCATTAGATAAAATAGTATTATCAATAATTTAAATTATCCTGGAAAGACAGCTTAAGATGAAGATAAAAGAAAGTTCAGGAGGAAAAAAATCTTTAACTTGTTGTCATTATGACAGGAAAACAAAAAAAAAAGTCAATTCCACAGATAGTTTAAGTGAAAGAGGCCATGTGGAAGATTAAATTTTTGATCTGTTCTGAAAATAGATGTCACTTAAATTTCTCTTTAGCCAGTAATTCCCAGGCAGCTCTTTCCCAATGAAGAGAACTGCGTCTTTGGTTACATTTAGGACAAATAATAAACGCAATGTTTGCATATATTGTGTCATAGTTTTGTAATCTCGATTTGGGATCTAAACACGAAGACAAACTTTTTTTACGATTGACAAAAAAAAAAAGTGGGAAAAAAGCAGTCTGAAGAGAGAAAGCGAGGAAAGATCAAATTAATACAATTTAATATAAATGATTAAAATTAGATTGGAAACAAGTCAGTGAACTGATTAACTCTTGTTATATAATCATCGTATCCAACTATTAAAAAAAAAAACCTTTTCTGACTCAGCAAACACAATCACGCAAAACACATATAATTCTAATTATATTCTCAATACAAAGATGTTTTACAATTTTTTATTCAATCATTATATAAATATAAATACGCATTAATTAAAGATTATAATATATAGGTACTTTTAAATATAGAGATGCTAGAAAAAATATGATAAAGACATATCAAGTAATGACAAAGTACCATGGATGTTGCACTTTGTTCCTTATGTGGCTTAATGTAGCGATAGAGGGAGACTTAATGGTTAAAGATTTCATATAGAAATCCAATGACAGAAGGTCATGACCTCCAGAGCAATGAACTTTTCAATTATTATTATTATAGTATTTTGTTGCCTAGTTAGAATTAACATTTATATGAACAAGTCAAATGTAATAAATTTATGAATCCTCAATTTCTAACTAGGTGTAATTCACCATTTAATGAACTTTGGGTGTCTTAAATATATCTAGATCATTTAAGCTCTTTTTGTGCTTTATCTGATATGTTGCTGTCTGTAACAAACAAGCTATTTTGGTAACTAATAAAGATATAATAATCCAAATATAAACTCAACAAATAAATAAAGTGCCTAATGAATATTTACTTTAAATAAGTATAACTACCCCACCCCCTTTTAAAAAAAAGAACAAGAATAAAGTTATAGACAAATAGGAGAAAAAAATTTGAAAGTAAACTGCTGGAAATGTAATTAAAAGTGGAAAGTAAAATTATACAAATATATAATGTTATTGCTATTATTAATGCAAAGAAATGACTTGTGGTAGAAAAGTTAATAATATTATGATCAAGTTATATACCAAATTAAGAACTGAAAATGGTAAGATAAAAAAAAAGAAAAAATCAAAAAGAAATATCAAAAACAATGCCTATACTTTTATAAGTAAAGAATTTATCTTACAACGCAGCTGGAGAGACTTTTTTGATTAGTATAGATCAGAGGTCACCAAAGTGGTCTATATAGACCCCTAGGGGTCTATTTAACAAAAGTAGGGGTCAATCTGAGCCAGGGGGTCGATTGGGAGTCAAAGGAAAAACAATTCTTAATATGCAAATCACACATATTTTTCATAAAATTATTGTTACACAATATAAAATTACTTTAATAAATGTTTAAAATCATAAAATAAATGTACAAACACAGTACCTAATAGATAGTTTTATTTTAATTAATTAAAAATTACTTTTTTGTGGGTCAATAGAGATTTCAAAAAATTATATAGGGGTCTATGATCAAAAAAGTTTGGTGACCCCTAGTATAGATTATTAACCATTCATAGTTAACTCTTATATATGAAGTTCATTTAATTATTCACCAATTAGTAATTGTATTGGTAATTTGACTTTAGCACATGTCCTGATATGCTGTAAAATATATTACTATAACTATAAAATCATTTACTTGTGTTACTACACAACCTCATATAATAACCATATTTTTCATCATCGCTATACAAAATCATGGAGGGCATAACTTAAGTAAATTATTATCTCAATAATTTTCACAATGAAGAATTAAAATCAGAATAACTGGCATAAAAGCTTGCTTCTATTCTCAATTGAAACTATAGTTGTTATATTTTTTAAAAAGGCACTCTTTATTGAAAAACTTAATGGTTTTTATATTTCAATATTTAAATTGTCATCTGAGTGAGTATTATATATTTTAAATATATCTCAATCACTTTCTATTTAGAAATATATATGCGAAGTGTATAAATATATACATACAAAAATATTCAAATATCAAATCACTTCCATTATTAAGAAATTCAGCTAAATCCTCTGTGAATAATAATAAAAAGATGTATTTCAAAATAGCCAGTCCAAAAAAGTACCTCTTTGAAACTGTACGCTATTAGATCACAAATATTGAAACACAAACTCATTTAAGCAAAGAGAAAAATTTAAATAAGCAATAATCTTAAATTTCTCATGTTTCAGTATTTAAGATTTAATAACATTCAGTTTCAAAGAGATATATTTTTCGACTGGCTACTTTGAAATTCAATCTTATATATTTATTCATAGAGAGTATAGCTGAATTTGTTAATGATAGAAGTGTTTCATATTTGGATATTTATTTCAATATAGCATTATGCATTGGCAGTATACAAAAATATATAGATTTACAATAATCATAGTCTTTCATAACATTCCCAATTCGTATTTTTAAATTAGAGGTGACAGTAATTGGGTATAGCTAAAAAGTAACAATGAAAATTAAAATATATAAAAAGACTAAAATGTAAAATATTTAAATTTATGATTCTACTTCTTATATGACAAAGTAGAAACTATCACTTTTTTGTTTTTCAAAAATCTCTCAATTGTTATGGGACACTATTTACGCAAGCTAAAGCATCTCATTCCAGGAATAAAAATATTTTTTTACATGTGTTGATAATTACTGTAGAGGAATTATGCCTTATTAGACTATTCAGTGGATGGTTAGTAAGTGTTTTGATATGAAGGTTTCTTTTTTATCAATAAAATATTGTTAACTTTTTATGTTTTAGTTTAATATATGCTAAAGTTAAAAATAAACAGTTAAGAGAACTAAATTGGTAACAAACCATTATAAAACATAAAGAAAATTTTTGGATAAACAAAAAGAAGAAAATGCTCTAGAATATTTTGTGCATGAAAATGTTATGTCAGTAAATGGCACTTATTGTAATATTTATAACTGTTGATTTTTATATCCAGAATTATAACATAAAAGATTATGCTTGCATGCATAAAGATAAGTCATTTTTTGTATTGTTCTGAAAATAATTTTGAAGTTTTAATTTTTTTTTTACTGTTTCTATAAAAAAAATTTTTTATAATAATTAAGCTAAAAATAAATTTTATTTTGCCACAAACTTTATTTAAACAGGTCTTTATATAAAAAATTAATTGTACAATTCAAGTCTTGATTTAGTTACATTGAATGTTCAATGTTATTGATTTAAAATATATTTGTTTATGGTGCATAAAAGAAAGTGCATTAAGCTTAAGTTTAATGATGACTATTTAATTTTTAAATAAAAAATATATCATTGGAAAAATAAGTTTAATACCTCATTAACTGTATAAGAGTGATTTTCTGATGTTCAATAATAAAATTACTATGATATCTAAGGTTTTATAGAACTTTGAGAACTGAAGCTAATAAATTTAATTAGGTGAGTTAAATCTGTAACTAAGCCTTACAAAAGGTGTTCATCATATGAACTTTATGGTCATTGTCTGGATCTTAATTTAATAAGGCAGAAGCACAAATGGTGAAATTTGCACATTATATGAATAATTCAATCTGTGAGAGAAAATATTTGCTTCTCATATTTTGAGATAATAAGAAAAAAAATAAATTATACAATTCGGCAGCAATGTTACATTAAGGCAAATATAGTATATTTTTGAGTTAAATATATTGTGCTCTTTTCTATAGGTCAGTAATAATTCATAACAGTCAATTACTAAAAATTTTAAATTTTAGAATATGTTCTTTTAATACATTAATTATGGTTTGTCGATTATATCTTTAAAGTACAATTTGAGGCTAAAGCAAATATGTAATATATAAAATTATAGCGAATTATTTAAAAAATAGTTACGTAAAGTTTAAAATATTGTTGCATATGGTTGTAAAAGCTGGCCATATTAAATAACACAGTTATAATTATTAAAAGTATATTTAATAAATTCGATTTTAATAGTTTAAAACTGATAAGTTAATAAATACAGTGTTTAAATTTATAATCATATTTAATAGTCAAAATTAATATAATATATTTTAAAAAATAAACTTTATGATGATGACAATTGTATTTAATTCTATATTTTCTAAATTGTTCTTCCAAATTTTATAATTATATTATTAAATATAATAAGTGTAGCAATTTTATTAGTCTAGGCAGAGAAATAGATTGAAAATCGTCTGTCAAAGTTATTAATCATGTGACTTGTATACTTCATACTTTCACACACATGCTTGTTTGTATTTAAAGTAACAGGTTTAAAATATTTTAAAAGTTATATTATAGAATTGGATAGAATTATTGCCTATCATAAAAGCAAATAATAATAAATATTAAGTTAATTATCGTATAACATGCTTAAATGATGCAATAAAGATGAATACAGTTAATAAAAAAAAAATTAAATATTTTGTTTAAATAAAAATAGATAAATGGAATAGGTTATTAAAATTATTTTAAAAGTTATTTTAAATGTTTAAATGATTTTAATAAAATAATAATTGATTTAAGGGTAATATTTTAAATAATATTTTAAGTTCATTATGTCATAGTTTTTTATTTTCAAATATAATTCTGCTATAAACTGAAAATATGTAAATTTGTTCTCAAGTTAAAGTAAGAATCAACCAATCAAATGAGGTATTCTTACAGACTATAAATATGAATTGCACGGGGGTATAAGAGAAGATTAATAATGTATTGAAACCAGAGAAAGGTAAATTATAACTATCAAAGAGATAGTATTTTTAAATTTTTATTTTAGTCAATTTTTTAGTACTTTCTTATAACTTTATTTGCAAAAAACTAATTGATAATTTTAAAGTATTTTGCAAAAGAGAGTTTTAAAAAAGTAATATATTTGGGAACTTCGTGAAAATGATTTGCTAAGTTTTAACAGTTTGCTTACCAGGATTATTTTATCTGAAGTTTAACCTAAACTACACAATAGAGATGGATATACTACTAAATAAAATATGTTTAAATTATAATACAGCTTTATTTATGCTTAACTGGAGGACTGTTTTAACTCATAAAAGAACAATACGGACATTATGCTGGAAGCTTAAACAGAATACTATTTGCCGTCTAAAAAAATTTTGTGATGCATTATTTATAAGCTTATCCAGGAGTTTTTTTTTAAAAAAAGAATAAGATATTTATATCGTATAAGTTATCATAAAATATAATGAAAGAAATAGAATGTTTAGTCCTTTTTGAAGGAAAACATTTTTTTTAAATATATATTTTACTAGAATTAAAAAGAACTTATTAAGAAATAAAACCTATATAAAAAAAATGAACATATAGTAGATAAATAAAGGATGGATCCATGAAAATACAAATATTGTGTAAAAGTTTACCGGATAACTTAAGTTAAATTGAACAGAGTGATGCATCAGAGAATATTGAATAAACTTTGTGGGAATAATTCTTTAATATTACAGTTTAATAATTTTCATTCTGAACAGTAAAGACCCAGGAATATTTTCTATAAACTTTACTAAATGGATTAATAATTATTTTTATTTTTAAACTTTAACGCGCTTGGAGGAGAACATTTTAAAACACTAGAGAAAATAATAAACATTTTTTGGATTTTATCATGAACTATGGTCAAGTGAAGACGTAATTATAGTTTTAAATTTTTATTTTATTAACTTAGTTGAATATAAATTTTTCTATTTATAAGATTAGGAAAACATAAAACATTAATTTGTTAATAACATAAAATTTATAATATAATCTAATAATTTAGATAAGAATATTTTTAAATAAAACGTATGGATGTGTCTTTTCGTTTATGTATGCAATGTTTTTCTATATCCAGTGGATGGAAGAAGCCTACTAAAAAATGATGACCAGATAAAAAGGGTTATTTTGGTAATAATAATAACTATTAATAATTTATAATGTATATTTTTGTTTTCTTTAGATCATCTATGAATCTAAGAATTAAGTGTAAAAGTTTTAATTATATGTAACGCATTTTCATACAACATTTAAAAAAAAAACATTACAAGATAGGATTGATTTGAAAATATGCATATGACGATTATTTTTTTTTATATATTAGTGATATAATCCAACATAATAACAAATAATTATGTGATTCTTTAGAACTTTCATGTTATTGGATATTCAGATATTGTCTAAGTAGATTGTATATGATTAAACATATAGAATAATGAAGTAAGCAAACTTTTCTTATGGAACAGTGAAATTGTTTTAAACTATCAATGAATTTTATTTATTGTTTTGTAAATGCAGATAGTTATTTATTGATGTAAGATGTAGAAACATCTTGAGAAATAATGTTGAGATAGTGGCTTGGAAGTACTATAGTTAGCAGGAAACCAAGATGATGTATTTTTAAAAAATATAGGATATGATAAGGAATAGAAATAATATTTAGTCTTTATGTGGTTATCAGCATAGTTAACAAAGCCCTATGACTGATACACATTTTATTTGGACAGTGTTTTATATGTCTTTAAATATTTGATGTTTTAAATAAAGCTGAAGAAGTAGCTTTAACATTGTTCATGTATTACAGGTTATTAGACAGGTAAAGGTCATACCTCTTTGCACTGTGCCATGATTTTTTTGAGATATATTAAGAGTGATACTCTAGCTTCCTTCCTTAAATCCTATACATCTGTTTCGCTATCTTTATTTCATGTAACTGCATCGTTCAGTAAGATATTTTGAAAAGAAATGATAAATAATTTAGAACTTAGGTTATGCTATCATTTTTGTATAAGATTGGTTTATTTGCTTAGAAGGAATAGAATTTATAACTTGAAATTGAAGGTCCAAAGTATCCTAAGGAAAGGAAAGAATCATAGAATATATTTTGAATTTCTTTTCGGAAATGAAATATAAATTTTTAAAGTAGAGTATCTAAACAAGATATTTTCTTTAAAATGTTGATTATTTTTGAATGTTTTATTTTTTTTAAGAGAAAAATAAGTATTGCATATTTTTAAAATACAATAGTACAAAGTAAATTATATAAACAATATGCATAGTATATTTTTTGTTTATTGAATAACAGGAATATATTGATTATTACACTTACATCATACTAAAGTAAGGCTAAATAAGAATGTATTATGATTAGTAAACATCGTGTGATAAAACATTAAAATCTAGTCCTGAATTTTGGATGAATATTTTATGTAACATCTTTGACTTTGCAAGATGAAAATTTTTTTAATATTTTGAGAAATCCATACTCATTATAAAGTTAATTTTGTTTTTTCTGTAGAATGTTTTCCTATAATTTTTTTTTTTTTAAAAAAATAAGATAGTTTAATAATATTAAGGATGAAATATTCTGCTAATAAGTAAATATATTTGTAATAAGTTAATCATAATGAGAAACCAAATGGTAACATTTTTTTTTATTTTGTCTTAAGTATAAATAAAGATATAACTAAACTATACATTATTTTTTATAACCTAGTAGATAAAAATGTAAGATTAAAATAAGGATATCCATTGTAAATAGTGTACATACATTGTTTATTTTATTTGTTGTTGTTAATAAACTTTGTTAAAATTTGTTTTTCAAAATTTTTGTGTCTTGATTGTTTATTTCTCCACTTCACTGCATGAAATCACGATATATTCATAACAATTGAAACAAATATATAATTTTGCACAAAAAGATAAATAGAGAGTTATATTTAAGAATTTAAATATTTATTGCTATTCTTTTAATTAAATAATTTTAATTTTACATTGTTTTATTGGTCATAAATCAGTTATCACAATAGTATACTGAATTATATGCTATCAGTTGCCACACATCCTTTGTTTATCAGATTATCATATGCTACCACGTATTTATTATATTATTACATGAAGATAAAAGATTATATAAAATTATTTTATTATTTTATTATGGTAATAAAAATATAATGAAAAGAAAAGATATCCAGTAGTAGTTAAACAATGAAGAATATTATTATTATTTATTATTATTAGTTTCAGTGTAGTAGATTATGACATAAAATTCCTTCTCATATTTTACTACCGTATTTTTAAATTAACTTAGAGTAAACTTTATGAACCTGAGATTATTTTATTGAGCTAGATCATTACAAATAGAAGATTAAGACTTAATTATTAGTTTAATCTTAGTGAGTAGAAGTTATTAAAGTCATAAGAATACTATGACTTTGTTATTTGAAATAGTAATAAGGGGGGATAGTGTTCTTATGCCATTGAGGTAGTATCCTGTGGGATATTGGCTCAATGTAATCTATCTTGTCACCTGTATTTTCACTTCAAGTCTCATGAAAATATTAAAATATTTATTTAATTTATTTTATAACTGAACCTTATTCATATTTTAAATTTGAGCTAGTGAAACATTTTAATTTTAATGCTGAATATTTTATTTATTCATTATTAACTGAGATAGAACCCATTTTATTTCATATCATATACTATTCTGAAGTGAAGATGCACGAGAGCAAGGTTAGAATATATATATTTTTCCATGTGTCAAAGCATTGGCAGGGAAGCGAACCCACAAACCCGGGACAACTGCCAGTAAGGCAGCTGTGCTAACCACTCGACCACCAATAAAAACTAAAACTATTTTCATATAAATACAACAAATCTTTATAACATAATATTATAGTCTTCCCATTCATCAATATTAACAAATAGTTTATAATGGAATGGCCCTTAGGAATAAGGATTAACCAAGAATAAATAGCCTATAAGCAATGCTCAACTATTAACATTATATCTGTTGGCTTGTAACTATTCCTTTATCAAAGATTAGGTAATTTTTCTAGCACAGACATACCTCACTATTTATTCTCAATGTACTTTCTTTTAATAATGAGTAATATTTCTATTCATTATTGAATAATCTCTAGTTTAATGAATGACTAATAAAAATTATTAATATTCTTTCTTTTAATCCCTCTCTGTATTTCTTTTACTTTATACCTTCAATCATTTGGGTCCAATTATTATTATTATCTCCCCCCCCCCCATTTTCTTTTTTAACCCATTAAAACATCACATGATCACCATTTCTCATAAGTAGACTCTAGATAGGGATTTTGATGCACAAATATTCTAGCATTCATTGTTTACTATGGCTTGCACTAGATGAGACCAGTATATGGAGAGTGTTGCTACTGTTTTTTGTTTTTTTTCACCAAGAATTGGAATTTTCATATTTATTTACGAATGAGTGTTAATAATTATGATGATGAAATTAATCTATTTACTATTGAGACAAAATTGGGGACAAAAAATACGAAACAAATCGGAGAATAACCTAAAAGAATGAACAGGATTACAAATTGAGGAAATAATACGTAATTCAAAAGATGAGTATTTTAGTAATTGATGACTGCCTACTTCCTAATGAGAGAAAACGCTTACAGAAGATAAGGAAATCTTGCAGAAAAATAAATTATTTTAAGATACGTTTGAATATAAGCCAGTGTACTTTTTTTTATGGTCATGCAAAATATATAACGATGCAAAAACTATTTTGCATTAATATATTTCTAATATCATACGAATTTTCAAGACAGACTTTATTTTCATAAAATAATATTGACTAATGTAATACAATTCTGTTTTATTTATATATATGAGTATAAAAAACAAACTTATAAAAATATCTTTCTAAAATCAGTCTCCGTAGATGTGGCACGATTCCTAAGACTTTGCTGCCTTCTAGCGGATAAAAATTACAAAAAATTATTAAGTCAAAAAGTAAATATAATTTTTGTGTATTAAATCAAATCTTAAAGTGCCTGAATTATTTTCTACTAATAAAATATTCTGTATCAACTTTTTTTTTAAATTTTTTTTTATTTTTTCAACGTTTCTTCTTACTCACTTTTTAATATATATTCTTATTTACTTATATATGATCCATTCTATTTAATTTCAATTCACTCTCATATTAATTCAGAATCTATTCCCTTTAAAAAAAAAAAAAAAATTACGATGATTTTTTTCATCTCCCTTTGTATGCCTTTCCTCTTGAGTTCTTTTTTTATACTTCTATGATCATTCTAACCCAATAAAAAAAAAACAAAAATAAAGAGAAAGGAAGACACAATTACTGCCTGCATAATTAAAATATGTACATTTAATTTTACAAACAATTCCATCTTCATAATTAGTGCAGAAATTAATGATAACATAAGATTTGTTATGGCTATGACAGGATATAAATAACTGAAAATAATAAGATGAAAAAAAGGAAAAATGAAAAAAAGCAAAGATGAATAATTTTTTATACTTATTAGTAATAGTTAATGATGAGGTAGGTATATTAAAAAACTGATAACTTTTTTTTCATCTTCCATTCAACCTACCAAAGTATGTAATTATTAAGTTGTCAGGAGGCAGGCAGCAGTAACTAGGCAACAAGTGAAAATATTTGATCAAAAAAAAATAAGGATGATTAATTAATTGTTTAAAATTTTAAAAATCAGATATATTAATCTTTATTTGAGGTTTAAAGTTTATATCTATGCTAGAGATAGTCTCTAGTTTTGAAAATGATTAGTAATAATCATTACTATATTTATCTGAGGTGGATGGTGTCAAAGTTATGAGTGGAGTGAGTTTGACAATGGTAAATAAAAATGCAATAATTATTTAGTAATAATAATTATTAACTAATTAAAAATGTATTAAAATATATTATATATATATCATTTTATATAGTATATTTAATGGTAGATAATTACAGTGTTAAATACATGTAATGGTCAAAGTAATAAACTACAAGCATTTAAAAAATTGAGCTGCCTTTTAGCTGCTGAAATTCAATCAACATTTTATAGCAATTGAGTGTATTAAAAGTACTTATATTAGATATATATTGAAATGGTCATTAATTATTTCATGAGTCAGAGAAAAAGAAGAATTTATTATGGCATAGGATTCTTACTGCCAAACTGATCACTTTGGAGAAAAAAGGGGAAAAGGTAGAAAAATATTCTAATCAAGAGAGAAAATAAGACCATTCAAATAAAGTAAGAGAGGATATATTTAAGTCACAAATAATTGTATAAAAAATTAAGTAGAGCTTAATATATATGTAAAAAAATGAATAAACCACTCTCCCCCAGGCTTACTTAAAAGTACTCTAAATGTTGAACAAAGGATCAAGAATAAAATGAATCTACCTGACATTTATAAGCATACTTTTGTCAACATTGTTGGTAATTCAGAGTAAAATTAATTTATCATTCAGATGGAATATGTCACTTAAGAGTTATTAAACTCATAATTAATTATACAATGCTGGAGACAACATCTCACTTTTAACACCTTGATTGTAATAATTAAAAAAGATTATGAAACTTTAAATTAAACATAGCTCAATGTATATGTAAACAAACAGAGTAAATCACCCTTCCTAGGCTATGACTTAAAAACATTCCAAATGTAAACAAAGGATGTATGTATAATATGTAGAAAATAAATAATAAGGAAATATATATATATATAATAAATAAATATATATCAAAACTTTGCCATCAACTAAACAGTTTTATTTTGATTATTTTTTAAAAAATAAGAATTGGAATGAATAATGTAGATGATAATAGTTGAATTAGGGCAGATATTCTATCAAAGAAAAATTTAGAATAATTTGAATTTATTGGATGTTAGCAACTAATAAATCCAGGGTAAGCAAATTTGGTTGTCATATTTACATATAATCTTTTTCATCTAAATATTTTAGCACAATGGTAATATTGAAACATTTTAGGGGTATATGGACTCATAAAATTATGTTACTTGATCTTAAGAATTTATTTGTTATTTCAGTTTTTAAAAATAAAAGAATAAATAAAGTTGCATCAATTATGATGAAGTATTAGTAGTATCCAATACAACATGCATTTTAAAGATTTTTATTGAATAGGTTGCTTCCAGTCATAAATGAATAATTACCCACAGATTCAAAGTAGTTTTATACAAACAACAAATTCTTTAGTCATGGTTTTTGCTAGCAGACAAATGCAAGAATGATTTATATGTTGCTTTTATTTAGTCAAGATATTTGACACATTAATTAAAAAAATACACGACTTCAGTTAAAATCAAATGGTTTTTCTATTAAAATTTATTTATATCATATAGCTTCTACATGAATGAATAAGAGGAAATGTTACTGCTATGGGTGGAAAATCTAAGTATTTGAAATGACAAATATGTTAAACAAGAATATATATATTAATTCCAATTTTATTTTATTTTTTATGCCAATGGTTTTTGGCATTGTTTACAGGAGGCTTCATAAAGTAGGCATTAAGATGCAATACAAGTTTAATTATTAAATTTTTCATTTGAATGAATTAAAAATATACACAAGAATTTCAATTTTTGTCTTCTGGATTTACATTATTTGATGAAGGTGAAAAAAGATCTATAGAATGTACTTACTCTTTTGAATGCAATATATAAAGATTTTGGTTTAGTAATTAATGTTCAAAAAACTTATCAGTCAGGTGTTAGAACAAAATGTTTAGGAACTTTTAATTTGGACAGTTATAAATTTGAGAATATGAGTCAATTTAAATATTTTGATAAACTTTTAAAATAGGGATGTGGATTTTGAAGGGTGAAGGGCAGCACAGAAATGTATTGCTGCTGTTTTTAACAAAATAAAGAGATATGGTATTTCAGTATAGTAATGGTATGACTACCACAACCTAATTTATTGTAGGAAAATGAGGATTGGATATTCTGTCGAATATAAAGGTCTTAAAAAATTCATTTAAGAATGCTAAGCCAAATTCTAAAAATGTGATGGAAAAATTATAAAACTATTTAGTTAGTTCTTCAACTTACTTGATGTGATACTATGGGGTCTACTTTGTGATTTTATAACTTATTAAATATTGCACCAATCTAGAGGAATCTTGCATGATTTTCTTATCTTTTTTTTTTTTTTATAAAATACTAGCCTATAAATTTTTGCTTTGTTTTTTTTTTAAAATATATATATTGCAATATAAAAATGCATAGAAATTCTGAATTGTAACTGTTTTTAAATCATGTTAGAAAAATGCAAAAAGAGGATAGGGTAATTAAAAGGTTACTGAGTTGGAAATTTTTTTTTTAATGAAAAGTAAAGATTTTTTGTAAAACAAGGTAAAATCTGATTTTGTAAATATATTTTAAATTATTTAATTGCAGTTATATAACATATTTTATTTATCATTTAATAATGGCAATTTAGATCAGTTATAATTATGAATTTGTTACACTTTTAGAATGTCATGTCAATTTCTATATATTTAACATGTAAAAAATAAAGTACAAAATACTATAGGTACAGCAAGAGAAATAAAATACTACTGACTTTGATAAATTTTTACCATTTCTCTTAAGTTTATTTTCACATGATAAAGTAGGTTTTAAATATATTTAAGTAACAAATGAAAAATAAATTTTAAAATAGCACAGACTAAAAGAATATATATATATAATAAAAAGAGAGAATAAATAAAAAAAAATAAGCAGGGGAGAGAGAGAAAAAGAGGGAGGATGAAGGGGATGGAGGGGGGGTAAAGGAAGAGAGAGAGAAAGAGGGGGAGAAGAGAGAGGCAGAGGAGAGATGGGAGAGAGGCAAAGGAGAGAGAGGGAGGGGAGAGTAGAAGAAATGGGAAGGGAGGGGGAGAGAGACAAAGGGAAGGAGAGCCTCCCATTAATTATCTTCTAAAAATATCAATGTACAATAATTATAAAAAAAGATAACTTTACTCAGTATTGAAAAATTTATTTATCCTTTATTTATTCATTGTCTACCAATCCTTTATATATATGCTAAGGATGTCTGCTTTATATTACTTAGCTCAATTTTCGCAATAAATCAATAAAGAATAATATAAACATACAATAATTTTAAAAAATTGACTTTTTATAGTGCTTTATAAATTATACTTTAAATAATAATAAAAATTCTCCAATTATAATAAATTACTTTTTTAAAAAATAATATTTTTTTATCACTTTACAAAAAAATATTAAAAATTATCTAATGCAATATTTTAAAGAATCCTTAAAATATATGCTTATTATGCTTTATAAATACAATACATGCTAATAACTTACAATTTTGTATAATAAATAGTTAAAATAGAGATGGCACTTTAGCTACCTTGGAGACAATACCAGTGACTTTTTTACTTAGACACACATATTATAATTATTACCATCATCAATAATAATATTTTTCAATGAAGTTTATTGACCACACACAAGCTTGAAAATGAGTAAATAGATAGAGCCATTTATGACAATACATAAAAAAATTGACAACAAAATCATAAATTTACAATATTTTAACCAGGATCAGTAACACCCTGGAGATTCCCACATACCAACATGATGATATTCATTAATTAAATTAGAAGTGCACGATTCTATTCAAGAGAGAGATAATCCATATATATATATGTATATGTATTACAAATGTTATACATAGAGCTCGCAAATAAGCTCTTAACAAGCTTTGCAGAATATCCCCAACCCCAGACTGGTTTCTGCTACTGGCATCCTCAGTGAGGTGCTAAGATATTCAAGCATTAGATTAAAAATACCAGGACAAGCCCAGCACTTTATCTAATGGATAACTATTAAGTAAAAAATCTGAAATGTTCAGACATCAAAATTAGGTCATGTGACATCTGACTTGATTTTTTTTATAATGTATTATAAATAGTAAGCTGGGAACTATATCTTTTGGAACTAATTATAATATATAAATGAATTTTATACACAATCATTCAAATGAGAAATGTATGATTCTGATCAATAGAATAAAATTTAATAATAATAAAACTCTTGATAAAAAAGGCATATCTAAATATAATATAACTTCTAAATAGCATGCCAGGAACAAATTTGATGGAACTTTTTGCTTATAAATGATTGTTATTTGTAATTAATCAACTTTGTTACATGTCTTTGCTGTTTTGATATGTCTTGGATATATATCAGAGTGTACACTTAATAATTAATAATACTAATTAGTTTATCACATGAAAACATATTTAAAATAAAACACTAAACGTTGATTATTCAGTAGTATAATTTACATTTTGAATTACAAGTGTCAAACTAACTCAACTCACATCTTTGACACCATCTATTTTAGATAAATACAGTAATGACTATTACTAATCATTTTCTAAACTAAAGATTGTCTCTAGTACAGGTATAAACTTTAAAACTCATTTACAGATTAATATAGTTACTTAATTTAACAAAATCAGATATATTAATCTTTAATTGAGTTTTAAAGTCTGCTTAATTAAAAAATAATCAGATATATTAATCTTTAATTGAGTGTTGAAGCTTATATCTGTGCTAGCGACAATCTTTAGTTTAGTAAATGATTTATAATAATTATTACTGTATTTAGCTAAAGTGGATGGTGTCAAAGATGAGGGTTTGGTTAGTTTGTCACTTGTAATTCAAAATGTAATAATTTAAAATAGATAAATATTTTTATGTAATAGAGATATATATGAGAGATAGTGACCTCGATCAACTAAAGAGTGCTGGTTCAGCAAAAAATGCATCGGGGGGGGGGGAGGGGGTCATTTGTCTCTTATTATATCTTTATAAATTTAAAAGAATATGTGGTAGTATTGAGGTCATTTAATATATTTATAACATAATTTAGTGTAAAAGGTTTTTTTTTCTTCCAATATTATAGTTGATAACTCACGTATTATTATTTCATTTAAGTAATAATAAATATAGAAGTCACAAAAACATTTACATTGCACTATATTATTTTATTCTATGAACATGTGAGAAACCATGGGTCATCATCATCAACTATTATCAATCCACTGCAGAATGAAGGTCTCTCCAAATTCAACCCATCTTTGATCTTTAGCTTCTCTTCTCCACATCACCCCTGCAGACTTTCTTATTCCATCCATCCATCTCACATGTGGTCTCTTTCTGGATCTTTTACAATCTCTCAGAATCCAGTTTAAAATTTCAATTGTCCATCTATTATCATCTCTTCTAGTAATATGTCCAGTCCAATTTTATTTCAGTCTTTTAATTTTTCAATGATGTCAGTAACACCTGTTTGTTCTCTTACCCATATATTGTGTTTTCAATCTTTTCTTGTTACTTACAGCATGCATCTCTCCATACTTCTTTGAGTGGTCTGAAGTCTCTGTATTGCTCTTCTATTAAGTGTCAAGTCTCAGATCCATAAGTAAGAACTGATAAAACACATTTATTAAAAACCTTCCTTTTCAAACACATAGGCATATTTCCTTTTAATATCAAGTTATTTCTACCAAAAGCACTCCAACCAAGTTTAATTCTAGTAAAATAATATATTTATTTGATTGAATATGTAAATGAATAAATGATAACAGATTTTCTAAAAAACATTTAATGACCAACTTAAACATGAGTTTGTAAAATGTGAACACTGTTTAAATTGTAAATGTTTAACTCAAAGACACTCTAAAGAAGCACATTTTTTTTGATTTCATATTACAGATATATTAAAAATAAAATACAATGAAAATCTGTGCTTATACAACTTATTTAAGGTCTTTAAAAAAGAGAAAATTGTTGCAGAAGATGGTAAAAGATAGCATGGCAACATATTTTCTATATGAGGATTTAGTTGTGACTCAAACATTGATTTGTATAGTCATAACAAGCCACATGTCAATGTATTGTTATTTTGTCCTTTTTTTTCTTGGAGTTGAATGACTATACTCATTTGTCATCAGCTGCAGATGAGTGCAAGACTAATTAGGTAATGGTTATTGAAGCTTGTATTTGTTTCTTGGATGATCATGTAATTTCCAAGTAATAGCTGATTAATTTCTTATAGATATTGATAATATCTTTCATTTTAGACTAAAATCTATACTAAGTTTTATCTTCTCTTTTATTATATTATTTAATTATCTTATTTTTATTTTGTCTTACTTTCTTCCATTTGATTTGTTTATACTTTTTATTATTTAACAAAATGATGAATATCTGTTCTTATTTTTGTTAAGAACATAAAATCACTGATGTTTTAAATCACTGAAATTAATCTATTCCAGTGCTATCTATTCTGGAGATTTAGATATATCACTACCATCTGGAGTTTACTATTTACTTAAATCTACAATAGATGGCTCTGATTAAAGTGTACATTGTGAATTATTACTCTAACTAAATTATAATTAATATCTGTATTAATCTACAATCATGTAAGATTATGTTGATGATAATGGACCCTGTTCATATCAATAATAAAACCATTATTCCAAACTGTGCAAGAAAAAGTAATTATAAACTTCTCCTACATTATGTGGAAAACTTTATGAGTAAGCAGAATGTCATTTATGATAATAATAGTAATAACAATAATATGATTAATTTGAAGAATTTAAGTGAAGAATTTTTAATTTTGTGGAGAATATAAGATTTAGAAAAACTGGGTAAAAAAGAATAACTTTATACATTCAGATGTTTATATAACTGAAGTGTGTTGCAGTATAATAATGAATGACTTTTCATATCACGTTCAGAAATTTTCAGGTGATTGACAAGTTTCCAAGAAAACTCTCCATTTTTAGTTGGTTCATAATTATTTCAATACTTCAATACACTATTTCCAATAAAGTTCTTTTTAAAAAGTATTTTAATAGTTTCAACTGATTTTCAGGCTTCTTCAGAAAAATGGTTTTAAAATAAATAAAAATATAAAGAAATTTATATATACATTTAGCTGACTCATAGTTAAACCAGATGTAATTACTATTAGATGCAATCAAGCTACTTTTAAATCCGGACAGTCATGCTAATTCTGCATATTCATAATATTCTAAATATAGTATATAGAGATAGTTAATAATTGCCTTTTTTTTACATTCTTTGAAGTAGTATTTATACTGATGCAACTATATACAACTGTGGTCTGCATGATCTTACATCAAATAAACATATCAGGAAGTTTTCTGATTATACCAACAAATGTTTAAGTAGCAATAATTTACTTAATTTATACAACTCCACAATTTCTGACTCATAGAGTTATTGGCCTCATATCAAATCTAAAGTCTCAAAGTTATTAAAGTTTTTTTTTTATATATAATTTCAGCTGTTAGATTGATAATCTATTAAAAGTTGTTGCTAGATATATTATTGCAGCTAGTCCAAAACTCATCATTGTTAAAACCAATAGCCATAAACTAATGTAATATTTAGTATCTAATAATACTCCAGATCACATTTATGGCTTTGGGACAAAGAGAATATACTGCATTACTGCTTCTAGAACAATTATCCTAGACCAATGACAAAATATTTAAAAAACACAATAACATTGATATATATATATAAATTATTCCTTTGTAATATTGTATATATTTCAACATTAGTGGCAGACATTAATCTATAATTGGAAACATTTTGCAGTGCTCCATGGTGCAGATGCTAATTGATTATAAGTTGACTGCTAATTTTTTTAATTTAAAAGAAAAGACAATTTGGATGCTAATTATTTTCAACTACTTAATAGAAAACATAATATTAAAAATCAAAAACCCCTAAACACTTAATTTTTCCCCTCAAAAATATTGTAGCATAGAAACTTTAATGAAAAAGTTGAAGCATCTTTTCATATATTATTAAGTGTATTTATTTTATCTTAAAAATTCTTTTAAATATGGAAATACCTATTCACATTTATTTATAAAAATTTTATCCATGAGATATATTCATGCATAGTTTCATTGGATCTTGAATTTTAATATTATTCACATAAATTTTATAGTAATTAATGATGATATTTATTATTTGCATTTAGCTTTATTTTCAAATATTAGAAATTATTACATTCTATTTCTAATGCAGATAAACACATTAAACATGGATATATTGATGAGACTAATAATTATTAGAGAATCAAGTCAAGTAGCTTTATTGTTAAGTCTGGAAAAAAATATTGATATCTTCTGATATCTAAGGGGGAAATATGTGAGAAGTGAATGTAACTATAAAGTAGATTGAGTGTGCTGGTAATATTTTTCATGGAAATGTTTTCCTCCAAATAAGGCACTTTATTCTCTAATTACTGTTTTATTATTTGTTACTTTGCTTCTAAATATTTATAAAAACAAAATAAAAAAGAATATTTAATAGTAATGCCATAGCTAGCTTTTTAATTGTAAACCAAAATAAAGGTTTGGACATTTTCAATGTATTATTTTTATTTATAGTAGAATAATGTTCCAATTTCCTAAATACTTCTCATGTTTTAATAATAAATTTGAGAAAATATAAAATTATTATAGTATAATAAACAGTGATATTCATTAACATATTTTAAAAGTAATATCTGACAGAGTAAATTCAAATAAATCCAAAATCAAAAAGATCTATGGATTCATATAAGGATGAGAATATAATAGCATTACCATCTTAGGTTTACAATAGATGGTCCCTGAATATGATAAAAATAACTAATCATACACTTAATAAAACAGGCAAAATTCTCCATACTTAACAGTTATGAGCAAGCATAAAAAATGGTGATCATGTGATGTTTGGTGGTATAATCATACATTTATAGTAACTATGAAACTTTCTTTTATTCTAACAGTGAGGGATGCTCATTATAAGTAAGTAAACTGCTTAATTTATGTGAAAGTGTGTGGTTTTAACAATTACAACTTAAATCATATGTTTAAGTAATCAAAACATTTGTTATTTGTCAAAATAACTATCATTGTGAACAATATCATTAAATACTTTAAGAATACGATGAAAAAATTAAAGCTATGTAAATTTTATTTCCAAAACAGTCTACTTCACTCCCCTCTCAATATATATATATATATATTGATATTGTATCTGCTGGAATGATTTCAATTAGCTATAAAAGATTTCAAATTTAAATTTGACACACACACATATATATATATATATACAGAGTTTAGTAATGGAGTAGGCAAGTTGTCAAAAATGTAATGATTATTGAGTCCGAAGAGCTTTTCAATGATGCATATTTAGGAACCATTTTAGATTTATTTTGTCAGTGAGCATATACAATTCACTCATTCCTTGTCTTTAAAACGAATCAGAAACTGTGTTTTAGATATTGAAAGAGCAGAGTGATGCCAGGTATCTGGAATAAAATTTCACTATATATATATATATATATACACACACACAATTCACATAAAATGTTTTTCATCTTTGACATTTTAAAAATCTTTCATTTATAGATCTTTTATAACAATCTAAGCACTTTAACAAATTGAACATTATATGGTCAATGGATAAAGGACTTTTTTAAAAACATTTTCCTGAATATTTCTTCTATTTTATATTAAATTTAAAATATATCAATCCAAATATAATAAACATTTATTATTTGAAATTGTTAACGTAAGCTTAAGTAATTTTTCAAAAAACATTTTATAAATTTTAATAAATATCAAATCGAAAAACTACTCTTTAGGGTTAAAATACATGATTTAAAAATCATAACTTCGAATATTTTTTAGATATGCATTGATCTCATATTATAGATAAATTAATGTTGCACATTCTATAACAGACAATAAACATGCCAATTTATTTAAGATAAGCTACAGCTTTATTCGAGAGTAAAATAAATATTGAATTGTTATTACAGATCATAAAAGTATATAAAATATTCTGTTTGAAATGACTGCTATAATAACTAAGTTCATTTTAAACATCATTAACATAAAACATCAAAGATCTTCAATAGTTTTTTTTATATTAAACAACATACAAATTAATACTATATTAAACTAGGATACTGGATATACACTAAAGTCAAGCATTGGTGGCCTAGGGGTTAGTGTAATTTGTCTTCCACACAGCTGGTCTGGGTTCGCATCTGTCGATGCATTTGACATATGACACAAAAAAAGAGGATAAAGGCTACTGAATGTAAATCAGCATGATATTAAACGACTTAAAATTGCAACCTGCACATTGTAATATGTTGGAAGAGTGATGGATTAGAAAGCCAAATATTTTTAAGTTAAAGCTCTCTCTCTCACTTCTAATGATTGAACATCACCTGATCTCCCAAGAAACAAATCATTTATTTATTAGCACAGTTTAAAGTAATATAGGAGTGATGAATTCAAGAAGTAAAAATCTCTGAATTAGACTTTAACTCACTCATTGGATGTCACATGGCTTTTTATATCACAAACTATCCAATTATTATCATTAATAAGCTTCTAGTAATTTAACCAACCTTACCTTTTTTCAATTTTCCTCAGCTAGGAATCAATCAGTGAACTATCATCTCTTAACACTGTCATTCTGTCATTACATTAAATAAACCTGACAAAACAATGTTTTATACTAATTGTTGAATATGAACACATTTTAACATATTTGGAGACCAAAATATTTAATGACTACGTAGTAAAAAAAGTTGATGTTTGAATGTGTTTTAAAACAAATGATGTACTCAAAATATATCTCTTGTAAATACTTCTGATAACTCTGTCACAGAAATATAATGATTTTTTAAAGAGATATAATTGCTGCCTTCACAATAGCATTCAACCCTGAAAATGCATTAAAGTTGTATTTAATATTTTCAGTGTTATTTTCCAAATAAATTGTATTAGTATTGCGCTTAATTAAAATATTTTTTGTATAAGTTTAAACTAGGCATGTCAAACTTGTTTATGACCAAGGACTACATGAACTATTCAAACTCATTTATGGTCATATTGCAACAAAATGCAGAAATTAAAACTAAGCACATTATTTACTATTAACACTATGGTTTTGCATATAAAATAACATGTGATGGAAAGTACAGAAGCTGTTTTCGAAACCAGCATCAATTAATTTAATAATACTGCGTCATATTTTTGAAAAAACTTGACAACATTTCTATTAACCAACTCTTGAAAATATGGTTAAATTTGTTGAATTGTAAATACTTTTAAAATTGGTTGTATAGTCTGGTTCATTAACCTTGAACTTTTCGCAGCCTTATTGTTTTTTAAAATTTTAAATAATTGTTCACAAAATATATACTACTGAACATGGTCAAAATATGCGTAATGACACAATATATTGGGAAATCAGCCAATTGAAAATAGTTATAAAAATTTGGAATCCCAATATCATTGAATTTCCATTAATACACAGAGGTTAAACTCTCCACACAGTAGCATCACTCAGTGCAAGCCAGAGTAATCAATGGATGCATGAAGGAGCTCCTCACTGATGAAAGCCACAAGCTAGAAACTAGTCTGGGGATATTGGATGAGTAGGCACTAGATAAAGATTTTATGCAGAAACCTTCATGCATCTATTGATTAAGCTCCTCACTGGTGAAAATCACAAGCTAGAAACTAGTCTGAGCATTTTGGAGTAGGCACTAGATAGGGATTTTATGCACAACCCTTCATGTATCCATTGATTACTCTGACTTGCACTGAGTGACACAATTGTATGGAGAATTTAGCCACTGTGTAAATAGCTTGTGTAAGCATAAAAAATGATGATCATGTAATGTTTAATGATTTAATTTCAATTAATTCCAGTTGTAAATTATACCATCCATGATTTGAATGTTAATTAATCAAAGAGATGTAAATAGATAAAATTGAATCTCACATTTTTTTAAATCTGAAAATCTTCTTTTGAATTCATTTTTTAATATTGCAATTTGACTAGCATATTTTGAAAAGTTCAACCTGGATGATTTTTATAATGGTGACTGAAAACATTCAATATGAGATATATTTAAATTTTGAAGTATTTTCCAAAGAAATAACTTTTGTTTGAAAACATTAATATTGTTAAAAACATTGTGATTACATGACCTTTGCCTTGTAGTTTAAGATTAAGTTGGCTAAGGTAATTTATAATGTCAACTGAAAAAATCAAGTCCTTTATCTATTGATCATCTTGAAATATTCTATAGTCATAATTTTTTGATTTTTAAAAAAATGTAATTCTATCGAGGAATTTGAAGAATTGCTTCAAAACATTATGACTGAAAAGCCATCTAATTTATGTATATAATAAGGACATGTATTAACTTTCTATGTCTTCTAAAAATTTAACAAAATAATGATAATTGAGAGCACATCTATGAATATACAGTTTTAGTGACACTTTTCAGCACGTCCAATATTTAAAACTTTGGAGCACAATGTTTGCTGATGGGTAATGCAATGAAAATGTTGAAAATAGTCATTACCTTCTTTGAATTTTTCTTTTAACTTTGTAACAACTCTTTTGAGAACCAGTTGTGCCAAGAAGAGCACTAGCTTTTTTAATGGTAAATTGTATTTAATCAAAACTTTAATAAGATTGTCAAAAATATCAACACCTATAGTTATATCATGCACAGAATTAAATTCTAGAAGTTTTTCACTAAATTTCAACTTTACATCACATCTGTGAATAAAAACAGCTAATGGAGTGGTGCATTCATGCTTTCATCAACTGCAATATAATAAATCTTGAATATTGGAATTATTGATTTCAGTTGATTCCACAAATTCTCAGCTATATCATCAATTCTGCTAGCAAATGTATTTCAAGATAAACTTATATTTTTGAGACTTCTTTAACTGTTCTGGTCACAGAAACTTTTGCTTTAACAATGCATTGACAAATAAATTTCTCTTCAGCAAATGGCTTTTACTTGCTTGTAATTAAATGGGCTAATAAACTGCTAGTTTTAACAGTAGCATCATTATTCTTAGTAGGCTTCATAAATACACTTTGTTGTTTTCTGAGCTTTAATTCTAACATTAAACATATTTATCATAGCATTCTTTATGATTTGTATCGTAATGTCACTTGAGATTATAATCTTTGCAAATGATAATGAAGTTTCTACATATCAGAGCTAAAATTTTATTTTTTTCTTTAATAAAAAAATATTATAATTTCCATTTTTCTTGAAAACTGCAAGAGACTTCTCTAGTGCATAATTTTTTATTTATATTGATAGAGGGTTTTGACATTATTGCAAATTTTAAATAATTTCAAAGAAAACATTACTGGCATACTTTCATTCACATTCAAAACCCAGTTAAACTGTCAGAGTGACACAAATCTCAGCAGCATTTTTTTAAAAAATATACAGTTTTAGGGACATACAAGTATTTTATTTTACCAAATATGTGTTAGCTATTAAGTTTAAAAAAATAAACCAATTCTAAATTTCATTCAGAAGCTTTATTTATTTATATTTTAATGTAAATAAATAATTTAGTGATGTATATAATTGTAATCTTGTGGAAGGAAATTAACTTTCACAGATGTGCTGTTAGATTAAAATTTATGCACAGTCACCCATAAATATGTGTTTATAGCCATAAATGCAACAATTATACTTAGAGCTTATTTTTACATAAACCAACCCTTACAGAATGTGCCTAAATCAGGACTTGAATTTATTATGAATTTGATATTTCAATTGACAACTTATTTGCACAATTCAAAATCACATCTACTTATAAATGAAAACTTTTTATTCTCTGTGGTATGTAAACTAAATTTGTACAAATAATTTGTCAAATAAAATAACAGGCTCATAATAAGATCAGGTCTGGATTTAAGCATGGCCAAAAGTTGGTTTATATAAAAATAAATTATAAGCATAAATGTTAAACTTATTCTTTTAAAACATTTATTGACAAGTGAGTGCATGTAAATTTAATCTACTAGAGCATATGTAAAGGTTACTTCCCTCCACAAGATTACAATTGTATTATAAAGTGTAAAAGTTGTTATACTCCAAATATTGTCATAGTTTGTTTACATTCAGCATATTTATGTATGTCATTGGGATTTTGGCAAAAGGATAAATGTTTAGGATCTTCCTTTGACAAAACTGCATGCTGTGAAGTATTTATAGAGATACAGGATCCTGCCCTCCTGAAAAGCATGCAATATGACATTTTGTTTTTTCATATTAATGACTTAATACAAAAAAATAATAGATAAATTAGAAATATAATTAATTTTGCAGAATTTTTTTAAAAAAAAAAAATAATAAAAATATATGTAAATATTAAATATGACCATTACTTGTCAGCGATTTTGTTTTTTAACATTTATTCTATGACCCTGAAACTTTAAATTAAAAAAAAAATTATCTGCCAAATTTGATAAACAGAATAATGCATAAGTATCATTTACTTAATTCATTTATTAATTAAAGTGAAAGACTTAAAACCTCTCGCATGCACTTTTAGAATGCTTGCGCTTAATAAATAATATTTACATACGTTAATTCATTTATGTATGTATAATCATTATTTTAAAAAATCCAGTCAGTATTCTCAAAAAATATATGATCATTATGATGTTTTGTCAATGGGCCACATGCAGCCCGTGGCCCACATGTTTGACATGTTGTTTTAAAGAAATTAATTGCATTACAGGCAGAATATAGTTAATATGACACATTATTATTCAATAAAAAATTATAAAGGGCTTTTATACTGAATTTAATGTTTTTTATATAATTATTACTTTTTAATGACACATTTCAAAAAATAAATAATGTGCAGTAAATAAATTGATATATAAATATATTTTAAAATATAATAAAAGAGAAAAAGATATTTATGTAAATTAATAAATCCACTTGTTAGGACGATCATGTTTTTATTTTGTCTTTAGATACACCAAAAATTCAAGCTCAAAACTTTCTAAAGACAATTGATAAAGAGGAAGATTTTTATTTAAATAAGCAGACGTAAAATAAACCGTTTTAAAAACATTTTGTTGAAATAAAAACAAAAGAAGAATGGGAATAAGTGTCATTTTTTCATTTTGTCTATTATTTTGATTATACCAATCCAAATTTACAAAATGTATATATCTATAAAATACAACTTAATCAGTGTTGACTGACAAGAACAAATAATTTTTTGCATAAAATTGCCATATAGACAAAACATATGATTTATATTACGTTTAATATGTGTGTAATCAGCCATGCATGGCCACTTTAACAACATGGGAGATTTATATCGAAGAGAGAACAGGTCAAAATACTGCTGAATTATTTTTAATTATTGCAATTGCATACTTTAATTCTATAACAACATATAATAATATTAAAAATTATTAATAGATAATATAAAGCTAAATAAGCATTTATTTTATATAGCGTATGTTTACAATTGTATACATTCAAGTGTTAATAATAAATGAATACTTTCTCACCAATACAAGATATTAGTATTTATGCAGGAATAAAAGGAATCTCTTATTCCTACGACTCAAATGCTTATATATGAGCAAATCTGAAGTACTGGCAAGTAAAGCGTGAGGATGGAACCATCACTTTAAATTACTATATACGATGTCTGAATGAATGACGTGGGTGAAATTGTCTAGAATTTACTAAACGTCATTCCAACTGAAACTTAATCATATATAAATAAGCATTTATTTTATATAGCGTATGTTTACAATTAATTAGCTTAAAAGGCTGATATTTGAAAGCTAAATATTGTTTTAATATAAAGCAGAGCACATATTTTTCAAGATTTGAATAGAATCCTTAACTTATCACTGTATTTTTTTTTCATAAAAATATAATAGTGGTGTGTGCATGTGTGTAAAATATTAAACAAAAATGCTTAAAAACAGACAATTAAAACAGACAAAAAACCTTGCTGAGTTTCATCAAAACCACATCTAAAAGTCTTCAACTTTGTAAAATGAAAATTTTATTGCTTGTATTATTAAAAAATAAAACAATAATTGAAAGATTGATTGTTAAGGAGGAGCAGAAGGATCTGTTCTATATGATGAGGGCATCTATTTTATTAAGGTATGTTTAATATTTTTGTGTCAAATTTTATAACAATAGTGTTACTTTTTAAAAAAAAAAAGATTATAGTAAATTTTTCATGTTAAGTGACATTTTACTTAAACAATTAGACACAATTATTACTCACATATTCATTTTAAAGGAATTGAACTCCTCTTAACATAAATAAAATTACATGTTCAGCACAATAATGTGATTTAACCTACTATTAATAACAAATGATCAGATGATATCATTTTATTCTCATAGCTTATAGACTTGTTGCATTAGACATAGAATTTTACATATATTCTTAGTTCCTTCTTATGTAATCAATTATCATAAGATCAAGCAAAGATGAAATTGTCATGGTTAAGCATAAGACATTTATTCAATTAAACCATTTTTTATGATTTTCTTATATTTGGGACAATATACTTTTTCCTCAACAATAAGATACTCTTAATAAGAAAAAAAAACTATTTATAGAAATCGTAAGAATAGTAACAAAAAGACTTTCACAGATAAAAATGTAACCAAATAAATATTATTTGGAAGGAAAACATGTCATATGTCAGTATCAGAAATAACAAATAAACATTCATTCGTGTATCCTATAGTTCTTGAATCTATAACAACGTGACCATTATGGTAAGTGAAAAAGACCTTCATGAAAATATATTTTGTTTATTTATTTTCATTTGATTGATAATTATTTTATGTTTTTATTTTATTTCAATGACAGACAAGTTCATATCTATTAATCTAAGTTTCAAATTTTTTATGTTACCATCAAGTGCTTAAAACATTCACTGGATAAAGATTTAATTAGTTCTTCATTTATGGAGAAAAAATATCAAAAATTTATACCTATTTTTACAATATATATATATGTTTATAATGTTATTTGACAGAAAGGCAAATGAGGTATGTAAATAATAAAAACATGCAACTAAAAAAGAATGATCACTGATGATTGTAACTAGCCATTATTTTTTTACATCCCCATTTTATAATTTTCTCAATGCCCATTGATTATAAAAATATTTTTGGTCTTAAATAAAATTTGCCTTCATTGACAATATGATTTCTAAAATATGGTTATTCCATTCACTTTTTAAAATAAATAAATAATAGCCCTTAAAAATATTCTTCAAAAAAGCAATTCTTGTAATAATATATTAAAGTTTATTCAGCCAACATTAAGTTCTAGGGATAATGAAAAATGACATTTTACCTAATAATAAAATTTTCAACATAATATATATCTTAATCCTGATACTGAAAACAATTGACTGCCAAATTGCAATATAAAAAAAAATCTTGCTTAAAAGATAAGTAATTAAAACAAATTTCTATGGAGAATAAATAGTTCATTATTTTAAAATCAAAATATATAAAACTTCAATTAAAAAAATAAAAAATTGCAAAAAGCTTTTAATTAATGGAGAAACATTTTACTAAACACATTATTACGATAGAATGACATTCTATCGTAATTATAATCGCACGCAAGACGTTATAAAATAAATGCTTAAACACATTATTGCAAAAAAAAAAAAAAAATTAAATTAATTTTTTCATTGATGATTTACCCTTTTTTCTTACATAGCAAGAAACTATTTCCTGAATCACATTTAATTAAATACAAGTATTAAAAAAAAAAACAAGAAAAATTATGCATTTTACAATTTACAAAAAAAAAAAAAAAAAAGTAGTGTAAATTTTAAAATTTATTTTTGATACACTTTATGTTTTATTGTCAAAGTTTTTTTTATTTTTGTGGTATATAATCAATAAAACAGATTTTTTTCTTGTACTGTCATAAATTAAAAAAAAATACTGATCAAATTTATTTATTTTATATAAATATAGTGAAATTTAAAAAAAAAAAACTGATAAAGAAACGTAATGTATAGTTGATTACTTACATTTTAATAATGTAAATGAATAAATATTTTTTCAATGATATAGTAAAGGTATATTTTTCAATATTTAAGTAAAAGCTGCCATTATCGGAAAACAAACTACAAGATTATTGATTTAAAATCGAACAAGTACATGAATTTTTAACTTAATGAATGAAATCATTTTTTAATATCTTTTTTGTTTTCAAAATAGTTTACAATTGCTATGAGTTTATTTAATAATTTATGATTAACATATTTTTTTTCAAAAGCTTAATCCAAAAAATTAATTAAATGAATCTATTTTAAACTTGATGTACATGATTGAAAATTATTGCAGTAAATGAAACTGGCATTTTTTTATATTTTGTAATTGTTAATGATGAAAATCTACTTTACTTTCGATATGTAATAAATGAAACTATTAACTGCCTTGCAAAAAAACTAGATAGAAATCAGATAAAGTTTATTAATCATTATTTTAATTTTATAGTCAAAATAGTATTGTATACTGTATAATGAATAAACTCATACATTATTAGTGTCAATGTTGTTATTTTATTTTCAGTTGATGTAGCTTTAATGAAGTGAGTATCCTATGATATCATCAGTCTTATAAAATGCTGCCATTTTTTAATGGTGGATAAATGACAGTTATTATTAAAAAATATATTCTGAAATTTTTTAAAAGATCATTATAATGAATAATTGATTGTAAACTGGGTAAAATGTATATGAAAGTAGCCTATAAGTATTTTTTTATGCAGTTTAATACAATATACTATTGTTTTCATGATTATAATCAATTGTTATTATCATTCTTAACTGCTACTTTTCTATGTAGTTAATGAAATATGAAATGCTAGAAAAGACAAAAAAATAAAAGGATAAAAAATGAAGAAGAAAGACATTGCAAGTAGAGGTAAGATGAAACATAATATGAGAATCACAATCAATATATCTAAAGAATACTTCTACTTTTTAAAATAAAAACATTTAGAGAAAGTATTTACTTAGAGAAAGTATTTACTGACTATCAGTTATTTTACTTATAAGCAGGTATATCATAATAATATAAATTTTTGATGTTATAGACTGAACATATGTGATATAGTGTTCAAGGGCAAGAAGCAATCAAAATTAAAGAAGCATAAGATATGTTTCTCTGTTCAGAAATTAGTTTAAAACATTTAATAAAAGGAATAATAAATCAATATAAAATGAGGATTATTTTTGGAATCTTTGCAAAATAAAAAATATTAGTTTCAGTTCTGTTTATATAGATAAGTTAATAAAATCAATGAAAATCAGATCTTCTGATGTAAAATGAATAGAAATTATAATGAAGAAGTTGCAAGTATTAACTAAGTAGATGAAAATTGCTCAGAAAAACTATTACTGAGATATTTGGCAATGAAGGTGAAATAATATTAAATCTATGCTTTTTATTACTCAAAAGTAAGTTCATTGGTCTTTAAAATGATTATACACATTAGGTAGCAGGGGGAAACTATGAAGTATATATATATATATTAATGTGAAAAATGCAAAAATAGAGTTTAAATATAAATTTATTAAGATTTATTGCACAATAAATTTTAGTAATTTGATATTTAAATTCTGCTTTAGTATTTTTCATGTAAATATTTAAAATGGCAGAATATCAAAATGTAATTACATATAGATATATTGTAGCCACAAGGCTACATTATTGTATTAATAACAATAGTTAGCAGCATGATTCTTAAGTTTAGAATTGGTAATAATGTATAATTTATTTTATTAAATATTCCCTCTCCCACGAAATGATAATATAAAAATTCTAGACAATTTTTTTAAAAAAAAGTTCTAGTATTAAAGTCTTTATTCCTTCAACCATCTGGTTCATGAATTCGCAAGTGTGTGTGACTTAATTTCATTACAGCTCAGAGTTTGAGGGACTGTTTTCAAATTTATCCCAATAAAGTTATTTTAAAATAAATTAGAATAAGTGGTTACATTAATTTATTTCTTGCTCACAGTACAGTTTATAAAAGTTTTTGTTTCATCAGATATGTTAGAGCATAATGATTAGTTATATGAATATAGGAGTTTATGTTTGTGTTTGGATATCCATATGATAATTCTGTATGGTGCAAGTGTATCATGCTTAAAGTCCACTCACTGCAACTTGTCTTGATTATGATAAAAATAGTTTATAAATGACTGGTACATTAATACTACTATATGGCCAGAGCATTTAATACAGATCAGCATGTTTCAGTATTTCAATATAATTTTCATATTATGAGTTATGGATTAGCAGTTAAGAATGTGCACCCAAATAACTGTCTTATATTCTTCCCTGAGTTTGACAGTGGCTAAAATTTAGCCTGTTTTATAGTGTACCTCCTTTAAATCCAGTCACAAGTTTGAATGTTGATTTTATGATTATTGATTTCATGATTAATGATTGTTTTGACAACTGATGAATTGTTAATAATTGTTTTGACTACAGATCAGTTTTTAATGATTAGTATTCTTTTGTAATGCTGGAGATGCAACTTGTGGTTTTGTTTATGCTGATTCTCTATTAGTATTCACTGTATTCCTTTTATATTTAGTTTGATTAAATATTTTATGGGCACAATGATGTTGTACCATATCCCCTGTTGTCTTTTGTGTACCATTACAAATGGTGACACAACTGTCAGCCCAAAGATACTCATGTTCTTGTAAGCAATATACCGAGTGATCACATAACTTGAACCTAGTTCAATATTAATAAAGTAGTGAAGTGAGGGGGAATAGAACATTAAACTTATTAAAGAAGAATGCTTTCCATTATTAATGAAAATTGATCCATTTGATAAAAAACCTTCCCATTTTATGAGGAAAAGAAATTAGAAGTAGCAATTTTTTAACAAATTTGTCAAAAGATGTTAAAATCTCCAATAATATTACAGAGAAAAAATGAAGATAAGCATTAAATTTAACACTAATATTAAAATATTAATCTATTTATAATTGTGGGATCAGGATGAATGTAAACAAAGACTCCATTAAGCACTACTTCTTTATTGAGGCAATGTAATGACAACAAAATCTACATCAATATACATAATTTTAAAAGAGTAAAAAGGGATTCTCTTATCAATAATAAATCATGTACCTGCTGAAGGGGAGTCAGATGACTTTTAAAAAGCAGAAAACTCTTTACTTATCAAATAATCAGAAGGATCAATACATGAACCACTGCATATTTTAGTTTCCAGAAATCCTATAACAAACAGTTGAATAATATTACATCATTGATTTAAAGAAAGAAAATTATTGATTGAATTAAAGCTTCACATGTTGAAAGATATAATTTTGATTATCATTAATAATTATCGATATATATATATATATATATATCGATAATTATTAATGATATATATATATATATAATTTCTCCTTAAAAACAATTCCCACTCCAATTATTTTGATTAGACAATAATAACACATGTATTGAACAAAAATTGTAATAATATATCCAGAAATAAAATATTTTATTAAATATCATAAATCATATAACCAAAGGCACCCATAAATAATATTACCAAAAGAACACCATCACCCACAAATCTATTAAACTTATGGATAAAATTTACAAAAGAATAATACAAACTATCTACAGTAAGTAAATGACCTACATTGCAAAACTTTAAAAATTTACATAATACAGCAGAAGCATCTCTCACAGAATATTTGCCATTTAAGAAAGGAAACTATTTCTAGGTCATTCACATATATGGTCAAGAAACTACATTACATGGACCTTAGACCACCATCCTTTTATTAGAGTTTCAACAGCCATCTAAACACAAACTGAAACAGTTAGTGGAATATATATGTTGGAGCCAGCATACTCACATTACAGAGATAAGCTGTAAGCAGGTGATCCTTATAACCTCGCAAAAATGCAGTTTCAAGAATGTGATTACAATGATAAATTTACTTTTATGGAGTTTTCAAGTAAACTTGAATCAATACCTGAATCCAGTCACCCTTGTCTTCATGAGATAACATACTTTATTTATGGGCACCTAAATTATTTTACTTCTAAATCTTAAGCAAATCTAGTCAATTTCATTTTTTAAGAAATATATACAATATAAAGCTTATATTCAATATCTCTAATAATTTTTTTAAAGAAACAGAAAAACTCTCAACTTTAGAAAATTTAAGACCAATATCAATGAGTTCATTGGTATAAAAGTCTTAGAGGCAGTCCTAAAAGATAAAATCAAGTCTTATCAATGCTTTCAAAATATCAATTTGCTAAGAAGGGTTTCTACACTAATCAAGCAGCAGTTTTTTTATTTAGAATAGTCATTGACATAATCAGAAAAAAACAAAATGGTCCAATGATGATTCAACTGGATATAAAACCAGCCTTTGATATGGTTTCTGTAGATTATCTGATTAACACCCTTGCTACACCACCATTTCTATAGCATATATTTAGGTATTGATAAATCTACATAGGAGTAGAGTGGTGCAATCATCCCCAATTTTTCAATATACTAAAGTTCTTCATTAAGTACAATTCTTTTCTCAATGTACATAAACCCTCTGTTGAAAACTATTGAAAGTGATTTACCTATCATATACTTATCAAGCCTTCAAACCAGTATTAAAAGTGTTGCTTATATGGATAATATTGCAGTTTTTAATCATCCAGAAAAACAAATGTTGCTTGTATTAAAATTACTTCAAGATTACAAATACAAACTCATATTCAATATGAAAAAATTATGAGCTTGGCAAATTTGCACAGGATTTGGTATTGAAGATCACTTTAAGGGAACACCTAGCCATTTTTTAGGTTTCCCATTTCATTTTAGTCATGCACAAATGAAAACAGACATACAGAATAACATTACTAATAAAAATAATGAACATTATCAATTCCCATCATTGATAAAGCATATCTCTCTATTGCAATGACCTCATTATACAATATGCTAATTATGTCAGGAGTCATATATTACATCCCTATAATAAAGTTTACTAAGAAGTTTACTGATTATATCCATACACAATTAAATAAGTTCTCTGTAAAAAGATTGCAGCAATATTAGTCAAAAGGCTTCAATGTCATACCATAATGGATCTTAGCCTGTGTTCAATAAACTTATTTAGAATTCAAAAATCACTTAAAATCATCTTAGCATATGCTACATTATTTTTTTATCTTCAAATTTCTTTTAAAATCATATCAATATATAAACCATCTCAATTACTAATTATGTGAAATTACTTAAAGACTCATTCTATAAAATACAGAATCTTGTTTATTGCTCTCCATCATTATTAGGAAGTATATTCATTACTTTACCCAATACCAAATTATTAAGAAAAATTCATACTTGACAAATAAGCAACTATGCCACAAGTGTAGATACTGGTCAGTTGAACAAAAATTCTTTGATTTCTTGATAAAAAATAAATTTGGAGGCTTCATCAATCAACCATTTTTAAAAATACAGAAGACACATTCAGATATATGAAGATTATTGTAATCTTTGTAAAAAGAAATCAGAAACAAAAATCTCACATTTTTCTCTCTTGTCCCAATCTTGATAAAGTCAGAACTGAGATACCAGATATATTTAAGACTAAAAATATAGATATTAAATATCTTTTTGAAATTTTGTAAAGGCTTTTTTTCACTCTTATGTGCCAAAGTTTTTGTTCTATATGCAACATGATGTACAAAATGCATATTTGTTTAATCATTAGCTATTGAAAAAATTAAAATGTGTTTGAGTTGTAGCTTGATAATATAACAAAATGTAAAAAAAGAGGAAAGGTGATATAAGAGATCCAATTTCAAATCTATGTAACTATGTAAAAAATATTTGAATTGTAAAAATTTGCAAAAATTTTTCACTTTGAATACATAACAAAAAATTAAAAGATGGCTGCTACAGGAAAGATGCATTAGAGCCAAAAATGAAGTGCATGGTTCAAAAATATCCAAAAGTTCTTCTCATTGATAAAAAAAAACCTCATAAGATATAAACTAATATGGAAATATTTGATAAGGTAGCATCAGACAAGAATTAATTAAGCACTAAAGCTTATACTGGATGGAAATGAATAGTGAGAACAGATAAATAAATTATTTTATTGTATGAAAAATGGAAATCAGGCATTGTTCAAGTATCTGATAAGATCTCATTTATAGCCTTATTTTGAATAATTTCTGATCAAAATTTTTATTATCTTAAGTTTAACTGAAATACAGGCTTATTATATATTGTATCAATATATGTAAAATATAAGATATATGAGCACAGACTTTCACACCACCGACCACATACCACTCTATCTCATATCTCTGATACACTTGAACACATATATGTCAAAAAGATAAATAATCACCAATATACACATTTCATGCTAAACCAGCAATCATCAGTTGGTCCAGATTATCATCTCCACACATATATGCAATAAGTGTTCAGATATATATTAAGCTAGCCAATCTTCATACATTAATGGACAGGCTTCAATCCAATCCACACTCCAACTATCCATTTAAATAAAAATCTGATGATGGAATGCTCAAAGACCACCCTGAGGCTGAGATTTTTATCACACCCATATTGATCTAAAGTCATTCTGACCCCGCCTGTACAGGACATAATCCATTTAATAAATATACAAGGGATGGACAAACATGGTGAGTGGCAGGTGATGGAAAAATCTGTGCTTATATACTCTATATATTATCTTAAGTTTATTAATGACTGCATTTGAATCTGTGTGTCCTTAGTAAATGCAAAATTAGAAAGAAATAGTGATATTTGATCCAAATTCAATTACAGAACACTATGTCTATTGTTATTGGTACATTTTAATAATATAGCTATATTAGTTTTATAACTTGATAAAATACATACTGAATTTCATTTTTCATAATTTTTTTGCATGCTTTTATTTTCAAAAATCAGAAACATCAAGAAGTTTTTATCAATATGGGATTGAAAATTCACTTCAATTTTTTTAAAAAATGTTTAATTACCCTTTTCTGTGGTTATATAAAAAGATTTTTTCTCACTCTAGAAAAGTAAAAACTTTGGCTAGAAGATAATCATTACCTTTAAGAAAATTGTCATACAATGGCAAAATATTATTATTGATGATCAAGTAACATAATATTCTTGAAATGGGAAAATTGACTTCAGGAGGTAATACACACATATAATCAGTAAAATAATAGTGCAAATATATATTATATAAACAAATCAAACAAATTGTTATGAAACAGAATAATATCAAATTTGAAAAGAATTTAGTCAAAAATAAATAATGTCAACTAAAAAATAATTATGAGATGAAATCATCTCAAATTTGAAGAGGAATTAGTCAAACATGAATAATGTCATTCTACGTGTTCAACTTGTACATTAGGTACTTATAAACCATCAGATTAGACAAAGATGAATGTGAATACAGGATTGATGAAAGAAATATCAATAACTTTAGATATACTGATGACATCATACTTTAATATAAAAAAACAGAAAACTTCACGAATCTCTTAATAAAGTTAAAGAATATAATGTAAAAATTTAGATTATAAATACATATGAATATAATAAAAATTGTGATCAAGGGAAATGCAAATGACTTCAAATTTGATAACAAAGACAGAAATGATAATGTTTGCCTTTTTGATTCAGTTATTCTAATTGTGGTTTGCTGATTTTTTTTCTTTTCATCTCCAGAATTAGACTCATGGAATTAAAAAAACGAAACAACAATGCTATTTAACACTTTTTCATACATTCAATATTTACATTCTTTAATCAAGCTGATCGTTTTGACAGTACAACAGTCTTCTTCAGAGTTCTTCTGATCCACTTATACATATTAAAGCTGTTAGCCAGATTGGAGAATTTAATCAAGTTTATAGCATTGTATAGAGTAAGTAAAATAGTACTTCATACTATTATCTTTTACATTAGAAATAATATAACATATGCAGATAATTTAGAACAGGAAAAATAATTATAATTGCATCAATTTTATTCCTCAATACAATTGAAAGCATGTAATTTAACTATTTAAAAATAATTGTAGAAAAGTTTTAGCACTATCAAACAAATATTTTTGAACAAATTAATATGTTACATCTGTAAATTGTTCTTCATGCTTAATTTGCTACAGCATTGCTTAGTAATATTTTTTTTTTACAATAGTCACAGATTCAAAACCAGAAAGAATCTGTAAGAAACTTAAATGTGATAATATGTATTAAAAATTAAATTCCAAAGTTTACAAGCTATAACATTTTATAAAACTTACTATATACATGCAACAGCATTAATATTTATTCTTCTTTTTTCAGATAAGACATATATATATATATTTGATCAGATCAGATCTAAACTTTCACTTGAAGTACAGAAATAGAAATAATTTATTTTGGTTATATGAGATAATAATTCATTAGAAAACTTTATAATGATAGAAAAATATGGAGTTGAATAAAAAGAATAACCAATAATGAGAAGACTGAATTCCATCATTATAATAATTGATGTGATTTTCAATGGTCTGATAAAAGCACTTTTAAGATATTCAATTAGTGTAAATACTTATACTATGAACTAAAAAAAATATTAACCAGGTGAGCCCTCTTGTCATAAATCATCATTATAATGGTTGCTTTTGAAAAGAATGCGTAACACTGAAGTCCATTAATGTTTTCTTTTGATTGTTTTTAACTGATGACATTTTAATGGAGAAGTTATCATAGTTATTAACGAGTTTTACGTTATTCGAAAGGAATGTTATTCATATTATTGTCAGGGCTCAGTGTTGATTCATGGCATATAATAAGAATAATAAAGATGCTGCTGCTGATGATGATAATAATAATAATAATAAAAGATAATAGCAGTCAAAGAAATCAAGTCATATTATTTTCATTATATTATAATAAATATTTTTAGTAGTATCGAATTAATAAAAAAAAATATTGTCAAGTTTTATTATTATTTTCCTAAATAAATAAATATTTATAAAACGGGAGCAGTAATAATCAAAAAGAAATATATTGTTCTTTTTTTTCCTCCATCATGTTCATTAATTTCCCATCAAAAAAAACAAAACAACAGAATTTAAAATCGCTACTGAGGGTGAGCTTCTATTAAGAAACAGCAGATTAATTATTTACACATAGAATGCTATAAAAATAAGTATGCTATTAACTGAAAAGATCCTTTAATTTTTGTTTTTTGAGATCTTACAAAAAACTGGCTGAAACATTACTAATTATCCGTTTCATATTATTGTTGATAATAACATGAAACTTTGCATATAGTAAATAAATGTAAATGGGATTCTCATCAAAATATGGAGTCAGAAACAATGAATTTACTAACATATAAAACTAAAATCAAATGGTCGTCATTCACAGTTTTAAATGAGACATTGGATTTTTTTTTTTGAAAGTATAAGTTAATAGTAAATTCCTATACAAATTATCATTCTTTTTTTTATATTTGCTCTATAATTAGATAAAATAAATTACAGCAATCAATCTCTGAAAATTGTAAAATCATCAGGAAAGAGATAAAATTGTAGCTAAGAGTCACTAGATTACAGATTTCCCATTTAATGATTTTTATTTAGCTACTACATGGAAAAATTACTTTCAAACAAAAAAAACCTACATGAAATGAAAGAAGGAGCAACTAATATTAAATAGGGTATTGTCAAATTTTGTTAAGTTAGAAGAAAAAATGGAAAGAATTAATTAAAAATGTTATTTATTTATATGAAGATACAAATATTGATAGCATAAGTGAAATGGAATATATTAAAAAATAAAATATGGAAGACCAATATTTTGAATGTTGATGGCATATTGGACATAGTGACAAGATTAATTATTTAACTTAATATAAAATGATACATACAGATAATTCAAGATAATGTGTAACAATTTCTTTTTGTAATGAGAACATAAAAATTTTTTATACAGAAAACAAAATGCTTTTGGTCAGATTAAACAATATTTTCAAATTGTCATAGATTTTAAGATTAAAATTGAAATGTGATTAAAATGAAACTGCTGTGTATAAATTTGAATATAGAGATTAAATTGTGAGAAGGTATAGAATTATGGGTCTTGCAAAGAATGAAAAACAGTACATTATCATTTTAAAAAAATCCAAAGTGGAAATGAATATTGAAGCATCCAATTAAGGTATAACAGAGTTCGATTATATTTTTATAAATAGAACATATGCATTTCAAGATTACAATTTGCTTATTAGATTTAGTATAGGAGATGGGGATCAATTGATAAGATGTGAAACATGTGTTAATGTAAGATGAGACAAAATATGTTAGTGAAGATATTATTAAAAATTAATATACCTAACATATAGAAATATTGCAATAAATTAAATAAGAAACTGCAAATCATTTTAAAATATTAATAATCTTTGAAAATGGCTGTCTTGAATAAATCCGGTAAGAAGATAAATGATAACAATGGTTTTTTTATTGTTATAACAATGTTCATTCTATTATTTGTAAAAATAATATAAAATGTCAATATTAAATAGAAAGATTATACGATAGTGAGCTTTTATTCATCTTCCAGCTTTCCAAACAATTGACTGTCTGTATAATAATCAAGGATAATGTGTAAAAAAATTGTGTAACCTTTTTAATGTATATTCTACTAAAAACTGTTGTACAAATAGCAAACACAAAAATTGCAGTCCATGGTAAATGTTCAACTGAGGCAAGCCAATATATGATAAATGAAAGAAATACTTTTTTTTGATGATTCATTTATAAAACATGTATACCTGAATTTTATAAAATAATATGAAAAAGTGATAATAACATTAAAAACATAACTGCAAAATAATAAGAAAAACTAAAAAAAATCAAATTTGAAAAAAATATATAAAACAACATTTTGGTATTGAAAATAACATTGTTCAGCATTATCAAAAAAAAAAAATTTTTATTTTTTAAAAAAATATGTAGTGTGATGAAATATGTCAGGGAATTATATAAAAATCTATAAAGTAGTAAAGATCAATATAACGAGATCATATCTTCTATTATAAAAACATTTTTTGAAATTCTAAATATTTTTTAAAAAGTGAGACATGCAATTAAGTGTATGAGGAATAGAAAAGACCCAAAAAAGTAAAGAAATTAAAATAGAAATGATGAAGCAGTGAGGAATTAAAGAAAATATTGATAAAGCTACATATCAAATGCCAAAATGATGAAGACTGGAATAAATTTTTTTTTAGAAATTATACATTTATTAGTTTTATATAAGATTTTTACTAAGATCAGTATAATTTATCAAAAAAAAAAAATTGCTCCCAAATAATCCAAAATAATAAATTGAATTTTAAAATAGTTGCAATGCAATGTATCACATCCAAATATTAAGAAAAATCATAGAAAGAACCAATCAATATGAAATGTCATTTTATGTTTTGCTTATTTTTATAAAGATTTGTATAGTAATTAACATCAAAATTATAGAACCAATAGTATTAGAAAAAGATGAAGTCTATCAAATTGCAGGAATCATTAATACTTAGATTATATGGTGGCATTAAGAAAATTAACATTAATAAAGGTGTAAATTAAATAGATTTCACATTTTCAAAATAATTTATAGCAATTTATAGAAAATATTTTATAGATTAAAATGAAAAACTAAAGAATATAAATAATAGAGATTACTTAAATCATTTAAATTTTGCAAGATAAAGTTTTTGCTTTTGAAAATAGTGCTTTACATCTTTAAAACATGTTGAAATATTCACTTGAATTAAAACATAATTAAAAATAAAAAAGGACTAAAGGAACATTTAATGACCTTTAGAAAAAATAAAATAAAACAAATATTGATAATAAACGTTCTAGAAATTATTAAGTATAAATATGTTAGTCAAATGTTTAATACAGATAGAAACACAATGGATGAAATTATGCATAGAAGTAAACTTTTTTAAAAATAACATCTATGCCTATGTTCTTAAAAAAAAAGTTTTAATGAATGTGGTTTTTTTTATATGTCAAAGCATTGGCAGGAACGAACCCCAAGACAACTTCTTGTAAAGAAGCTGTGCTAGCCACTTGACCACCAGGACAACTGCTTGTAAAGCAGCTGTGCTAGTCATTTGGACACCAACACTTGACTAATGAATGTGTTTCTGCTGTGCTTATTCATATCTTTGTAACTTGAATAATTAACTAAGCACAATACAGAAACTTCAAATTATTTACTGAGATATGAAAAAAATGCACAGAACAAACAAATATAAATAATGGAAGAAGGCTGGAAAGAATCTGGGTGTAATTATTAAAAGATGTGAATAAAAAGCAGTTAAAGTCTTAAATTTGATCCCACTTGAGATTACAATAAATTTAGAGAGATAACTGTGAGATATATAGATAAAATTTAAAAAAAAATTCTGGATTGTTGTGTGTGTGTATGTGGGGGGGATATGGATTAGAGAATCTTGATTAAACTTAGAAAGAACTTCATCCTGAAGTGGGATTGATATGTTCAAAAATGATGATGACGATACTTCTTTTAATTGGGCATTTATGTTAAATTCTGCTGAAAAACAAGTTAAGTATCAATGTATTATTAAACGATAAATATCTTAATATTATTTTTAGTAGTCTGACATTATTTACCTGTCTTAAAGCAATCTAATTTATATAGAGAGGCATTGCAAACCTCCACCTACTTTAAATTCATATTTCTGTTTATCTTATCAAAGTATATTTTCTGTCATTATTAATGGTGATTCACTTTTATCCTTTAAATTTTTTAAAGTTTGTTTTACATTGCTTTAAATTTTTTCCTTTACTTTTTTTAAATTTTTTGACACTACTAATTCTTTTTCTCTAACGTTTTAATTTAAACAAGCATGTTTTTCAACATTCATTAAAAGTAAACTATTTTGACTGTTTTACTGTGACTAACAGTGATTGACTTTGCTTACCATTATTAATTTAATTCAGGTAAATTTATCTGGCAACCATCAACTGTGTGGGGTAACAGCAACAGGAAGCTTCTTAATACAGATATTAGGATAAGAACTTTCCATTAGACTAATTGCTAGCAGGCCTCAGATTGTGTCCATTTGGATAACTTCTTTCAGAATTTAATGAGAGCAGTCAATAAGTTCAATTCAGTAGTTAAAACAACAAAAATATTTTAATGAGAAACATACATCCTCCTGAGTTTAAATAGATCCCCGGTATTTTAATTGTTAAAAAAATAAAGCATAGAGTTGAGCTTAAAAACTTCTAAACTATTCGCATATTAGAAACAATCAAAGAAAATACCGAAAAAAAAAGATTTGCTTTTAAAAAAGAATGAACATTATTATTTTAGTGTAAGAATGAACATTATTATTCCTAACTTAATCGGATAAAAGTTTATTAATATCGTAAACAAAAAACAACAACAAATGGAGATAAGAGAGATAGTGATATATATATATTCTTAAGGTATTATTATCTAAATAATTTATGTATTAAAGTAATTTTCAACTGAAATCAGGCAGTAATAGCATGCAGTAGAGTAGTACTAAAATCAAATAATATCTGATCATCATCATTTAATTTGGAACCTATGCATCATACGATGTAAAGAGATCATTAAAATTTAAATAATGAAGAGGGATCTAAAGAAGATTTCTGGGTAGTAAAACTATTAACTGTTTTTAGATGTTTGGAATAATAAATTTATTTGGATTGTATAAAGTACATAAAAGAGTATTAATATTATTTGTTTATATAAAGTTTATACTATAGCTTTAAATACTGAGATAATAGAATAAAATTTGTTAATAAATTGATAGTTTATTTTCAGCTTTTGAATGAAGGACGGTAACATTTTATTTATTCTGTTTCAAATTCTTCTATCGTAAAACTGACTATTTTTTAAATACGAACTTGGATGAAATAAGAAATTGGAGACAGATGTTGTGTGTGTGAACGTAATCTAATACTACTTGTCAATGAATATCAATAATTGGAAACAAATTTGAAAATCAGTATGAGAAAGTATTATTTAATTCTAAGCTTACAATAGATGATAAAAATAGTATGAAGATGACCACTTTTAAAATATCATAAATTTTAATGTTTTTTTTTTTACCTTAAGCTGCAATTATTGTGACTACATTGGTGGTTTTAATACTTAAACTTATTTCAGCTTGAGTCTTACAGCCACTTTCTGATAAATTGAAGAAACTCCATAAATACAGCAACAAAAATAATTAAAGTAAGTTATATCATAATGCTAAGTATTAACTTTACTTCTTACCAAACACATTGTTTTCTTAATTCCTATTTAAATGGAATAACAGTTTTCTAAGTAAATCTAACAAAAACTATTACTAAATTACAGTTAAGACCGATTATAACTACATTATGGGGAGAGGAGGAATTTTCATTCATTATTATTGGTGATTTTTAATTTCATTTTAAAGATGTAAATATTACATTTTATTTTTAAGTTCAGAAAGTATTGATGTCATAAAAAACCATAAACATTACAATATTATAAATATATATATTATTCATAACAATACAAAAATAATCATGTTTTTAAATCATTAAAACATTTTTTTAGCTTCACATTGTGAAAAATAACAGGATCAAACTTGTCATGAACATTGATCAATCCCCCAAAAAACTTTAGTATTTATTTTTAGTACAATATTGATAATAATAAATCATTGTATTAATTATTGATGTATTATATAAGCAGAAGCAGATGAATTAAAGTTTTGTACAGAAAAAAGATTGCAACTCCAGTTGCAAATTAAAATAATGAAGTTAATGTTTATTTTTTTACTCTTACATTTTTTATTTTTAAAAACATTTAAATATCTCACTTTTTTTCATAATTATAACATTAGGGATTTGGCCTTCAATTTTAATAGCACATTTGTAAAATAAGTTTATATATATTATTATTATTATTATTATTATTATTATTATTATTATTATTATTATTATTATTATTATTATTATTATTATTATTATTATTATTATTATTATTATTATTATTATTATTATTATTATTATTATTATTATTATTATTATTATTATTATTATTATTATTATTATTATTATTATTATTATTATTATTATTATTATTATTATTATTATTATTATTATTATTATTATTATTATTATTATTATTATTATTATTATTATTATTATTATTATTATTATTATTATTATTATTATTATTATTATTATTATTATTATTATTA